>VZQC01001442.1:1394431-1483681 GCA_009823505.1 Rhizomys pruinosus | reverse complement strand
GAGCTTTTGTCCAAGCAGTTGGGAGTGATGCATATTGGAAACAACAACAACAACAACAACAACAGAAAGGACTGCATCAAAGAACTGACTGAAACAGTGAACTTCTGCTCAAAACAGTCAACTTCCACATGGAGAATTTTGAGAAAGACTGAGAAAGAGATGAAAAGCATGTTTGGCAGAAGGCATGAGCTCTGGTTGGGTGGGGGCATGGGGGGACATGGGTCTAGATTTGATAATATATATATAAATAAAAAAAGAATAGAAATGTATACCTAGTTAGGTTTGTAAAAAAAAAACAACAAATCTCAGAATCATTAAAAAAACTTTCCCATGATCAAAAACTAGAAGGTTTTAATACATGTCTCTTGGCTCTAAGCGCAGCGTTTAAATCACTTTGCTACTTTTTATCAGCTTGTTTCTGGACAGGTGGAATCCAGATGTTCTGGACAAATTGGAAAGGTTTTCATTAAACTCTACATCAGTTTTGGGTACACCTCCAACTGAAAAAATATAAGGGTAACCCTAAGACTTTCCTTCCTTTTTTCTTTTTCTCTATCCTTTTCTTCCTCCTTCCCTTCCTCCCTCCTTTCCTCTTCCTCTCCTTCCCTCCTTAATTTCTGTGTGTGTGTGTGTGTGTGTGTGTGTGTGCAGGTGCAGGTGCATGTGCATGTGCATGTAGAGGCCAGATGTGGTAACATGAGCTATTTTCCTTGATCACTTTCCACCTTACATATTGAGCTGGGGACTCTCGACTGAACCCAGAGCTTGGGGCAAGTTCCATCTCCCAAACCCAAGACTAGATAGTCTTTCCTGAAACAGAAAGACTTGAATGAGTCAAGTGAGTGAGTGCTGGCTCCTTTGTCCTGGTCCCCAGCTGCATTCACTCTGGGGTCTGATGATTGTGGTGTCCTGGCTCCCTGTCGGATCCTTATTTACACCCAGGGTGGAGGCCTGTTCTCTCAGTGGCTATTCATATCTCTATTTGTTCATGGGCTTCTTTCCTGGCTCCCTTTTCACTTCAAGATCTTCCCTTTTCAGCAGCTTTGGCCTGGATGTCTAACTCAGCCATAACTCAGAATCCAAACCAGAGAAAGATAATTCCTGGTAGAAGCTTCCTTCTGATTTTTATTTACTGGGGACTTGGTCCCCATAGGATAAATGCTCAGGCAAAAGCTGACAGCCCTGATGACGTCCATGGGTTAACATCCATTAACATCCATATGTTGTGGGTTCTGTTTTATTGACAATCTAGTAATGAAGGAAGCTTCCATTAGGGCTCTTTTATAAGCTTGAGGAACACAGAGTCTGTGTCAGTGCAACAAGCTTCAGTGGAAGCCTGGGTGTGAGAATTCTGGTTGGAAGGGAATTAAGTGACTCCCAGGATCTTTCCAAGATGAGTCTTCCTATTTTTAAAATCTCTAGCTAAGACTTTTCCACAGTCTACTATTCTAGTTTGTCTGAATGCTTGACAGCAAATCCTTTCTAATGTATTTTTTTCTTAAAGGCAGGCTCTCATGTGACCCAGGCTGGCCAAGAATGACCTTGAACTCCTAGGCCATCTGCTTCTGCTTCTGCTTCTGCCTCTAGCACTGGGGGGAACCCAGGGCTTTGTACGTGTACTTTTCCAACTGAGCCATGCCTGCCCTTTTATAGCAGCTTTAGAATATTTCTCTTGGGAGCCTTCAGCTGAATTGAAGACTGCATCATTCATGGTTCTTTTGTTTTTGTTTTTGTTTGGGGGTTTTGGGGGGTTTTTGTTGTCTTTTTGAGACAGGGTCTCCCTGTAGCCCCAGCTGGCCTAGAACTCACTCTGTAGACCAGGCTGGCCTTAAACTCACAGAATTCTGCCTGCCTCTGCCTCCCAAGTGCTAGGATTAAAGGTGTGCACCACCACGCCCAGCTCATGTTATTTCTTAGTAAGGCTAAAGATTAAACATTAGATTCACTTTGAAAAGATAGGGTGGGTAAAGATAAAGATTAAGAATTCAGCCAACCCTGTCTTCAATTCTCACTGACAAGTGCATTTACTCTGTGGCAGCCACTGCTTTTGCCATTCTTCAAAGACATGAAACACAGCTTTTTAACCCTCCAGTATGGACTGAAGACTCATGTTTCTCCAAGAATCCTCCAAACCTTCAGTGCCAGATGGGGACTACTGAGATATCCAGCTTGTGGACTGAGCAGCTACTGGAATTTCAGCCTCCTCAGAGTATAGACTGCCATTGTTGGACTACCCAGTCTATACCATGGAGGCCAGTACGGGAAGATCAAGACAGGACACATTCTTACTGGACCTCATTTGAGTGACTATGGGAGGGAAAGACCCCAGTGTGGAGCACAAGGGCAAGACTGATGGTTGTTTGGGCTTGCCAAGGAGGAACCTTCAAACCCTTCCTTAAGGAAAACATGACATCTTTTAGGAAAAAAACAAAAACAAAAACAAAAAAACCTCCAACTCAGGTGACCTGTGTATATATGTATATAAATATTTAGGTATGTGTATAATTATGTATGTGCATATATATATTGAAATAATACAAGTTGGGGAGAAAAACAACAAAAGAACTGGAAAAACAAAACAAAAACTCTGGAAGGACTTGGAAAGAGATGTAGGACATGTGTGGCAGAGTGCAGGAACTCGGGTGGGGTGGGGTGCATGGAAAGGGAAGTGACTCCAGATTCAATTGAGAAATGATGTATGATGCATGAGAAAAGTTTAATAACAATTAAAAAAGAATTCAGCCAACCTTGGGGCTGGAGAGCTGGCTCATCAGTTAAGAGCACTGCCTGTTCTTATAGAAGACCCAAGTTTGAATCTCAGCACCCACTTGGCAGCTAAGAATGGTCAGTAACTCCAGTTCCAGGGGATCCAATGTACTTGTCTGTCCTCTGTGGGCATTGTACAACATGGGTGCACTTACACACATGCAGACAATACACTCATATGCACTAAAAAAGGAAGAATGAGATCAACCTTGAACAAAAGAAAAAACAAGGTGAGTAAAGTAGCTAAGAGGAAAGTTGGGAAACTGCTGGGTCTGCAGGCTTCAGAGATGGTTAAACCATGACCAGTTACAATTGAGAGGTAAAGGGGGGTCCAAGGATGAGAGAAAGAAGAAAAGATGTAGGAAAAGAGGGGCAGATGTGAGACATGGCTGAAGAGAACAGGAAAGAATGCCCTACAGGAAACGGTGGAGAAAAGGTCCTAACCCTAACTGAACAGAATACAAACAAGCAAAACTGTCATGAGACACATGTAACAGTAGAAATCAAATAACAGAAAATAAGAAGTGAAAGAATAGAGAATGAACTGCTACCGCAGCCGGCTGAAAGGTGAAGTTCTCAGATCCCTTTGGCTCTAGGAGGTTCCACGTGATGGGGGTGGCAAAGGAGAGGAATCTCTGCAGCCTCTGTGTATGTTCTTGGCCTCTCGGATGTTGGGGGTGAGGGATGCTGTTCCCCGGGGTTCTTTGGTCCTGCATCTTTGGTCCTGCATCTATTACTTTTTTAGGGTAAGCCTCTTATCTGAAGGAAAAGGTTGCTTAATCTTTTGCCATTCTCCAACCCTCAGAAACTAGAACATTCCTAGAATAGAGGAAGAGCACCCACTCCACCCCATTTAGTGATTCTCGGACTTGGGACTTTAAAATCCTCTGGGAGTCAACACGAAGCCTGTTAGCATCTTTGAGATGCTAACAGCTCTCACACTGGTACCTGAACACCTTTGACCCTGTGTCATTACTGCTCCATTCCCTGGGGCGTGTGGATAGAACAAGTCAGCACATGCTCACCAAATCCCAAGAAAGCCCTTTCCCTGGCCACAGCCCCACGCATAAGAACGTCATTTCTTAGGCTGAACTTCTTGAAGTTTCTATCAGTTTATGTCTGGCCTGGCCACTGGTATCAGAGTGTTTCTAATTCTTTTTCTTTCTCTGTTGTTTATTCTTTGTAGTTTTTTGCTTTGTTAGTTCATTCATTCATTCATTCTTTCATTTTTTTTTTTTTTTTTTTTTTTTTTTGAGATAGAATCTCCCTGGCTGGCTTGGAACTTGTTACATAGACCAGGCTGGCTTGGAACACATAGAGATCTGCCTGGTTTTGCCTCCCAAGTGCCGGGATTAAAGACACATGCCTCCATCCCTGGCCTGGTTTGGTTTTTGTGAAGCACAGTTTTGCTATATTACCCTGGCTTTCCTGGAACTCACCATTTAGACCATACTGACCTCAGACTTGCAGTCATCCTCCTGCCTCTGTATCTTGAGTGCTGGGATTACAGGTATGTGCTACCATGCCCAATGTGGTGTTTTGTTTGTTTTAATTATTTATGTTTTCATTTTTGTTCATATGTGTATGGATGTTTTGCCTGCGTTAAGTGCATGTATGTTGTACAGTCACTGTTCCAAAGAATGTGTTAGATTTCTTGGAACTGGAGTTACAGGTAGTTGTTAGGCACTATGTAGATGCTGAGAACTGAGCACGGGTTGTCTGCAAGAGCAACCAGTGCTTTAACCTCTGAGCCATCCTTCCCACCCCTGGTTTTGTTTTTCTTTTTTTTTTAATGTATTTTTTCTGAATTTTTTTATTTATTTCTGTATGTGTATGAATGTACTGTCTGCATGCAAGTCTGTGTACCCTTGTTGCGCAATGCCGCGGAGGTCAGAAGAGGGTGTCAGATTCCCCTGGAACTGGAGTTCTCCTGGAATTGGAGTTTCAGACGGTTCTCGGCTGCCATGTAGGTGCTGGGGATCGAACCCGGGTCCTCTGTAAGAGCGGTCGGCGCTCTTAACCGCTAGGCCATCTCTCCAGCCCCCGGGTTTTGTTTTTCTAAGACAAGGTCTCACGTTGTACCCCAGGCTGGCCTGGATCTCCTGATACTTTTCCTGCCTGAGCCTTTCCAAAACTGAGATTACAGGAAAGCATAGAAAATGGTCTCTTTCTATGACGATTGGTCACATACATTATGAGACTATATATCCAACTGTCCCAAAGCTCTAGTTTAATCATCAGCAAATCAATGAAAAATAAACAAAAAAATTCTTAAAAGTTCTGGTTCATGGATCTCAAACATTAGTGTTAATCAGAACTACCTAAAGGAATTAAGCACTAGAAAGCTAGGTCTTACCGCAAGAGCATCTGACTCAGGAGTGCTGGGTGGAGCCTGGGAACCTGGTTTGATAATTAGTACCCAGGTGATGGTGATGCTGCTGCTGGCTGTGACCCCCACACACCCCACTATGAGAACCACTGGGCTAATTAATACATGCTCAGGGCGGTACTTATTAGCTTGTGGCTTGAGAAACTCCTGCATCAGAATCAGCTAGGGAAGCTTTCAAAAGTGCACATGAATCTGCAAAGGCAACAACATTACTAAGATTTATTAAGAGCCAAGAACCCCTTGATTCTAGTTTGATGTTTCAAAGGGCCAATGGATCTCAGTGACAGTGATGTAGCAGGGATATATAGCCAGACCAGCAACACAGGATCATGGGATGTTGTTTGAAATGCCATCCATGTTTTCAGGCCCTTCAAGGAATTCCGACACATGTCCAAGTTTAGGATGCCTGGCACAAGCTAAGCTGGTAAACATGCCAACCCCTCACTGCCTCCCCCATGGCTGCCTCTTTCTTGCCTTGTTTTGTTTTTCATGTTTCTTCCATACAGAACATGACGGTTCACTTTTGGGCATTTTCTAACTTTGGGGCGCTGACATATGAAGAAGAGAAAAGAGTCCAGAAAAGACATATGAAGAAGAGAAAAGAGTCCAGAAAAAGTTGCTGCTTTCTTTTTAAAAATATTTATTTTTATTATTTTGCCTTTTAATTGAACTTTTGCAAATTTCATACGATATATTTTGATGACATTTAGATCTCCCTCTCTATCTGCACCCCTCTTACAGCACTCCTCCCCCAATGGATTTCATGTGCTCTATCATATATATTAAGGCCTGTTCAGTCAAGTTTGCGTTCCCAAATGTCCTTTGGTATGTGCCCATCCATCAGAGCCTGGTTAACCCATCTAATGTCACATCCTTAAAGAAAACCGACTCTCCTCTCCCAGCAGTTATCAGTTGTCAATAGTTTCTCAGCTAAGGTTCCCCACTTCATATGAAACACTTCCCAGCTGTCTTGAAAACTATTTCCTTTCTGTCATCCACCACCTCTGGCTCTTACAACCTTTCAGCCCCTTCTCAGTTTCATCACTTTTCCTCATGTGTATGTCTGTGTGTCTCTGCGTTCGAATGTGCATGTGAATGAAGGTATTCGTGGGGACCAAGGGCATACAATCTTCCTGGGGCTGGAGTTCCGGGCAGCTGTGTATCCCCCACATAGGTGCTAGAAACTGAATAATGTTCCTTGGCAAGAGCAGTAAGCATTCTTAAGCACTGACCCATCTCTTCGGGGCCAAAAGTTCTGCTTTCAAAGGAATCTTATAAAGTGTTTTAAAAATGGCTAAAATAAAAAATCGCTAAAAGAAATCTACCAAAATTTAACCTTTTTACAGATGACATCGAATGCCTTTGTGCCACTGTGGGACCATCACCCCCCTCCATCACCTGCTCAAACTGATACTGTGCCCATGAAGCACTAGCGCCCCCTTCAGTTCAGAGTGGCTAGTACAGTCAGATTATTAGGCCATTGTTCCAGGAACCTTGCAAATCTAAAACTCTGTACCATTAAACAACTCTTCTTTCCTGTCCTCTATGTCTCCATGACATTGACTGCTTTAGGTACATCATCGAAGTGGGATCATCTAGTTGTCTGTGACTGGCTTCCTTCACTTAGCATAATGTTTCCTATTTTAAGTAGGAGGAGCCTGTTCTCTCAGCCTGCAGCCCCTCATGGTGCCCAGAGCTTTTCTCTGTTCACATCAGACACCTGCCTGGTCCTGGTGCTTGCCTTTTTTCATCTTCATGGTCGGCTTGGGCTCTGCCATATGCAGACAGCTTTCCTGTTTGTACTTTGTACACTGATACTACCTGTCTCCAGCTTCCAATGCTAGTGGAGTTCTTAACTTATCTTTACCTCTGGAATCAATGGCTTGGAGTTGGCACAGGTAAGTGTTAGCCTTCTCCATTTTGCTCTGTGTCAAGCCTGGGGATGTGAAAAATGTTACTGTCCTGGATGTACACTGTCCTGGGATCCCACAAGTGGGACTGATGGTGGACACTTAACTCCTAAGGATGGATACTTCCTTACTGATACCGAATTTGTGCCTCAAAATTCTTTAGCAGATAAAGCAAAACAAAACAAAAAAAACAATAGAAACTGCGAGATGGCTCAGTAGGTAAAGACCCTCGCTGCAAGGCTGAGGACTCCTAGAACCCACATGGTCGAAGAAAAACACCAAGTCCCACACGTTGTCTTCTGATCTCTGCATGTGTTCACAACCCTCTGCACCAATAAAAAAATAAATGTAATTAAAAATTTAAAATCCCAGCCAAGCGTGGTGGTGCATGCCTTTAATCCTAGCACTTGGGAGGCAGAGGCAGGCAGATGGATCTTTGTGAGTTCAAGGCCAGCATGGTCTACAAAGTGAGTTCCAAGACAGCTGGAGCTACAGGGAGATCCTGTCTCAAAAAGACAAAAAAAAAATAAATAAATAAATAAATAAATAAATATCCCTAATGGATAACAAAAGACAATTCTTGCCAAATGAAACTACTATTATATAAGAAGATGCCTCTTTATCTAACATTCACCCATCAAGAGGGCTTGGCTTAGTAGTAAAAGCCTGATTTGATTTTGAGCTGTAGGTTGAGGATGGTTCTGGTCCCCAGATACATGGAAGGCTGAGCCAATTCAACAAGACCTGTTCCTGGAGGGACAGGAGGAAGAGGGGGGGCCAATGAGACAATAGTAAATGCTGGCATCTGCTATGAGGTCAGTGGAATGTGAAGAATTTAGAATCAAAACATTTGCCAGAATTCCTTTCCTGATAACTGGAGGATTTGCTGTATGGCTCTCCCAGGCTAGTATGTAACTCTGAAAGTGTTTATTGTTCTCATCTTTCTAATGTTTGTAAAAGCTATGCATTCATAACGCTACACTGAAAACTTTTTATGACTGACACTTCTGAGACCTTTCATGGCCACACCAACTTCAGTTTGTGTACTGAGTGAAAGCAGGTGGGTTGGTGACTTTCAAATACCACTATTCCATTGCTGGCAAGAAAAGGAAGGGTTTGAAAGAATTAATTTGTTAGGCAACACTTGCTGGACACTTACTGCGGCTACTTTCTATATTGCCACATATAACACATTAAGAAAAATTATATTTTTGGAACCCACTTTCACATCTACACATAGAGCTCAGAAGAGTGAAGAGATGAGAGTTATTTTGGGATCTGTATTTTAAAGAATAGCAACGCTCAGTAACAGAGCAAGTAGAACTGATTTTATAATTAAAGGATGGTGTAGGCAGTAGGAAAGATGTATGGATTTGGAAGGATGAAGAGGACACAGTCCTTACTCTTAATAAACTTGCATTATTGTGATGTTTGAGACCAATATACCAAAATAATAGTGACCATATTTTCCAAATCCAAATTTAGGATGCATGGCCTCAAAAGAACTGCTGCGTTTGATGGGGAAAAGCGAACCACATGTGTGGAACCTTAGCTGACTTCAGACGTGCCACATGTAGCACAAGGGACAGAGTAAAGCAAACTTCTTGAGGAGGTGTGTATGGTTGCCATGCAGCTTCAGAGGAGGAGCCTCATGAGGTCCTAAGCTGACTGCACATCAGCAATTCTCTCTAAGAGGGGATGTGCTAGTGGTGACTGTGACAGGTATCAGAGCAGGTGTCCTCCCCGACCCCCATCATCATCTTTATTCCTCAGCGCTGGGGATCCCACCTACCCGTGGCCCCATGCACATGAGGTGCCAGCTCTGCCTACCCTTCTCTTTAAAAAAATGCTATTTTTATTTTATGTGTATGAGTGTATTACCTGAATATACATAAGTGCACCAGTATTGTGCAATGCCCATGGAGGTCAGAAGAGGGTGTCGAATCCCCTGGAACTGGAATTATGGATGGTTGTTAGCTGCCATGTGGGTATTGAGAACTGAGCTTCAGTCCTCTGCAAGAGCAGCCAGTGCTCTTAACCAATGAGCCATCTCTCCAGCCCCCTATTTTTAATTTTTTTTTTTTTTGGTCTTTTTTTTGAGACAAGGTGTCCCTTTAGTCCCAGCTGTCCTGGAACTCACTATGTAGACCAGGCTGGCCTTGAACTCACAGAGATCCCCCTGCCTCTGCCTCCCGAGTGCTGGGATTAAAGGCATGCACCACCATGACCGTATTTTTAATTTTTATATACCCTTTTACATTTAATTTTTGGGGAAGGGAAGGCATGCATGTGCCATGACTGACATGTGGGAGTCAGAGGACAGTTAGTGAGAGCTGGTTCTCGCCTTCCATCATGTGGATTCCAGGGATGAAACTCAGGGTGCCAAGCTTGGTGCCAAGCACCCTCATCCACTGAGCCATTCCATCTGTCTGGAAGCACAAGTTTAGATACCAATTTAAAACAGTTCTTTAGGGACTGGGGAAATACCCTCGTGGCAAAGCACACACTTAGCATGTACAGGGCCTGGATTCAATCTCCATTGTGTTCATGCACATGTGGACACACACACACACACACACACATTTCTCTAAAATAAAATTAGATATCTATTAAACTGGGAAGAAGAGAAAGAAAAGGAATATCCATTAGAGGCCAGAAGGGAAAGTGGTTACTTACAGATATTTTGCTAGGAGTGCTAAAAATAGATTTATCTTTTGAGAGAAATGAATTTGGTAAAATGTGACAAGGCATCAAATTTTTATATTCTTTGGGCACATAGTTTTACTTTTGGAGACTGTTCCTCAAAATAGAAATAATTGTATGAAAAAAAATCCATAGCAGCACTATTTATAAAATGAGCAGTGGGAGACAACTAATGCTCTATGCCAGGAAAATATTACGTTGCTTCTACTTCTCTAGAGAGTGTGAAAATCCATGAATAAAAAGAGTATGTATATGAAATATTTAATGAAGCAAAGTAGAATATAAAATTATATATACTTATTGATCAACATGATGTATATATCAGTATTTATTTATATATCATTTAAAATATTGTTTATTTTTTATTTTATGTGTACAAGTGGATTGTCTGCATGTATATAAATGCACCAGTGTCCTGTAATGCCTGAGGATGTCAGAAGGTGTCAGATTCCCTTGGAACTGGAGCTCCAGTTGTTAGCTGCCATGTGGATGCTGGGAACTGAACCTGGGTCCTCCGCAAGAGCAGCCAGTGCTCTTAACTGCTAAGTCATCTCTCCAGCCCCTCAGAGAACTTTTGAAAGTATTTGGCAGTGTTGTGTGCTTGGGCTTTTGTGTAGTTAATTCATCTGCAGGGTTGTTAGTTGAACTGTCGGTTTTCAGCGTCTGCAACACTGATGGCTGGGACCTCTCATCTGCTTGAAACCCCCCCCCACACACACACACACAAATTATGCCTGACTCTGGCACCTGGGAGAAATGAACAGAGAATACCAGGGAAAGACAGGCTGCACCAAGGGCTTCACCCTCAGCTCCACAGCCACCCTATTTCTTGATGTAGAACAGAGCGAGCTTCTGGCCTCCTGCAGGAACACTGGGCACTTTGCCCGGGCTAGATCCATGGCACTTTACCCCATGGATGATCACAGCAGTGTAGGACTTCTGATGCCCGGACCCAAATGGAAACCTGCAGCAGCCTCAACCACATGCTTCCCTCCTGCCTTTCTAGCCTTCCTTCTGCCTCAGTGAAGGGTCGAGAAGAGTTCCTGGGACATGCTCCTCTGTACCACACATGCATCCAGTTACTCCAGGGAGAGTGAGGGAACCCAGCCTCTGTCACCCGAGAGTGTCATCCAATGGAACCACATGGCACTTGCCTTCCTATGAAACCTCCTCCTGCTAAGTCAGCTGCCATGCCAGTTGGAAGACCCCATTTTACAGCGGGGCAGCAGGACCTCACTTGGCCTGGAAGGAGACTGGGAAGAAGAAGGCAGCCAAGCCCGGGCAGGGTTCTTGCATTGTGGCAAGGCCCCAGGGCTGTGGTTCTTTCCTCAGATCAGAGGCTGGCCAAAGCTGCCTTGGTTTAGTAGGATCTCAGTTTGAACAGACAAGAGAGGCAGATGACCCATGGTGGTGCCCCAGCCAGTGGCTCTGAAAGGTCATTCAGGCTTGTTCCTGGGCCAGACTATACCCAAGGGCTTCTGTCTGATGTGAGGAAGCAGTGGCTGGTTCCGGGCTTCTGTCTGATGGTGAGGGAGCAGTGGCTGGTTCCAGGGCTCCTGTGCTCATCCTTAGGCTGCCTGAAAGTTACAGGCCTGATTCTCCCATGGAAGCCCTGATCTCTGTATTACAATTGGACCTTAGCTAGACACAGGAGTCCCTGCTTGTGATCCCAGCACTTGGGAAGTGGAGGGAGGATAACTGATTGATAAGAGTTGGAGATCAGCTATGCTACATAGCGACTTAGGCGCTAATCTGAGCTACAGGAAGATCTTATCTCATAAATTAATAATAAATAAATAAATAAAATTTCCTGGTGATGGTGTTGACAAGGAACACAGAGAATGGAAGGAGCAAGGAAAGCAGCCCCAATGACCTGATCTGACCCCGCAGCTGAGGCAGGAGGATGGAGCCAGGGCAGCTACAGCCCAGGCCAGCTGGTACAGAGGGCAACAACACTTCAGCCTCAGGCATGACTGTCCCAGAGACCCAAGAAAAAGCAGAGGTCACTTTTCTCTCTCATGAGTGTGATCATGGGCAGGCCAACAGAGAGCAGGCTAGCTTAAAAGTGGCTGTCACCTCTCACCTTGGTCTGTGAATGGAAGCCTAGACCAGCTGCTGGGGATGGGGAGAAGCCAACAGGGGGTGCTGTCTGCGGTCTGCTGGAACAGGGTAGCTCTCCTGAGGTAATGGTCTCTTGTGTGATTCTGACCACAAATATGACTTTTTGCAGATCTTAGGAAAGAAACTGACTTAGGCAATTAGCCTCTCTGCCAGGCACTCTATTCTTCTGGGGTATGTGTGTCTGTCTGTCTGTCTCTCTGTCTGTCTGTCTATATGTGGTATATATATGTATGCATGTTTGTGCTCTACACACATGTGTGCATGTGTGTGCAGGCCGCAGGTTGACCTGGGGTGTCATCTATCACTCTCCACCTTATTTTCTGAAGCAGGGTCTCTCACTGAGCCTGGCACTCCCCTCCAGCTAGACCAGCAAGCCCCAGGGATCCTCCTATCCCTATCTCCCAGCAAGCCCCAGGATCCTCCTATCCCCGTCTCCCAGCAAGCCCCAGGGATCCTCCTATCCCTGTCTCCCAGCAAGCCCCAGGGATCCTCCTATCCCTGTCTCCCAGCAAGCCCCAGGGATCCTCCTATCCCTGTCTCCCAGCAAGCCCCAGGGATCCTCCTATCCCTGTCTCCCAGCAAGCCCCAGGGATCCTCCTATCCCTGTCTCCTTAGCTCTGGGATTACAGGCATATGCCTTTGTGACTGACTTTTTTTTTTTTTTTGGTCTTTTTGAGACAGGGTCTCCCTTTAGTCTCCCAGCTGGCCTGGAGCTCCCTCTCTGTAGACCAGGCTGGCCTTGAACTCAGAGATCTGCCTGCCTCTGCCAACCGAGTGCTGGGATTAAAGGCGTGTGACATCACGCCTGGCAGGAGCCTGACTCTACATGGGTGCTGGAGATCCACACTGTGCTTCTCATGGCAGTCACATTACTGGCTGACCCATCTCCCCAGCCTCTTCTATCTTTCTCTTCCTGGGGTCCCTCCCCAATGCTCATGGCCTTCTACTTCCCAGCTACCTCACCACTCATGACCTTTCCTGTCTCCCATCTTTCTCCTTCTTATTTCCCAATGTTGACAACTGCTGGTTGTAACTAAACAGGACATAGTGCTTGTAGCCTAATGTCTAGGCTGGGAGATTTGGCAAAAAAAAAAAAAAGCAGAAACAGAGAAACACACCCAAGCCAAAGCCGCACCCTCAAACCCCCACAGCTACTGCAGCGTGGAACAGCTGCTTCCGATCTGTCTTGACCCCCTCTTCTCCAAATGACATCTTCCAATATCAAAGACACTACCAGCTGTCAAAATAAGGTCTCCTATTTTCATATATATGACAATTACTGCTGAAAACAGATTATACAAACATAAACAAGCTGAGGAGCAGAAGGGAGGCTGGTGGGTTTCACCGTCTAAATTCATCCTTTCTATTTAAGCAGGCACTGAAATGACCTCTAAGTCTTTAGAACAGCAACTGACAAAGCACATCCTCCCAGACTTGCAGCTCTCATCAAAGAAAAACAGAAAAGGGGATAAAAGAGTTTGATCTCTGGGGGCGTGGGGGGGGGCAACGGAGAGGATGCAAAGTGCTTGAAACAAAGGATTGGCAGAGCCTGGAAGTTAATTATTCATCTCCCTCCCTCCAACATAAGGATACATAATGAGCACAGAAGAAAGCAAAGCAAATTTTTAACAAGACAGGGATGAAAACAGCCAGGGGAACCCCAGGAACCTGAGGATTAATAAGTAGGCTGACCTTCTTGTGGATTTATGGATGTCCTCTCCTCCTTGACAAGTAACACACACACATACACGTGGTCCTGCTAAAATTGTGCAGAGCTATTAAAATCAAACTAAAGATTCTGAGTGGGATTTGAAATTAGGAAATGAAGAACCTGAGTCCTGCCCTGAAACCCTGGGCAAACTGGTCACATGTTCTCTGCCTGTTTCCCTAGTTATTAGGCAAGGATGCCTAAATCAGACTGGCAGCTCATGATGAGGATCCAGTGGGATCATGCTTGAGAAGCAAAGTGAGACCCTCAAGGAGCCCTCCGTGGGAGGACTGTCACTGTGTGTGTCAGCCGTTTGGCAGCTTGCTGAAGTGCCCAGGTTTATTTTTAAATGTCATTGAATTTCATATAACATAATGATAGTCTGTTGTGTGTGTTCCCAGGACCTGCCCCACCCACAGCTGCTAGGACCAGGCTGCTCAGACTACAATCAGGCAACAAGGTCAACATCAGATCAAGGAGGAAAAGCCCTCAGCTGCCAGGTTGTGGCTGCACCCATAGGGGAGGCCAGGCTATATTGCTAGACAATGAAAGTTCCAATACTTTGAGGCCTGGTTGTTTCTATTAAGACCTAGCTCTTTTTTTCTTTTCTTTTCTTTTTTTTTTTTTTACAGAATCATTTCAGTTACTAACATTTATGCAGAATTTACTCCATGTCTAGAATTGTTCTGGCATTTTTCTTTTTTGTAAATTTTTTATTTATCTTTTATGTGTATGAATGTACTGTCAGCATGTAGGTTTGTGTACCTGTGTCGTGCAATGCCACGGAGGTCAGATGAGGGTGTCGGGTTTCCCTGGAACTGGAGTTAAAGATGGTTCTCAGCCACCATGTGGGTGCTGGGGATCGAATTCGGTTCCTCTGCAAGAGCAGTCGGAGCTCTTAACCGCTAAGCCATCTCTCCAGCCCCGACCTGGCTTTTCTTAAGAGTATGGTAACCCGGATCTACAGGGAGGCAATAGCAATCATCTATCAGCCAAGAGACCATAGGGTAGGAATTGATGGGCAGTCCCCAGAGATCCTACTGGGGCTGTCACTATTAAAGTCTACAGCCCAATAAAAAGGGATATGCTACACTAATCAAAGGTTACAGGAAGAGTTGGTCCCTCAATTAATGCTGAAACCTGAATAGAGCTGGAAAGCCAGGTAGCTCTTCCTGTGACAAGGGCACCAGATGACATGTGGCACAACCTCTCAGCAAGCAGAAGCTCAGGAAGTCACATTGAGCAAACACAGAACTCCTGTCAGTGCAAAGAAATGGGGTCACATGAGGACTTCTAAATTTGGCCACCACCCACGGGTGGGTAGTCTAATGGTGGAAGTCCTATAGTGCGAATAGAATTTCTGTCCATCATGATCAGGACAAACTGGAGACAAGTCACTAATAAAGATATTGTCCTTGCTAATAGAATTTGTGGGTTCAGAACCTCATGGAAGCAGTGGCTCTTTTCTGATCAGGCAGAAATTTCATTCTTGTTCCACTGTGGTGGATAGAGACTTTATATGGGGCTATCAACCACTTAGTATATGATTGCATAATGGGGAGAAATATCTGGAAGGGATGTTAACACAATCAGGGGAAAAAGTCTGTGAAGAGCAAGTAGCTTGAAATGTCCCTACTGTGTTTGGGCAAGAACTAGAGGTGGCCTTGAAGAAAAGGGATTTCAACCTTGTGCTTTGCAGGTGGATCACCTTAGGTAGGACCATATGGGAAACCATGTGCTGGAAGACAGGTTTATAGGGTCTCTTAAGTCCACATTTTTGCTGACTAAGCAAGCCGTTTCTACTTTTAGCCATGTCACATCGTCCATGAAACAGCCTTCCCACGGTTGATTAGAACAGTTGGCTGGAAGCAGAATAATCTGATCTAGGGAACAGACAAGATGGTCACCGTGATGTGTTGAATTAACACGTTGTCCCCAGACACAGCAAAAAACAAACAAAACGTTAAAGCTATAATCTGTAAATTATGTGAGCAAGATTTTATCTGAAAATAGGAAATAGTACCCTACAGATTTCAGAGAGACAGTTGAGCCCTGAAGACCTTTCAATTTGGACCTCCAGCCTCTTTGTTTTAAGACACGGAAATTGTAATTTCTTCTGGCAGCCCTGAGGAATTAATGCGGCCACCCACCCAGAAAGTGGGCTGGTTCCATAAGCTAATTTAGAACAGTTAGGGGCTGAGCTATAGCCCACAAATTCATATGTAGAAGTTATAATCTCCTTACAAAAAAAGCAAATTTGGACATGGAGACAGAGACAAAGAGAATGACACATGAAGTTGGAGATCAGGGTTGGTTATACATTTACAAGCAGAGGACTGAAGATTGCCAGCATACTAGAAAAGGCTAGGGAAGAGGCCAGGGTGGATTTTCCCACACAGCCCCCCAAATCTGCTGCCACCTTAAGCTTGGATTTCCAAGCCTCCAAAACCAAGAGACGAAACATTCCTATTATTTAACCCAGCCTGTTGGTGAAAATTTGTGTGACATAGGCGAGTCAAAAAACCCTGTGAGAAGGAGAAAGTTCACAGCAGAATTGGATGCTGGGAGGGCTGGACACGAAGAGGTCTGGACAGAGCAGCAGAGGCACAGGCTGAGGAAGCAGGATGCTGGAGTAGGTGGAGAAGCTGGGCAGGGGGGCAGGAAGAGAGGCGCAGTTGGACAGCTGGAGACTTAGGAAAAAGCAGCCTGTCAACCAGGTCACAGAGCCTTCCGTGTCCCAACAGCATCCTGCACCAGTTGCCATGCACCCTGAGGCTCTCAAATGTGGTGATTTTAGGCTAGGGATATTGGTAGAATGCTTGTCTAGTGTGCCCAAAGCCCTCAGGTCAATCCCCAGCACCATGTAAGCTAGGTGTGGTTGCACACACATGTAATGTTAGAACTTGGGAGTTGGAAGTAAGAGGATCAGGTGTTCAAGGTCATCCTTGGCCACATGGCCAGTTCCAAGTCAGCCTAAGCTACACGAGACCTAGGTTTTATTTTTAAAATTTTTTTTATTTAATTTTTATTTATTTTTGTATGTGTATGAATGTACTGTCTGCCTGTAGGTTTGTGCACCTGTATCGTGCAAGGCCTCGGAGGTCAGAAGAGGGTCTCAGATTCCCCTGGAACTGGAGTTCTCCTGGAATTGGAGTTACAGATGTTTCTTAGTCGCCATGTGGGTGCTGGGGATCGAACCCGGGTCCTCTGCAAGAGCAGTCGGTGCTCTTAACCGCTAGGCTATCTCTCCAGCTCCGAGACCTTGGTTTAAAAACAAACAAACAACAAAACAAACAAACACGAGATGCTAACTTTGTAAGGGGCCTAATTAGAGTAAATGACATGGACCAAATTAGTCTAGAAAATGGTAATATTCTATGTGGGGACAGGAGTCCAATGATACAGAAACTACCCAGAAGTTGAGCCTTCCATGTTATAAAACAAGAGTCTTAGTGTTTCAGCATACCCATCCAGGAAAAATTTAACACGTAACTGACTACAAAGGCTTGACTTTGATATTCCTCAATCTTGTTACTGTTAAGATTAGAAGAGCTTCTATGGTGGCTGTTGTCTAGGGGAGTTTCTAAGTTTCTGAGGTGGAAAGGGTCAGAAGAAGAGAAGGAAAGAAACCAAATGGATTGTTTTCTTTTCTTCGAAAGAACAAAGCTTGAGATGATGGCTGTGTCTCAGCATCCAATGCAAAGACAAGAAGCCAGACACGTGTGGACCAGAGAAAGGGCATGTCTGCTGGAGGGAGTGCCAGGATCCAGAGACCCCTCCCAGAGTGGTTCACAGTCTCTGTGGGGAACTCCAATACCTTGTAGGAGTTTTAGCAAACTTACTGTGTAGCAAGCCTAGTACCAGAGTGTTCGAGAGAAAAGACTTTGCCTGTTTATAGGATGCTGGTCTGGAAAAGAGGCAGCCTAGGACCTCCAGTCCCTAGTTCAAAATCTTTGGGGTGGGGGGGGGATAGTTACACAAGAGTCATGTTAGGGGTGACAGGAGAGATGAACATTTCCCAGGACCTCAAGTTGGGTGGTCTGATATTTTGACACAAGCCAGAGGTGATAAACCTCTACTAATGAGGTTCAAGAAGGGAATTCCAGAATGTGGAGAGAAGGCCATATCCCAGGAATTAGAAAGCTAACAGGTGGAAGGCAAGGTAGTCACTGCTGGCAACTGCCTGCTGCCATAGTGGCAGACAGTTGTGCTCACAGCTCTGGTCCACATCGACCACTTCCTTTCCTCTCTGTTCACAGGCCTAAGCAAACACTTACAGTCGGGGCTATTTGTTCATGTGGAGATTGGAAAGGCGTTCCAGCTTCCCTGTTGTGGCCATTCCAGGTAAGTTGGGGCAGGGCACGGATTCAGCTCCACCTCAGACTGGCCCTGGCATTTAGGGCTTATGTAAAGTGTCAACAAAAGAAGAACTTGAGGAGATGAAGCTTCCTAGAGGGTCCTAAATGGCTGGTTCAATGCTGTACTTCCCAAGGGCTCGTTAGCGGGCTAGGTGACCTATTTAGCTGTGTACAGGCAGCTGGATGAGCCTTAAAGAGCCCTAAGAGGGGACTGGACAGCTCATGGCCGTCCACAACTCGGCTTCCTGCTGGGGACCTAGCTCCACACTGGTTCGCTGCTCTTTCCCTGAGTGGGACCATGAAGTTGTGTGTGGAGCCTGCTGCTGCCACCTGCTGATGTCTGTGCACTTCTGCAGTGGTGAGGAGGCAGAGGTTGAAGGGCACCAAGGGCCCCCAAAATGGCAAACCCATTTATGAGGCAATACTGTTTTCTGTAATAACCACAGGGGTAGACCATATACCTGCTGGGGAAAGTTGCATATGAAAAGAATTTTAAGCAGCAAAGGCTCAAAAGTTCAGGAAGGCATCTTAGCTGATGTTAAGTCCTAGTGGCCAGATCAGATCAAGTAAATAGTCTTTAGGGGCTGAATATGTAAACTTATTTGGTAGAATTCTTACCTAGTACACACGAAGTCCTGGGTTGGATCCCTAGTACCACAAACACCTGGTGTGGTGGTGTATCCGTTAGGAGGAGACAAGATCATCCTCAGCTATGTAGGGAGTTTGAGGCTAGTCTAGGCTACATGAGGCAGTCTCAATAAACAAACAAATAAATCCAAATAAATAAATAACAGTCTTACCACCATTGCTTCCCAAGGTCGTTGCCACTAAAGTAAAGACAGGTGATGTTAGACATCTATACCTAGAGAAGATATATATATATATATATATATATATATATATATATATATATATATATATATATATATATATTTTTTTTTGAGACAGGGTCTCCCTGCAACCCAGCTCTCCTGGAACTCACTCTGTAGACCAGGCTGGCCTTGAACCCACAGAGATCTGCCTGCCTCTGCCTCCCAAGTGCTAGGATCAAAGGCGTGCACCACCATGCCCGGCTCAGGATTTATATATATATTTTTAAATTTTATGTGTATATGTGTGAGGGTGCCTGTGGAAGTTAGCACAATGCATCAGATCCCCTGGAGCTATAGTTACAGGTGGTTATGAACAACACAGTGTGGGTGCTGGGGACCAGACTTGGGTCCTCTGGACGGTAGCAAGCGTTCTTAACCACTGAGCCTCCAGGGAAAGATTTGAACATGGCTAATGACAGAAGAGTTGTGGCTGGAAACAAGCAGCTAGGACACTTGATAAATATCTGAGAAAATTATTGCTAAGGAAATCATGAATTCCTCTTCACCCTCCCCAGATCTTAGGCTGAGGCTGACTTAACACCACCGTTTGGATTCCATACATAGGAAGTACGTGCCCAGACCTAGAGTGTGCCAAGGAGAAGTGCTTCCCCAAGGATGACTTCTTATTCAGCCCAGAGACACAGTAGAAGGGGAAAAGCTCTTCATATGAAACCAGGAGTTGTGGAAAAAGTGGACATGAGTATCCACAGTGGTCAGGTCACAGAGAGCTGTCCCTCTGTGACCATCCAGGCAGGAGGGAAGGTATTATAGAGGCACCTGCGGCCATCCGTTGACTATGAGACCACTGACACAAAGGAATGAAAATGGCTCCCAGCAGCCCATGCTGAGGGAAGAGCTGGAGCCTGCTGCTAGCCACAGGAGGAATTAGTCTTCCAGGAAGAGACTGCAGTTTTGAGCAGTTATTGTCCACCTTGAAGCACAGAATGGAATCCAGAAGATGATGGGGTGAAGATGTGTGGGACTACACCTGACCGGACTGCTTGGCTCTTGCCCCCTATTTAACCCTAACCCTCACGGCAGACCCTGAAGACTGGCTTGTGCTTTATTTGCACTGCACTTCTTTCATTTTTTTATTTTTTGGTCTTTTTGAGACAGGGTGTCCCTGTAGCCCCAGAAGTCGTGGAACTCACTATGTAGACCAGGCTGGCCTCGAACTCACAGAGATCTGCCTATCTCTGCCTCCCAAGTGCTGGGATTATGGCTGTGAGCCACCACACCTGGTTTGCACTTCTTTCTAATGTGGCCACATTGAATACATCTCCTTTCTCTGCTTTGCACTATTAGTTGTCTTTTTAATTGGGGACAAGTGGCCAAGCCTAGCTTGTTGGGACTTCCAATGCCCAGGCTCTGACATTAACAACGTCTGTACCACTACCCAGAGCCCATCTGACAGGAAGATGCTGGCCTCTGCTCCCTCAGCAGGATGTTGGGTGTGCGGTTGGAAAGCAGGTGAGGTGTCCCTGGTGGGACAATAGAACTGATCTGGTCTCCCAAGGGAGAAAAGTACAGAGATCCCAGATGCAGTGACAGAGTGGGATTTTGGTGTCCCCTCCGGGAAGAGACGAGTGTAGTTGTGTATGGGGAGAAGAATGAAATGCCTGGTGACTCATGGGATGTGCCGTGGCTGAGACAATGCCACTGCGCTTCCTCCAGGACACAGGAAGACCAGGTCCCTTTCTCCTCTGTACCTGGGTGGGGCTGTACTGTAAGTTTGGCTTCCAGTAACATAGGCAAAGACTGGGCCACAAAAAATATTCTGCTGTAATCCTTCCTTTCATCCTCTCCCATGGCGGAGTCACAGGATGGATGCAGCTTAGGTCACTGAATGACTGAATGACACACAGCCCTTGTTCAGTGACTCCTACTCTTCCACCATCTTTACCACTGACCAGGTTGGTCTTGAGGGGAGCAACACTAGTGCCAAATCACTGAGCTCTGTGGTTCTGTCTACGTTAGAGTAGCTAGCCTTCCCCAACATATATAGTGGAGAATTCTGGTAGTGTATGAATGTACTGTCTGCATGCAGGTTTGTGCACCCGTGTCGTGCAATGCCGCAGAGGTCAGAAGAGGGTATCAGATTCCCCTGGAACTGGAGTTCTCCTGGAATTGGAGTTACTGACGGTTCTCAGCCGCCATGTGGGTGCTGGGGATCAAACCCGGATCCTCTGCAAAGAACAGTTGGCGCTCTTAACCGCTAGGCCATCTCTGCAGCCCCATGAATCTTCTATTTTTAAAGTCTAAGCTTCTGCCCACTATACCCTTTTTGCTTGGCTTTCTCTGTACTTTGCCTCCCTTTCTTCATAAAATAAAATCATTTTCTGATTTTAAATGTAACATGTACTCATAACTCAACAACAGAACTAATAAAATAAACTAATTTAAAATAAGCAATATTAGCCAGGTGTGGTGGCACACACCTTTAATCCCAGCACTTGGGAGGCAGAGGCAGATGGATCTCTGTGAGTTCAAGGACAGCCTGGTCTACAAAGTGAGTTCCAAGACAGCTGGAACTACAGGGGGACCCTGTCTCAAAAAAGACTAAAATAAGATAAAATAAATAAGCAATAACTTGAATAGCTATCTCTATTTCCAAAGAGATGCAAATGGCCATAAGCCTCTGAAAAGGTACCCAACATCACTGATCATACAAACCAAACCATAATGAGATGTACTTCATACTCATGAGAGGGCCAGTGTTGAAAACAAACAAATAAATAGAAAATTGAAAATAAATTTTAGCAAAGATTTGAAGAAACTGGGATGCTTGTGACCTGTTGGCAGGAAGTTAAATGATACAGTCACTCCAACTTTCTTGGCAACTCCTTGGAAGAATAAAAACAGAATTTCCACATGATCTAAAATTCCACTTCCTCTAATAAATTCCGCCCCCACCCCAAATTGAAAGCAAGGTCCTGAAAAAAATATGTACAGCTCAACATTCATACCAGTATTTGGTTTTTGATTTTGTTTTTGTTTGCGGTTTGGGTTTTGATTTTTTGAGACCAGGTCTTCCTGTAGCTCCAGCTGGCCTGGAACTTACTATGTAAGTTCCAGGCCAGCTGGTATGTAGACCAGGCTGGCCTTGAACTTAAAGAGATCCGCCTGCCCTCGCTTTCTGAATGCCGGGAGTAAAGGCAGGCACCACCACGCCCAGCTATAGCAATATCTTTACCAATAGTCAAAAAGCAAGAACAGGGACTGAAGAGATGACTCAGTGGTTAAGAGCACTGGTTACTCTTGCAGAGGATCCAGGTTTGGTTCCCAGAAACCCACATGGCACTAACAGTATCTATAACTCCAGTTGCCTGGGATCCAATACCTTCTTTTGGCCTCTGCAGGCATTGGACACATGGGTGCATTTACACATATGAAGGCAAAACACTCATACACATAAAATAAAATTTATTTATTTATTCATTTATTTATTTATTTTTAGAAAAAAGCAGAAACAGGGCTGTAGAGATGGCTCAGTAGTTAAGAACATTGGCTGTACTTGCAAAAGACCCAGGTTCAGTTCCCAGCACTCACATGGTGGTAACAACTGTCTATAACTCCAGTTCTAGGGGAAGTTGATGCCCTCTTTTGTCCTCCATGGACATTGCAGGATACTGGTGCACTTAAATACATGCAGGGAATACACTCATACACATTTAAAAAAAAAAGATATTTTTAAAAAGCAGAAACAGCTCAACTATCCATTGATGGATGAATTGATAAGTAAAATATGAAATATACACACAATGGAATATAAATCGGCCTTAAAAAAAGAAATTCTGACATATGTTAGTTAAAACATAGATGAAGCTTGAAGACATCATGTTAAGTGAAACAGGCTGGTTGCAAAAAGCAAATAGTGTATGATTCTAGTCACATGAGGTACCCAGCATAGTCAAATTCAGACACAGGGAACAGATGGTGGGGCCAGCAAATGGCTCAGTGGGTAATGGCACATGCTGTGCAAGCCTAACAATCTGGCTTTGTCTGTAGTCTATGGAGCATTGAGAGGACCAACTCCTGATAGCTGTCCTCGGACCCCTCCAAGTGTGCCGAAACATGTATGCTCAGTGTGCCAAGGTATGTGCTCTTGGAGACACACACACACACACACACACACACACACACACACACACACTAATAACAATAAATAAAATAATGTTTTAAAAAAGAAAACAGATGGTGGTGCCAATAAGT
The DNA here is from genome assembly GCA_009823505.1 of Rhizomys pruinosus. Classification (NCBI taxonomy): domain Eukaryota; kingdom Metazoa; phylum Chordata; class Mammalia; order Rodentia; family Spalacidae; genus Rhizomys; species Rhizomys pruinosus. Next base: position 1,460,642 of record VZQC01001442.1, on the reverse strand, counting down.
GGAGGTCAAGAGAAAGAAGAGGTTTGGTACACAATGCAGAGTTGCAAGACAGAAAAATTTCTGGAGATTGTCTGTACAACAGTGTGATGTGCTTCATTCTACTAACCTCTACACTCCAGGTTAAGATGGTAAGCAATAGTAGGGCATGGTGGACACGCCTTTAATCCCAGCACTCGAGAGGGAGAGGCAGACGGATCTCTGTGAGTTCAAGGCCAACCTGGTCTACAGAGCCAGCTCCAAGCCAGCTGGGACTAAAGGGAAACCCTGTCTTAGAAAGACAAAAAAAAAAAAAAAAAAAAAAAAAAAAAAAAAATTGAAGTGTTTTGCTCAAGTTTAAAACAGAGCAAGCACAGTGGAAGTTAGTCGGGTTCCTTTACAAAACATTTCCTCCAGGGATGGGGATGGGGATGTGCTACGCTGGTAGCATGCTTGCCTCCTGTGCTTGAAGCCCTGGGTTCATCCCTAATGCCTCAGAAACAAAGCATGAGTACTCGTTTCCATAATCCCAGCACTCAGGAGGCTAAGGAAGATGGATCAGTTGTTCAAAGTCATTCTTGGCAACTTAGTGAGTTCAAGGCTGGTCTGAGATACATGAGAACTTGTCTTACCTCCCACCCCAAAACAAAGCCCAAAACATTTATTTAACAGTTTATAGCAAAAGACCAATCTCGGTAGGGGAAGGTAATCCTCTTATAAAGGGCAGAAAATAGCTTAATTTTTGCTTCCATGTACACTGGAACAACACAGGTATTTCACTAAATCTTTCCATTTGAATTTGGTGAATGTTGTCTTTGTAACAAGAAACACATAGCCTCAGACATGGGCTAGTATTTGGATAACTGTACTTAGATTCAAGACCCTGCAAACCGATACATACCTAGGGTCTTTCTTTCCTTCCTTCATACACATGTTCATTCATTGAATAAGTATTTGTTCAACCTACTTGTGTCTGGTACTGTGTGTGGGAACCAGGAGACAGTGGTGGAAAGGAGAGGATTTTTAGCTTGTGGATAAGCAAACAAATGGCAAACAAGGACTAACGTGGAAACTGCAAGCTGTGACGGGCTCCAAGGGAGAGCAATGGATGAGGAGGGGAGGGGCCAGCTGAAAGCTGGAGGGGGAACAAGTTACCAGAGAAAAACTGCAGACAGAACATGAGGTCCACACGATTCAAGATGGTGGATGGGTGATCTTCTCTAGGAGGGCAGCATGGGGGAGGCATAAGAGAGATAGGAGAGTGCTGGAATGTTCTAGATCTGGATGAAGGTAAACTATGTTAAAGTTCATTGAGCTGCCCACTTAAGGTGCGAGCACTTTACTGCATGCGTGCTATACTTGAATAAAAGTTACACGCCCCTTCTCGGAGGAAGGGGAAGGAAGAACTCATCCAGGTCAATGAATAAATAAGCATCAAGGCCCACAAGTGGAGCCGTGGGAATCAGCAGGAGACATCCAGGCAGAGTGCAGGGGGTGGGTAGTGAGGTTGTGTACACCAGTTAACAATGTTATCCCCGGGGAGAGAACTTTAACATTTAACTCTATTTTTAAAAAATACTGTTTATGAGCATGCCTTCATGTTTTACATGTGCCATTTTAAAAATAAATAAAAGGAGCCATCTGCTTTGGCTTCCAGAAGAGTGTTTCCTGTCTTTCTCATCCAATGTTAAAGGGAATTCAATAGCTTTGAAGGCCTCTTTCTTATCTCAAGTAGGAAAAGATGCCTCACAGATCTCCTGTAGAGTCCCATAATCCCATCTCATCGAGGGCTACGGGCTTCGAATGTCCACTAGGAACACACATCATTTCCTTAGAGATTTATTTTATTTTTTAAACTACGTGGATGTATGTGGATCTGTGCACACAAGTGTGGGTGTCTGCAGTGTACAGAGATGCTGGATCCCCTGGAGCTGGAGTTCCAGGTGGTTGTGAGCAGCTGGGCCTGGGTGCTAGGAGCCAAACTCAGGTCCTGTAGAAGAGTGGTACACATTCTTAACTATGGAGCATCTTTCCAGCCTCCATGTCATTTTCTTGATTTAAAGAAAAGCAAGGGGGGGGCAGAGAAGATGGCTCCATCAGTAAACTATTTGCTGTGCAAGTACGAGCTGCTGAGTTTGGATTCCCAGCTCCAACATAGAAAAGCATGGTGGCACACACTTGTAGTCCTAGCGCTCGGGAGGTAGAGATGGGAGGATCCCTGGGACTTGTAGGCTAGCTTGTCTTGATCCATTGGTGAGCTTCCGATTCACTGAGTGAACCTGTCTCAAAAAAAAAAAAAGAAATAAGGTGGGGGCTGGAGAGAAGGCTCAGTGGTTAAGAGCAATGGCTGCTCTTGCAGAGGACCTGGGTTCGGTTTCAACAACCATCTTAACTCCAGTTCCAGGGGATTCAACACCCTCTTCTGACCTCTGTGGACATTTCATAACACCGGTACACATGCAGGGAATATACTCATACACTGTGCTGGAGAGCTTTGGTTGTTAACTTGACAAAGCTGTGTAGAGGGAACCTCAGGCAAGAAATCTCCTCCATTAGACTGGCCTGTGGCCATGTCTGTGGGACATTTTCTTGATTGTTGAGTGATGTGGGAGGGCTCAGCCCACTGTGGGCAGTGCCACCTTTGGACAGGTGGTTCTCTGTTGTATAAGACAGCAGGCTGAGCACAGGTCAGGGGAGCAAGCCAATAGGCAGTGGTCCCGCATGCTCTGTGCTTCAGCTCCTGCCTCCAGGTTCATGCCCTGAGTTTCTTGCCTTGGTGTAGCCTCAGTGATGAACTGTGACCTGGAAGATGCAAGAGAAAATAAACCCTTTCTTCCCCGGGTTGTTTTTAGTCAGTGTTTTTATCATACCAATAGAAAGCTAATTACATACACAAAAATTTTTAAAAATTAAATATATATAAAAAAATAAGGTGGCAGGTCAGTGTGCTGGAAGCTTCGGTCGTCAACTTGACACACCCGGGTAGAGGGAACCTCAAATGAGAGGTTAGACTGTGGCCATGACTGTAAGGTCATTTTCTTGATTGTTGAGTGATGTAGGAGGCTCCAGACTGTGGGTGGTACCCCCCTGGGCAGCTGGTCCTATGTTGTATAAGAGGGCAGACTAAGCACAGGCCAGAGAAGCCAGCCAGTAAGCAGTGTTCCTCCATGGTCTGTGCCCTGGCTTCCCTCAGTGAAGGACTGTCCCATAGCCTGAAATAAACCCTTAACTCCTAAAGTTGGTTTTGGTCACAGTGCATATCGTAGCAATACAAAGTAACTGGGTCAGTTAAGCAGGATGGTTCAGTGGGTAAAAGTAAAAACCCGAGAGTCTAAGTTCAGTCTCCGGATTGTAAAGTTTACCACTGTGGATGGCAAACACCATTTCGCAAAGTTGCCATCTGACACCTACACGTGCACCTGCTGCCACACACATACAACAATAACAGATAAAATAAGAGAAAAGACAAGGTGATGAGTGCTGAGGAGACACCCAAAACATTGACCTCTGGACTTCAAACACATTTACATATGCACATAAGTGAACACACACACACACACACGTGCACGTGTTCAAAGGGAGCCAGGGTTGAAGTTGCATCATTCATTCATTCATTCATTCCCTCATTGTCATAGAAAATTTCTTAGACACTCACAAAGGACCCGGCACTTCTTGTTTAGAGCCATTTCCCAGGATCAAATCCTTCAGTTCATAAAGAAACACAACTAAACCTGCAGGAAATGAAATTGGGCTCCTGCAGAAGGGGAGGGGAATACATCCAGAGGTAAAGCGGGTTCAAAGACCTTTCCAGATGAGGCAGCGGGGAACCAGATGAAGGGGGTGTCCACGGGAGCAGTGTGGTGTGTACACTAGGGCAGAAATCGATACATTTGTGACTTTCCACAATGTCAGAATTTATTGAGTATCAAACTCACAAACTATCTCAGTTTTGCTTGCTGCGCTTTGTGAGTAGCCCCGACTTCTCTCCGTAGCCGGCCACTGCCCAATATGGATTCTTTTATTCCAATCTTAATTTGTAATATGAACTCTCAGAGCACATATCATGCAGGAATCATATATGTGTAGGTTTCATAATGGTTACAAAAGGGTTAAAGAGGCAGCAGTGGAGGTCAAGCGGCTTCAGGAGGCACAGCAGACAGCTCACAGGGATGTAGGGAGTCATGGCACTGGTCAGATAAGATTACTAAGAAATGCAGTTGGAGAGATGTTGGAGACCAGAGTCTGGCTGTGGGAGCTGCAGTGTCACAGGGTTCATACAGGCTTCAGGCTTGAGTTGAGCTGCAGCCCTAAACAGAGTAGGCTGTGTCAGACATGGGGGCTAGGCTGGGTGGAAGCCCCGGGGGAGAGCTGGGCATTCTGTGCTGTTGGCCCCTTGCTGCACACACTGAGTGGGCAAATAGGTTTCTGGAACCATCCTCATCTGAGTGCTAGGTGTCCTCTGCTCTGTGGGGCCCAGGTGACATTTGCCCGCTTCTTTGGTCACGTGCTCAGATGGTCCCAGTCTACTTTAAGAAGTGAACAGGGTGGTGTGATGGTTAATCTTTATTGTTAACTTGATTGGCTCTGGGATGGACTAAGAGACAGGCCTCTGAGTGGGTCTGTGAGGTATTTCCAGGAAGGAATAACTGAGTGGGGAAGCCACTCCCTGCAGTGGGCACACCTTGGGCGGCAGCCTAGGCAGGGAAAACAGTGCAGCGTGCCACCTTGCTTCCCGCTGGTGAGTGTGTCTGTCTTAGCATTCCTGTGCCATCCTTTGCTGCCACGGGAACTGAGCTTGTTCAGCTTTTCCATGTGAACTGAAGCTCACTGGCTCTCTGGGAACCTTCAGCAACAGAAAAGGACTCAGAGGCCTCCAGCCTCATGGATGAGCAGCTACTGCGTTCCCAGCCTTTTCAACATGCACACTGTCAGACTACCCAGCCAATATCATGGAAGCCAGTCTAATAAATCCCCTTGTAATATATATTGACTCTATTGGTTCTAGAAAACCCTAATATAGGTACCATTTTACTTTTTAAGTTATTTAAATGTCTGTGGTGTTGGTGTCTACGTATATGCAAGAAGGTTGCCAGTGTCTTAACCAGAGCCCTGGTCTCCGTCCTGCTCCTCTGGGTGCCCCTACTTTGGAGGAGTTGAGGTGGTGCTAGCTAGCAGGGACCCACTGCCCTCTGGGTCTGGTGTCAGACATCTGCTCCTGGTGTGCTGGAGACAGGCTCTACCAGAGGGACCATCCTAGGTGATGCCAGGCTATAGCACAAATTTCAAATCTTTCCCATTCTCTGGCTTGGGCTTTAGACGGCCCCACACATTTCAAACACTGCTAGAAGGAGGTGCACTGGTGAGAGCCTCTGAAAGCAGTTTGGAGAAGTGGAAGGGAGTCCCCATGCAGGTCTGATGCTGAGGGGTTACTGGACTGCACCTTCCCCTTCTGTGCCCAAGATAAAGTCTAAATGGTAAGGACCATCAGTCTTCAGACTCTTGCAGCTCTAGGAGTGAGGAGGCGAGGGGTGAGGAGGTGAGGAGGTGAGGAGGTGAGGGAGGTTGAGCCACATAGCTAGTTTGAAAAAGGAAATTGTCTGTGGAGGACTCAGAGCTCCAGATGGGTGCCATCGTATGGAAGAACACGGTTGTGAAGAATGTGGCCCGGAGCACTCTGTCACATGACTTGGCCAAACTGAGACCACAGTGAGATGGCAAAAGCGCCCACCCACTGACTTTGGGCACTTCTACCCTACTCCACACCAGGTCACCCACTTCTCATCCTCCTGATGTCTGAGAGAAATCTCCGGTTCCAGGTGAGGTTCCAGGTGAACTTCTCATCCTAGAGCAACACTGAAAGCTCAACAATACTAACATACTTTTTTTTTTTTTTGGTCTTTTCGAGACAGGGTCTCCCTGTACCCCTAGCTGTCCTGGAACTCACTCTGTAGACTAGGCTGGCCTTGAACTCACAAAGATCCACCTGCCTTTGCCTTCCAAGTGCTAGGATTAAAGGTGTGCGCCACCATGCCCGGCAATACTAACATACTTTTACAGAATGATAATTACATCATATTTGAAGACTTGGGCACTGGAGGGCAAACTGAGTCACAGTACCAGCAAGGTGAGTCTGCAGCAAGGGCTAAGCCACTCAGTACTTCTTCAAGTTCCTCACTATGTTCAGTTCCTTTGGTTCATTCAAAGGACAGATTGTAGGCAAGTCAAAATCATTATTGGATTATATTCAAGTAGATAATTACCAAACTGTGAAAAGAGGTTGGACTAGTGGCTTTATTCCACTCGCAGGCACATTAATGCTTCTGTTCAACCAGGCTCTGGAGGTGAACTTGAAGTTGTATTCCTGTTTTGTTTTGAGACAGGGTCTCACACTACAGCCCATGTTAGCCTCAGACACACAGAGAGCAATCCTCTTCAGCCTCCTGAATACTAGGATTACAGGTACCAGCCACCATTGCACGATCCACCACCCCCGGCTTTGAAACAAATACCCATGGGTTTGTTTTTGTTTGCTTTGTTGTTATCTTTTTGAGACAGTGTCTCATGTAGCCCAGGCTAGCCTTGAACTCCCTGTGTAGCCATGGTGACCTTCAACTTTGGATCTTTCTCCCTCCACTCCTCCCACCCCCACATACTGGGGTCATAGCTTATGCCAGCATTTGGTAATTTTATGCAATGCCAGGGATCCGACCAAGGGTTTTGTATATTCTAGGTCAGCCCTCTAACAACTGAGCTGTATCCCCAGCGTGTCCACACCAGTGGTCTTTTCTGGATCTTTTGCACTTGATTTAGTAGATCTGAAAGATATTTCATGGCTTCTCCTCCGTTCCTGTCCCTGATACTCCCCCTCCCCGAGCCATCATTGGTCTACTATCATCAGAGTTGGTATTTCCTAGAATTTGTGGTTTTTTTTAATTTTTAATTTTATTTATTTTATGTGTATGAATGTATGGCCTGCATGTAGGTCTGTGCACCCGTGTCGTGCAATGCCGCGGAGGTCAGAAGAGGGTGTCGGATTCCCCTGGAACTGGAGTTCTCCTGGAATTGGAGTTACAGACGGTTCTTAGCCGCCTTGTGGGTGCTGGGGATCGAACCCAGGTCCTCTGCAAGAGCAGTAGGCTCTCTTAACCACTAGGCCATCTCTCCAGCCCCAGAATTTGTTTTTTTAAGATGTTTAGACACCATCATCCATTGCTCTCTGCTTCGTACTTGTGATGCGACTAGCTGCCCAGGCTCCTGCTGCCTTGACCTCCCTGCCGTGATGGACTGTGCCAACTGGGAGCTGGAATGGACCTTTCCCCCTTAAGAGACTGAGAAATGGGAGGAGGAATGGACCTTTCCCCCTTAAGTTGTTTTTGTCACTCGCTGTATTTTGCAATAGGAAAGGAAACTAAGACTGCAGAGAAGATAGCTCACCAGGTAAAGACACTTGCCACTGAGTCTGAAGACCTGAGTTCAATCCCTAGGACCCCACATGATAGAAGGAGACAGCTGAGGCTACAAGTTGTCCTCTGACAGCCACAGGTACACTGTGGCACATGCATTCCCCCTGAATGAATGAATGAATGAATAGACAAACACGAAACAGTTTATTAAAAACCTTTTTAAAAATATTTTTTATTATTTTTATCTTGCATGTGTTTATATGTATTTATATGTATTGCTCGGATGCCTGTACGTGCACCCTTGTCACGCAATGCCCATGGAGTCAGAAGAGGGTATTGGATCCCCTGGAACTGGAGTTACGGATGGTTGTTAACTGCCATGTGGGTGCTAGGCATTGAACCTAGGTCCTCTGCAAAGGCAGCCAGTGCTTTAACCACTAAGAAATCTCTCTGGCCTCTAAAAATTATTTTTAAAATTCTGTATATGGGGTGGGAGGAAGGGGACGTGAAGCATAGATGCTGGGAACTGAACTCTGTTCCTTGCTAGAGCAAAGAGTTCTATAAACTGCTGAGCCACGTTTCCAGCCCCCAAGTCCTAGAATCTTAAGCAAATGCAAGCTCCTCTCTGTCAACAAAAGTCCTCTGTGACTCACTCGCACTACTGAAGGTCTGTACAGTTCATTCCTTCTCATTGTCAAGTAGCAACCCATCATCTTGGATATTGCTATTTTACCAGCTGATGGGAATTTGAATTGTTGCTGTTTTCTGGATAAGCCAGACAAATCTAAGATGGACATTCTTGGTCTACCCAGAAGCTTCCACTTCCCTTAAGTAAACTCCCATAAAATGAATGGCTGGTGGGTCATGGATAGACATATGTTTGAGAAATTGTCAGACTTTCCAAAGTGGTTGTAGCCTTTTACACTCTCCTGAAATATACTGCTCCCTATCCTAATACCTTAATTGTCTTCTTAATTTTAGTCATTCTGCACGATGCATCTCACTATGGTTTTTATTTGCATATTATAATGACCGATGTTGATCATCTTTCCACGGACCTATTTCCTTGGTGATGTGCTCAGATCTCTTGGCCAATTCTATCTTGTTTTTCTGTCTTTTCTCTTGTATTTCCTTTCCCCCTTCTCTTTCTTTTTTCTTTTCTCTTTTTGACAGTGTTTTCCTCAGGTTGGCTTCAAGCTTGGACTTCCTGCCTCTGCCTCCTGAGTGCTGGAATCACGGCAGTGCACAGCACACACAGTAATTGCTTCTTCTTATTAAGTCCTTTGTGAAATTATGATGTACCAATATTTTCTACCATGCCTCAATATGTCTTTTACTTTTATTAACAATGTTTTTCAAAGAGCAGAGTTTGTGGTGAAGTCTAATTAATCGCTTTTCCATGGATGTGTTTTCAGTGTGGCACTGAAGAAATATTTTTTTATTTCATTTATTTTTGTATGTGTATGAATGTACTGTCTGCATGCAGGTCTGTGCACCCATGTTGTGCAATGCCGCAGAGGTCAGAAGAGGGTGTCGGATTCCCCTGGAACTGGAGTTCTCCTAGAATTGGAGTTACAGATGGTTCTCAGCTGCCATGTGGGTGCTGGGGATCGAACCCGGGTTCTCTGCAAGAGCAGTCGGTGCTATTAACCACTAGGCCATCTCTCCAGCCCGGCACTGAAGAAATCTTTGCAGCCCATAGTCACAAGGCTTTTTCCCCCATATCTTTTATTCTATAAAGTTTATCGTTTTTACTTTTACTTTAGATCCATCGGTCACTTTGAGTCAGTTTTTCAGCATGGCACATGATATGGTTATACTTGGTTTTCTTCATAACTGTATAACGGTCACTTCCATTTTACACGTAAAAGTGAAGGCATCTAACATTTGCCCAAAGGTAGCAGGGTTCACATTTAAACTCAGGCTCTCTGATGTCTCCAGTGGTTTCTTTGTTTCTGAGACAAGGTCACACTATGAAGTCCACTCACTAAGCTCCTGCCTTAGTCTCCCAGATAAGGGTTACAGCCTGCATCGCCGGGCCCACTGACTGTCCTGGGCATTCTATACTACAGGCCCCATTGCCCCCTGGAAGCTGTATTACTGCCAGCTCTTGGGAGAAGCACAAGGAAGGGCCTTTTCCAAACATTCAATCAAGAATCACTATTATTCTAGCTAAGGCCAGCACCCAGCTCCATTTTCTACTACATGGAAAATCTGATTAGGAGGTAACTGACATTTAGGAACAGCTTAACACGATGGTTCACTGAGGCACAGAAATTTCTTTGTGTGCTTTCTAATGTAGCTAGGCACATGTATCAGCACCGAAGTCTGGAGAAAATGTGCAGTGTTCTAAAGGACTAGGACATTGCATCAATTTGCAAGGAGGTCGGTGGAGCGGGAGGACTGCAGAGCCACAGGAAAAGCCCTCCGTGGCCTCAACTTCCCCCCCCGCCACTGAATGATTTTCCATCCTGTAGGACACAGATGGAATTGATAGTCTCAGACTATTGTCTTTTATTCCACCATGGCTCTGCCAAGATCTGCCCAAGCCTTCCAGAAAAGAGAACTCCACATGGAGGGTGACAGGCAACTCTCACAGCCCTTCTTGAAGCCTGTGTTCAGCCACTTGCATAGCTGTCCTTCTAATATGGACATCTGATACATACCTAGGGAGGGGGCTTAGTCAATTGTGTCAAAAATAAGCTGGAAGGCAGTTCTAGGGGGAGTCCCCATAGGCTCACTGTTTCCGTCCCTGGAGGGGAGCACTGGCTCAGGACTGACAGTGCTGGCGGTCCCTCAGGGAAGATGCCCTGTATCTCCAGGTCCTCTGCCAAGTAAACAGTGCCAGCTCTGGGCCAAGGACTTGGCAGCCTTCAAGGAATCTCACTTTTGGCATGGCGCTTGCTGTGTGCATAAGGTCGCCCCACCAGAGACGGCGTGGCATTTCCTCTGATTAAGAATAAAGACAGTAAAAGCCCTTGGCTGCTTTCTGGCCATGGTGTGCCCACATTTGTTTTACCACAATAAAAAGAGAATGAGAAATAGGCCATAAGCCGGAAAACACATTTGTAAGACATGTATCTTTTTTTTTAATTTTTATTTATTTTCATATGTGTATGAATGTACTGTCTGCATGTAGGTTTGTGCACCCGTGTCGTGCAGTGCCACGGAAGTCAGAAGAAGATGTGGGATTCCCCTGGAACTGGAGTTAAAGACGGCTCTCAGACGCCATGTGGTGCTGGGGATCGAACCCGGGTCCTCTGCAAGAGCAGTCGGCGCTCTTAACTGCTAGGCCATCTCTCCATCCCCAAGACATGTGTCTTATAAAAGGCTGGTACCCAAAACAATATACAAAGAATCATTAAAATTCACCAGTAAGAAAATAAACAACCCAATTAAAAAAAAAAAAAAACAGCAAAAGATCTGGTCACCTCAGCAAAGAAGACAGCAAATAAGCATAGGAAAAGATATGTAACTTCATATGTCACTAGGGAAGTGCAAATTAAGAGACAATAGGATTCCGTTACACACCTGCTAGTAGGGTCAGACCAAAATACTGATGTCATCAAATGCTAGCAAGGGTGTTTAGTAACAAGAACTCTCAGACATTACTAGTGTGAACACAGAACAGAACAGCTGCTGTGGAAGACAGTTTAGTGGATTCTTACAAAACCAAACACACTCTTACCATGATCCAGCAGTTGTACCCTTTGGTACATCCTCAAAGGAGTTGAAGATTTATGTCAACTCATGTAGGGGCTCATAGCATAGCCATGCGTGGGGGAGCACTTTAAAAGAAATAGTATCCCATGCTGGGCATGGTGGTGCACACTTTTAATCCCAGCACTTCTGAGGCAGAGGCAGGTGGATCTCTGTGAGATCAAGGCCAGCCTGGTCTACATAGTAAGTTCCAGGACATCTGGGGCTACAGGGAGATCCTGTCTCAAAAAAAATAAAGCAAACAAAACCAAAGACTTCTGTGCATCAACATTTAAGACAGCTGTATTCATTGTCAAAATCTGAAAGCATCTGAGATAGCCTCCAACACACATATGGATAGAGAAACTGGTACAAACATAAAATAGGATAATATTTCTTTTTTAAAAAAATATTTTTGAGACAGGGTCTCCCTGGAACTCACTATGTAGAACAGGCTGGTCTTGAACTCACAGAGATCCACCTGCCTCTGCCTCCCAAGTGCTGGGATTAAAAGCATGCACTGCCACGCCAGGCATGGAATATATTTCTTTTTTTTATTTTTTTATGTGTATGAATGTACTGTCTGCATGTAGGTTTGTGCACCCGTGTCATGCAGTGCCAAGGAGGTCAGAAGAGGGTGTCGGATTCCCATGGAGCTGGAGTCAAAGATGGGTCTTGGCCGCCATGTGGGTGCTGGGAATCAAACCTGGGGCCTCTGCAAGAGCAGTCAGCACTCTTATCTGTTAGGCCATCTCTCTAGCCCCGGGATATATTTCTTTTAAAAGAAATTTCCAAGCTATGAAAACGCATGAAGCAACCCTATACACTATAACTATAAACACAGTGCTAGGCAAAGACAATTTGAGAAGTTAAATATTTGACTCCAAATACAGGCAGTCCCCAATCTGTGATGGTTTCACTTAGGTTTCTTTCTTTAGGATGGAATAAAAATGATACAAATTTGGTAGAAACCAGACTTTGAATTTCAATTTGACCAACCTAGCAAGATGCAGTATGGTACTCTCTTGTCACACTGGCACCTTACAGTGGGCTGTGGTGCTAAGCTGTGATGTTCGGTAGACTACATGAATTAAGCACATTTTAAACTAATATGCTTTATTTATGATGTGTTTATCAGGACAACCGCATCAAGAATGGAAGACTATTGGTAATGTAATATTTTGCAAAAGACAGAACTACATATCAATAAAAAGATGAGTGGCATTCAGGGTGTAGTAGACAGTATCCTGAGAATTACGCATGCGCAGAGCTTGTTCCTCAACCCAACCTGCCCTAGGCAGGTGAGACCATACAAGCAGCTGAGTTGCAGACCTGGGCCAATCAGAAGACGACAAGAGGAGAGCGGGAATGCGAAACAGTACATAACCCCTAACCCTGCCCCCAATAAACGAGTCCAGGACAGCTCGCCCTCTGTGTTCACCCGACTCCCAGGGTCTGTGTTTTGACTCTGTGCCTCTCACCCCCATTCCTTTGGTTGGACCCTGAAATTCCCCAGAAGGCCTGGGGCATTGACTACATCTGGTGCCCAACGTCGTTTTCCGACCCCACCCCCACCCCCTTCCTTGATCAGCGAGTAGGCGTTCTTTCTTGTTCTTTGATTTTCGGCAGACGTCAGGGTGAGCCCTGCCCTCCCCCCCCCAACCCACCTCTCCTTTTCTCTAGTTTTCTGTGTGTTTGCCCTTGGCTGGAAACGTACATTCTTGCTCCGCTGCTTTGTTGGTTCTTCCCTCTTAACACTTAACCTCCCTTCCCATTTCCTGCCCTCATGGGAAACATCCCTCCCCGCGTTTGAGAGACACGGACGGCTGTACTTAAGGCTCTCCTCCAGACACGTGGCCTTAACGTGAAATCTTGGGACTTGGATTCATTTTGGGAGGAGGCTGTATGCCTTGCAACCTTGGATCACTCCTGAGAACATTTGGGACCCCTCCATCTGGATGAGGGTCCTTTATCTTTCCCTTAAGGGTGAGGTTTCATCCGGCGTCCTTCCCCTGCTCCATTTGTCCCGATTCTCCCAGCCATTATCGCTAACCTTAAAGGCTCCTTGGCTGAGGAAGTCCTTCATGAGCATAACTCTGCCTGCCACAAAAACACTGAGGAAAAGTCGGCCTTGCCTTGTGTCCCCGATTTAGAAGGTCGCAAGGAGACTGAGCCCCCCAACCTTCCACCTACCCCAATGGCCCCCTCATCCCCACCCAAACCCCCTGCTGAGGCCCACTGTTCTCGCCTATCTATCCCTGGAGGGAGATTAGCAGGGATTCCCCACCCGCCCTTCCTGCTCCCAAGTTTCCACACTCTAACTATCCCTTTCTGCATACCAACCCCACCCTGCATGCCTTCCCAGTCAATGTAGGGCCTAATGCCACTATTCAACCTTGGATCCCCACCCCCCGACTCCCTTACTCTGAACAGGTCCTCACCCAGTGGGCCATTAATCTCCAAACACATTATGACTGGTATACTCTCCTTAAAGCCTGCCTTGATCCACCTACGTTCCTTCAATGGAGGGCTGCTTATGAGGACATGGCTGAAGGCCAGGCCCGGACCAATATTCAATATCAATTTCCTGTTACCTTAGCTATGCTTACTGGCTGTGGCTACTTCACTGATCCCGTGAGTCAGTCTCTTATTGGAATCCCACAGAACTTTGATCAGGTTAAAAACATGGCTCTTTACAAGGCTGCTAATTCTGTGGAAAATAATAGACGTAAAAAAAAAAAAAAAAAAAAAAAAAAAAAAAAAAAAAAACATGGCCCTTCAAAGTCTTAAATCTTGTTCTCCCCAGAAACCTGGCTCCTACTTTCATGACTTAGTGCAACATGCTGGGGAGCATTTCTCAGACTTCCTCACCAGGGTCACTGCAGCAGTAGACCGCCGCACCCCCCCCTGCCAGCACGTAAAGCCCTGGTTAAGGAACTTGCTTGGGAGGTTATGAACTCTCAGTGCCATAATGCTGTCGCCAAAGTTTGCAATCAAGATCTCTATAAATGGATCATTGCCACTCGTGACCTTAACCCGGCGACAGCCCCCTTTGAGGCCTTGGCTGCCTCTATTCAGGCCTTATCCCTCCACCAGGGCTCTTCTGACCCACCCACATGTTGGAGGTTGTGGCAAATGGGGCCATTTAGGCCACTCCTGCCCTGGTCCGGCAACTAGGCCTAAGACTCCTTGTCCCAAATGTAAAAGAGGTTTTCACTGGCTAAGGACTGCAGATCCACGCCCTCGGGTCCTTTAAACTCCTCTCGGGGCACCCCTCAGCCCTGCAAGTAAGAGGGACCCCTCCTCAAGTCCTCTGGACTATGCCCATTTATGGCCACCTCCCCCAGTGTCCATTAAATTGGACGGCTTCCCCATTAAAAGGATTGTAGACACGGGAGCAGATGTCACCATTATCACCTGCAATGACACTGCCCCCTTCTCCACTTGGAGGTTTACACCTGGGGCCCCCATTAAAGGGGTTGGTGGGCAGCAACCCACTAAACAAACTATCAATGGGGTGGTGTGGGAAGATTATTATGGTAATTCCAGGACTGTCAAGCCCCTGGTTGCCAACTTCCCCCCACCCTCTGGGGAAGGGACATCTTATTCAGTATGGGCGCCATCCTTACCAGGATGATAGCGCCCTATTGGAGGATGTCATAGGCAAGGATAGGAATGGGTTCTCAGGCAGGGACAACCCCTTTACTAACCCGACCCTTCACCCCCAATTCTAAGGGCCACTGCTCCCCTAACTCCCTGTCTTGAATGGGACACTAATGACCCCATCTGGGTTGAGCAGTGGCCTATACTTGAACCAAAACTCACTGTCCTCAAGTCCTTAATTGATAAACAACTTGCATTAGGATGCATTGAACCATCCCTTAGTCCTCATAATACCCCCATTTTTGTTATTAAGAAAAAATCAGGGGCTGGAGGGATGGCCTAGCGGTTAAGAGCGACGACCACTCTTGCAGAGGACCCGGGTTCGATCCCCAGCACCCACATGGCGGCTAAGAACCGTCTGTGACTCCGGTTCCAGGAGAACTCCAGTTCCAGGGGAATCCGAGACCGTCTTCTGACCTCCGCGGCATCGCACGACACGGGTGCGCAGACCTGCATGCAGACAATACATTCATACACATAAAAATAAATAAATAAATAAAAATTAAAAAAAGAAAAAATCAGGAAAATATAGGCTGTTACAGGACCTCCGACAAATCATCCTCCATAGGAAAAACATGGGCTCTCCTCAGGGTGGACTTCCCCACCCCAGTTGTATCCCTCGGTCATGGCACATTGCAGTCATCGACCTCAAGGACTGCTTTCTCAGCATTCCTTTAGCAGTACAGGACCGCCCTTACTTCACATTTACAGTGTGGGAGCCCAATGTACACAAACTGGCCAATAGATACCAATGGAAAGTACTGCCTCAGGGAATGAAAAATAGCCCTACTGTTTGCCAAAATTTTGTAGCCTCGGCCTTCAATGTCCTCCCTCCATCCTGCAAATCCACCCACGACATGGATGACATCCTCCTGGCCCATCCCTCCCCTGTACCCTTAACCTTCAGTGTCCTCCCTCCATCATGCAAATCCACCCACTACATGGATGACATCCTCCTGGCCCATCCCTCCCCTGTACCCTTAACCTTCAATGTCCTCCCTCCATCCTGCAAATCCACCCACTACAGGGATGACATCCTCCTAACCCATCCCTCCCCTGACACCCTTAACCTTCAATGTCCTCCCTCCATCATGCAAATCCACCCACTACATGGATGACATCCTCCTGGCCCATCCCACCCCTGATACCCTTAACCTTCAGTGTCCTCCCTCTGTCATGCAAATCCACCCACTACATGGATGACATCCTCCTAGCCCAGCCCTCCCCTGACACCCTTAACCTTCAATGTCCTCCCTTCATCCTGCAAATCCACCCACTACATGGATGACATCCTCCTAGCCCAGCCCTCCCCTGATACCCTCAACCTCCTACTTAGTAAACTGGTCTCATCTTTGGAATCCCTTGATTTTCATATCTCCCCTGATAAAATTCAACTTGCTCAGCCATATCAGTTCCTGGGTTACCAAATCTCTCAGACAATCCGACCCCTTGGTCCCCATATACAAGTTAAAGATAAATACTCCCTTAATGACCTCCAAAAGCTCTGCAGTAGTATCAATTGGCTCAAGCCTTTTCTTCCAGTAGCCCCTGGGAAGCTTGACTCCTCTTATCCCTCCAAAGGGGAAATCACTCCCCCTCTGACGTCATTTTGCTGACCCCGCCCCCCCCAAGGCTGTGGTTGATGAGGTTAGCAGCAGCCTCTTCTCCCTGTCCACAGACCGTTTCCGACCGGACAGGCCCCTCCTTGTCCTGGTCTTAGGGACCTTGGATGGGGTCTTTGGGGCCATCTGGCAGGATGGCCCCTTGTTCTGGCTCCACCCCTCACGCAGTTATAGCCACAAAATCACTCCTTACATTGAAGTCCTCCTCCTCCTGCGTTTAAAGGCAGATCCTACTGCAACCGCATTTACAATCTTGAACCTGACAAGATTGCTCTGCCCCTCCCTGTTGTCAAATGCCTTGTGGAGGGATTGTGCCTTGTTTCAGACACTGATGTGGGGCTATCCTGGGACACTTGACATCCACTACCCATGTGACAAACGTTTGCAGACCTTCCCCTCTATCTGTGTTGACTTTCACAGCCATTCATTCTCTAAATCCCAGCCCATTCCTAACATACCCATTGCCTTCACCGATGCTAACAAGACCAATTTTGGCTTCATCCTTTACAATGGTGATAACCCCACCCCCACCCCCACCCCAGTCTTCTTCTGGCCCAATCCTTGGTCTGTCCAATTAGGTGAGCTCCTGGCTGTAGCCCAAGTGTTCTCCTGTGTCCAGAATGCCCCTTCGAATGTCTTCTCAGATAGCCAACACGCTGTTCAGACCTCTGATCTCTGCCTTTCGCCTCTGTGGATGCTTCTAACTCCCCCTTAGATGTCGCCTTACTTACTATCAAGGACCTTCTGGAACACCGCACACAGCCTTGGTTTATTGAACATGTCAGCTCCCACACAGGCCTAAAGGGCACTATAGCCGAGGGTAATGTGAGCGTTGATTCCCTCATCATGACCGCTCATTGGCCCCTGCTGGAGCAGGCTCGGGCCTCCACCAGCGTTTTCACCCCCCCACCCCCGCACCCTCCCCCGCCTCTACCCTGACCTGTCCCTCCTAAATGTAAACATCTATCTCACTCGTGTTCCTCCTGTGCCCCTCTGTCCCCATTGGGACCCCTCCAACATCAAGGGGTGAATCTCCGCAGCCTCGCCCCTAACTCCCTGTGGCAAATGGATGTCACCCATGTCCCCTCCTTTGGAAAACTCCAATACGTTCATGTGACTGCGGACACGTTCTCTATGCTTATATATGCGGTTGCCCTCTCCGGCGAGACCGCCTCCCATGCCATCAAAGCTCTGAAAACGGCCATGCTTCTCATGGGGGTCCCCGGGGAGTTAAAAGCGGACAATGGGCCGGCTTACACATCCGGTGCCTTTAACTCCTTCCTTGCCTCATGGAACATCAGGCACTCCACCGGCATCCCCTATAACCCTCAAGGCCAAGCCATTATTGAGCGTGCCAACAGCTCCATTAAGGAACACCTCTCTCGGGCTGGAGAGATGGCCTAGCGGTTAAGAGCGCCGACCGCTCTTGCAGAGGACCCGGGTTCGATCCCCAGCACCCACATGGCGGCCGAGAACCGTCTGAAACTCCAATTCCAGGAGAACTTCCAGCTCCAGGGGAGTCCGAGACCCTCTTCTGACCTCCGCGGCATTGCACGACACGGGTGCACAGACCTGCATGCAGACAGTACATTGATACACATACAGAAATAAATAAAATTTAAAAAAAAGGAACACCTCTCAAGGCTCCTGCCGTTCCCGTTCCCATGGACCCCACCTCCTTCTTACCAGAACCCTTTTTACCCTTAGCTTCCTTACCTTTAATGAACATGGCAACTCCCCGGCTTATAAGCACTGGGGCTCCATTCCACCCCACTTCCCATTGTATGGTGGAAGGACGCCTTATCTTCCCAATGGAGAGGCCCTGACCCCCTGTTAACCCAAGGCCGAGGCTTTGCTCGTATCTTCCCAGAAACCTCGGAGAAGCCACTATGGATCACCCTTGTCTGGACCCGGACTCTGGAGCTTCCTGATGGTATTGGTTTGTATCTCCCCTCTCCTTACTCCTACTTATGCTCAAGACCTTCGGGCTTTCATTCCCTTGCCACCTATACTCTTACCTGTCTCCCAGGACGCTCATGCCTTCCCAGCCCTTTGCTTCTCCGACCTATCCACGGGGTTACCTCTGGGGACCCCCTGAGGCCTCTTTATTGTTACTGGTACCTCTTACAATCTCTCCAATACCCTCTGCTTTACTCACTCACCTGTGGGCCACCCCCATTGTTTCTCCCTTCACTCCCACACCTCAGGGGATTTCAAGGGCAATCGCTCCCAGGGCCGAGTTAGAGGCCACTCTAAATTCCTTACCCCACACATTAGCTCCACTTCTGCCAATGGCACTGAACGCTCAGCCAAGCTTTCCATTCCCTGATGCCAGCCCATTCCCTATTATTCCTCAAAGGTCGCCCTTCCAGTGGAATGGCTTTACTGCCTAGGCCACTTTCGACCTTACCCTGTGGGCAACACTTCCAACTTATGGATATGGTTTCAAGCCCCCTGGGGCAACTCCACCTTTAGTGCTTCGAACTATAACAAACGTGGCCCCACTCAATATCTCCTTAACCCACTCTTTGGCGAATGGTCCCTTTGTGGCCTGCTGCCTGTTCCGATATCCGCTCATTACTCTTTCTTAAAGGCACCACTTATTTCCATGGTACCTACACTTCCGACTCCCCCTTCGAGAGCTCTGTCAAAGTCACTCAGACTAAATCCTACTCCTTTGCCCCTACACCTGTCTGTGTTAAGCACCCCTTCTATTTCCTCTTGACTAATTTCTCCTCACCTACAGACTCCAGCTTGGATAACTGCTCTGACACCTCCCTCTGCCTCTTATCCGACTGCTGGTCCTCTTCCAGAGGCACCCTAGTGTTTTTGCTCCAAAGCCCCTCTGCCCTTTGGGTCCCTGTAACTAACGCCACCCACTTCTACAGAGTGGAACTCATGCACCCCACACGGTTGTGCAGAGACTTTGGCCTTACTGCCTTCATCAGCAGCACCATTCTAATCACTCCTGCCTTGTCTGCCACCGCCACCACCTCTCTTACTCAGAGTGTCATGACGGCCACCACCCTAAGCTCCACTGTGGACCAATTGGCTTCAGCCCTCCAAACTCAAAACCTGATCAACTCCCATTTCCACACCGCTATCCTCAATTTACAACAACAGACTGACCTTTTGGGCTAGGAAATCCAAACACTACACACTATGGTTCTGATGTCCTGCGACCCTAGGTTCTCCTCCTGACCTTTTCCAGTCACCAGTATCTCTCGGCGCTGTCAAGAGCTTGCTGACTACATTAGGGGCCCTTGGTCCCAACAGTTAATTACACCTTGACCCTTGGTTCTCAAATTATGTCCCTTAACTCTACCCGCCCCGAGGTCACAGCCTTTGATACCAGCTTTGTTTCACAGGTGTGGTCTCAGCTCAAGTCCATTTTTGATCCTGCTACACTGGTCCCCTGGGGCATCCTCTGCCTCCTGGCCCTACTCTTCCTTTTTCTCTTCAGGTCTCTGTTTCCCTCTGCCCGCAGCCAATGCCAGGTCAACAAAATGGCCCAGGTCCTCTCAGCAGTGGTCAATAGGGACTCTGCATGCACCCCTCCCAATGAGGTGATTCACATCTGGCTCTCATCCATCCACAATTCACGGAATGAGTTTGTCTCTCCCCTCCATGGTACCACCCCTGGCCTCTTCCGTCTGTGGCTGGCCAGTCAAGGATGGGTAAGACCCTGCAAAACCAGGGCAACCTAAGCCAGACGGAGTCAAATGTCGGTATGCCAGAGGTGGGGTCAACAAGGTTCGGGCGTAGCACCCGAGCTCCCACTGGACTGCTCCTCATGCAAAATTAAATACAAAGTGTGGAAATGTAGTAGCCAGTATGCTGATAATTACACATGTGCAGAGCTTGTCCCTCAACCTAACCTGCCCTAGGCAGGTGAGACCATACAAGCAGCTGAGTTACAGACCTGGGCCAATCAGAAGACGACAAGAGGAGAGTGGGAATGCGAACAGTACATAACCCCTAACCCTGCCCCCAATAAAAGTCCATGACAGCTCGCCCTCTGTCTGCGTTCACCCGACTCCCAGGGTCTATGTTTTGAGTCTGTGCCTCTCACCCCCATTCCTTTGGTGGGAACCTGACATTCCCCAGCAGGCCTGGGGGATTGACTACACAGGGGTTTGATGGGAGGAAGGAGATGACAGGCACACAGTCTGATTTTGTAGTGGTGATACATGTCCTTAGATGCTTGTCAAAAACCACACAATGGTACAAAAGAGTGAACCTAATATAATTATGAACTTCGGGTCTACAAAAGTATAAATATTAGTTTATCAGTTGTAAAACAGAAGGACAGAAAATGGTTGCAATTATGTAAAATAAAATAGCTAATACCAACAAGAGGCCATAGCACAAGGCTGGTGTGGTGGCTGTGCCTGTGATCTGAGCACTTGTAGGATGCACAGAACTGCTAGCCAGGGTACGGAGTGTCAAAAAAATTAAAAATTAAAAAAAAAAGGGCCGTAGAGATGGCTCAGCAGGTAAAGCACTTGCTTTGTGCTGAGCTGGGGTGCGATGGCTGCTGCTGGGGAGGTGCGGACAGGCCACCCAGCCTGGCCTATGCGATGCCTTCCATCGCATTCCAGTGAGACATCCCCCCCAAAAGGAGGTGGACAGTGCCTGTGGAATGACACCCCAGGTTATCCACTGTCCTTCACGCACACAAGGACACACATGAACAGGCAAAGCATGGTCAAGGCCAAAGAAGAGGCATTTCTGATTTTTTAAATATATTTTTTATTGTTATTAAACTTTTTCATACATCATACATCATTTCTCAATCCAATTTAGACTCATTTTCCTTTCCATGCCCCTCCAGCCCAGCCCAGTTCATGCACTCTGCCATACATACATATCTTGCATCTTTTTCTGAGTCTTTCCAGAGGTTTTTTCAAAGCAGAGGATTATTGTTTTGGGGAGAACTTCACTGTTTCAGTGCTGTTGTTTTTTTGTAATGTTGTTTGGTTTTTGTTCCAGTTCTTTTGTTGTTGTTGTTCCCTCCAACTTGTATTGCTTCAATGTGTGCATATATATATATATATATATGTATATACATATACATATATATATACACACATATGTCTCCTATACTAAAATTATTGTCATCTGAAAACAAACTGTATGCTATTTCCAAATCATATTTCAGGATTCACATTTTTCCATTTTGAGAGGCATCTCTGATTTTGACAGGTTCCAAAATTTCAGAAGTTTTGAATAAAATGTTTTAAAGAGAAGTAAAGCCATGTTTAGTCATCCTGGTATGTTTGACACCGTTAAACGCATTGTCTTATTATGCTTCATATTACCTAGGAGTTTTCACCTTTACTGACAGATAAGGGGGCTTAGGCAGGCCCTGTGGCCCAGACAAGTGCTGGTCTTAGGATTCAAAGGGAGAGTTCCTTTCCTTTGCTGTTTGATATTTGAATGTATAAGATAATTGGACTAGTGCACACACCCATTTGCTGCCTGTAAGAGCACATGAATCACAGGAATCTGAGACTGGAAGAAGGCCCTGAAGCAGTTGTTCTTATTCTGTGCGGAGAGGAACAGTCACCTGGAGGGTGGAGGGCTATGGGAGCAGCCGGGAGCCATGCACTCTGAACAGAGGTTCTTAATATGCAGTCTGTCAGGTGAGCATTCTAAGAACATGTGATGAGACACTCCACAACCACTTCAGGGCCAGGGTGTCCTCATGCTCTTTCTTAGGTTAAGGAAGGCAGAAGAGGCGGCTCCCTGGTGGCCTGTGGCTAGCCTGGCGACTTCACCAGTTTGGGTCCCTGTGGGAGCTACAGGAAGGCGCGCTCTTCAGCACTTCTGGTCTGGAGTTGCTGGATACCCCCTTGGACTGTTCTGGAATGGTGTTCTAATCTCCCACAACAATAACCAATATGCTGCTGCTTGAGAAAATTCAGCATCCAGACAGGGGCTAGAGTAGAATGCATGCCACTTATTTGTTAATAGGGCTTGGGAAAGCATTTGGAAGTCACTCTTCCTGGGTGTTCAGACCCCAGAAAGAGCCTGTGCTTCTGTTTAGCAACCAGCTCACTCTCCCCAAGAGCAGAAAGCCAATCATTCACTCAGCATTTTTTTTTTTTTTTTTTTTTTTTTGGTCTTTTGAGATAGGGTCTCCCTATAGCCTCAGCTGTCCTGGAGCTCACTATGTAGACAAGGCTGGCCTTGAACTCACAGAGATCCGCCTGCCTCTGCCTCAAGTGCTGGGATTAAAGGCGTGCACCACCACACCTGGATCCACTCTTCTTTTTCATTGTTGGACTACCCATGCTGTATCATGGAGACCAGTACAGGAAGACAGGACGCAGTGCTTACTGGACCTCATTTGGTGACCATGGGAAGGGAAAACCCCAGTGTGGAGCACAAGGACAGAACTGATGGTGGTTTGGGCTTGCCAAGGAGGAGTGCTCAAACATGACATCTTTCAGCCTAATAAAGGGAAAAAAAATCATAAGCTGAAGATGCTAAAACCCATGATATATGTGGCATGCATATGTGCATATTTTGGAGTGATGCATATTGGAAGGAATGACAACAACAACGACGACATAACAACAGAAAAGACTGGGTCAAAGAACTGACTGAAATGGTGAACTTCTGCTCAAAATAGTAAACTTGTGCATTGAGAATTTTGAGAGAGACTGAAAGATGAAAAACATGTTTGGCAGAATGCATGAGCTCTGGTGGGGTGGGGGTGCAGGGAGGTAGGCACGGGTCTAGATTTGGTTTGTAATGTAATTTTGTATAAAATGCACAGAGCTTCAATAAAACATTGGCTTAAAAAAAGCCCCGGGCTGGAGAGAGCCTAGAGGTTAAGAGCACTGACTGCTCTTGCAGAGGACCCGGGTTCGATCCCCAGCACCCACATGGCGGCTAAGAACCGTCTGTAACTCCAATTCCAGGAGAACTCCAGTTCCAGGGGAATCCGAAACCCTCTTCTGACCTCCGCGGCATTGCAGGACACGGGTGCACAAACCTACATGCAGACAGTACACTCATACACATACAAACAAAACAAAACAAAACAAAAAACAAAACAAAACAAAAAAGAGCCCCATAATCCATATTATTAGCAAAGTTCGAATAGATATTTCTCGTGGGCCTTTATTGCATGCATATCAAGGTTAGCGGGCTGCCTGGTGTGCCCAGATGGTCTATGCAAACAACTCTAGTGGGCTGGGGATGCTCTTCTCCCCTCAGTTTGTCTGACTGACGTGAACTTCCAGAAGCTTATCACTAACCAGCGGACTCCTGGGGCGAGTCTCTTCCCCACTGAAGCTGGGAACAGGTTCCTGGAAGCCGGAACAGGAACTAGAGCTTGGGAAAGGGAAGACTGCAGAGGTAGGGGCGGCAGGGTCCCGGAAAGGCTGCAGAGCTAGGGGCGGCAGGGTCCTGGGGCGAAGCCCAGGTGACTGCAGGGAAGTGACAGACTCCAGACAGTGTAAGCAGAGGCAGGCCCCTCTTAGCCAGGTATTCCAGCAAATGACAGAAGAAAGCGGCTTGTTGGCGGAGTGATGGGATGGGAGCCTGGAAGGCCCAAAAGAGCTTGTGTAGTTAGCAAAGACAGTGAAACCAACACAAACTGCAGGGAATTCACAGAGCTCCACCCCTAACCCAAACCCCAGTTTCCTACATCAATAAAGAGAATAAAAAAGAAATCTTTAAATCGTGCTGTGTAGTTGGCCCTATCTGTCCTCTCAAGGGTGCTGGGTCTTTACTTAGTGCTCCTTAGTGCACAGTCGTTCCAGGCCTTGGGCCTCTACTGCAGCGCCCACCTCCCTATTCCATCAGGCCATTTTCCTCAGCCACTCTGTTCAGTGGCCTGCAGGCTTCCCTGCTTTGCAGAGTCCTTCCTGGTCTCCACGTTTGCTCTACAACTCTCTTCTCTGTCAGCAGTGACCTCACAGAACAATCCTGTATTCTTACTATGTGTGACCTGCTACTTCATTCTTGATTTTGGTTTTGTTTCGTTTTTGTCTTCACGCATGTTCTCTTGATCTTATTCAGGGTGCTAATTCTTATTCTCAGTCTTGTGTGATGGCTCTGCAATCTGCAAATTTCCATCCTGGAGAAATGTCATGTGTGTGTGTGTGTGTGTGTGTTGGGGGGGTGGGTATGCTTCAGGATACCCAAGTATACTTCCTATCACCTCTGCCAAGGTTGGATTTGAATCCACTTTCCTCGTTTTGTGCCTGTACCCTGCCCATCCTTCCAGGTTTACATCTTCCCCACCCAACACTTCCCAAGATGTGTTTTCTGGAAGACAGCTTTGAGGCACTCATCGGCCATCTCTGAAGCCTTTCACTAAGGAAAACCTCCCTTCTTCCTTCTTGGACCAACTAAAATTGCCCTTTATAAACCTTTCCCCATTCAGTGCTCATCCTCCGGTCTAGGTGAACCTGAGCTTTTACTCTGTTGCTAGTTGTGCCCCTTACTGTTAGTGTTTGCTGAGTGACTGAAGGTGAGCATGCAGCACTAAGTCAACCACCGATGTTATTTTATTGTTTCAAAAACACTGCATTTAAATAAGGGTGTGAATTCCTGGTCCAGAACATCACGGCTTTAAAGATAATGGGAAATACATTTTTTTTTTAATTTTTATTTATGTGTATGAGTGTACTGTCTGCATGTAGGTTTGTGGACTCATGCTGTGCAATGCCGCTGAGGTCAGAAGAGGGCATCAGATTCCCCTGGAACTTGAGTTAAAGATGGTTCTTAGCTGCCATATGGGTGCTGGGAATTGAACCTGGGTCCTCTGCAAGAGCAGTTGGGGCTCTTAACCGCTGAGCCATCTCTCCAGCCCTGCTGGGAAATGCATTCTTTATTTTAAGAAAGGTTAAAAAAGTAAAAGAAAAAAAAAAAAAAAAAAGCAAAATATGTAAACAAAAGCCAATGATAATAATAATAAAAAAAAAAATATATATATATATATATATATATATATATATATATATATCTTCATTTGAGGGCCATATGATGCTAGTGGCAGTGACTTTGTTGCTGTCATAGGTGAAAAGCAGATTAGCAAATAGAAACAGGAAATATATGTCCCAGCATATTTGTACTGTAGACACTGAAATTTAAACTGCATATCATTTCATGTCATTAAAATTCTTTTTGTTTTGTTTTGAGACAGGATCTTACTATGTATGTAGCCCAGTATGGCCTTAAACTCATCCATCTGCTTCAGTATTTCTCTTTCAATTATTTAAAGAACCCAAACTTGCCAGACGTCGTTTGCTGTCCTTCGTATTTGTTGGCAATCCTCAGGTGACAGGTAACTCCAAGCACTTTAGCGCAAGACTTATATGTCAGTATTTTGTGGCTATAAGCTCTTCTCACAAAAGAAAACTTTATGCATGCAAGTGGAGAAAAGCCTAGACTGATGGAGGGATGGTCTCGTGCACTGTCTGTACTGCCATCTGGTGGCTATTCTTCCTAACTTCATCTTCCACAGCTCTTCTGTGGGAAGAACCAGCATTTGCCCAACCCTCAGAGCCAATCACTCCAAAGGAGAGCAAATTCCTTGAACCTAAAGTAAACCTGAGTGAAGGCTTATAAGCCTTGCTAAATCACTGAAAAGTGAGAAGTCAAGCTTCAAACCACACAACTGAAGGGAACTACTAAGATCAGCTAGTTCAGTCCCTGCTACCCTTTACTGCTTGTCTGGGCAGCCTTCAGATAAGATAGGCCCTGGGGATGGAGCTCAGAGGTAAAGTGCTTGCCTACTAGCATGCATGAGGTTCTGAGTTCCATCCCCAGCACTCAAGAGAGAGAGAGAAAAAAAAGCCAGGCGTGGTGGTGTACATAAGAATTTAAAGCTAACTTGGGCTATATGAGACTCTTAAAACAAAACAACAGAAAAGAAAGCTCCAACAAGAACCAGCTTTTCAATATGGCAGTGCTTAAGACAGCCTGTCCCCATGTCCTGCTGGCCTAACCCCAGAGCAGAACTGTCTCTCAGCTATGTGTCTGTAACACAGCCACAAGAGGCGTGGGTCAGCACCCTGAAGCCACATTACCTGGGTTGTCACCTTATCACTGTGCGTGTAGACACTTAACTCTTGGCCTTTGTGCCTCGATTTCTCCAATCTATAAAATGAGGACAGTTTCTACCTCTCAGGGTTGTTTTAAGGCTGACAGTGTCTGGCATATACTAAGCATTCAGGTATGTGTACGAGTACAAATTGAGAGCTTACTGTGTGTCAGAAATTGAGTGCTTAGTGTACGATCGATACCAGATTTATTCCTTGCCACTACTCTATGTAGTGTTGGTTTCCACTCTCTTAATTGGCCCAGGAGGGCCACACGTGGTATAGGTGGGTGCTCAGAATAAACACAAGACCAGGACTGCCTCTTGTACAAGTTGGTTTTGTGAACACATTGAAGATACAATTAAGTTCCTACATAACAAATATCTAACTCCAATATGCTAGCAAGAATGAGCTTTAAATAACCAGGTCACCTGCTGGCACTCTTGTCATTTAGCAGGCCTTTGGGGTGGGGTGGAGTGATTGCCAGAAAATTTATGGCAAATGCTTAAAGCTTAGTTGTTTTAAGGTGTCCTATTTGTGGAAATAGTTCCCCATCCCGTCTTCCAACTCCTTCAACAGGCACCAAATAAGACCCTCTGCTTGAGTAGGACAGGACTGGTGTGGAGAGTCTGCCCATCACTCCTATGGGAAGCTTATAGACATTAAGTGGCAGCACCTGGTTCAGCATAGAAGCCGCTGTGGGGGGCTAGGCAATGGTGCAGGGAGAGCATTGATATGAAGTTGAAACCTGGGTCTTCCACACTGATGTGTATGCAGCACTTCACATCCCCAAACCCCAAATTCCTACCTTGTAAAATAGGAGGAGCGTACCCTTTCAGTTAGAACTGAGTGAACAGAGGAGAGGGTGCCAGAGACTCAGTACCAAGCACCAGCAATGCCTTAAGCTGCTTGGACATAAGCACATGACTGAAAGGGGATGGTGGTTCTCAGCAATTGAATTGCTAGAGGCTGCATTCATGGCACAGGCTTACAATCCTGAATTTTTTTTTTTTTTTTTTGACAGGGTCTCCCTTTAGTCCCAGCTGGCCTGGAGCTTGCTCTGTAGACCAGGTTGGCCTTGAACTCACAGAGATTCGCCTGCCTCTGCCTCCCAAGGGCTGGGATTAAAGGTGTGCACCACCACGCCTTGGCCTGAATGCTTTTTTTTTTTTTTATTAATTTTTTATTTATTTCTGTATGGTATGAATGTATTGTCTGCATGCAAGTCTGTGCACCCGGTCGTGCAATGCCGCGGAGGTCAGAAGTGGTCGTCGGATCCCCTGGAGCTGGAGTTCTCCTGGAGTTGGAGTTCACACGGTTCTCAGCCGCCATGTGGTGCTGGGATCGGAACCGGGTCCTCTGGCAAGAGCGTCGGCGCTCTAACCGCTAGGCCATCTCTCCAGCCCCCTGAAATTTTTTTTATTTTATGTTTAATTTTCTCCAAATTAGGTGAGAAGGTAAGGACAACTATTTGCTTGCACTGTCCTCATCTCCCACCAGGTGGCACTGCTTTCCAATGAGCAATTTCTGCTGAGACGCTGTGGGATCTTTTATTGTGGATCAAAATTGGAGCTGAGGGGGGGTGGGGAGGAATCCACCTCCCAACCCTGCCCCACCCCACCTCCCACTCCCCACTACAGAAAGCAAGGCAGGATCTGGGGATGCAGAGCTTCTGGTGACTAAGGTCAGTAATGTGACATACAGTACTTCACAGAAAAGCCTAACACATCAGTGCTTTCAATGCACACAAATAGTTCAGGCAATGTACACCCAAGTGCCAGTCACTACATTTTTCAATTGGGCAGCATTTGGAAATTACACCGATTTCTCTGATTTTGCATGAAGCAGCACAGTAGCTGTGATTTCTATACCATGAGAACACAAAATATTGATTTATATTGACTTTAGGAATCCGAGCTATGCAAACCAGTAATGGAGGACCCCTTAGAAAGGATTGGGCTAACCAACAATGCCACTGTTTCTGGTCATGGTCATGTTGAAGGTCAATGGTACTGCTTTTGACTCTTCCCTGGTTATACCTGCTGTTTCCCCCCTCAGAGCCCTTTCTTTTCCTTGTGGCTGGCCTCACCCCCCCCCCCGCCCCCAAGAGACGTGAAAACCATGCTTCAAGCCACAGAACCCATCTTCTCACCTCATTCTCAGGGTCTCAAAACAGTACAAATAAATGGGCCCCTTTTAGTGGTGTAGGATCAGTGTATTTGTGTGCACACATGCATTTACTTTTTCCACTGGAGATAAAATTATGGAAGGGTCACAATGTTGAATTACTAATGCAGCCTGCCTTCAAGTGGCTTCACTGCCTCAACCTTAGAATCTATTGTAAGTGTATAGAACTGAAAAAGAGGCGTCTTCCAAACTCAAATGCACGAGGCTTGTGAGTACTAGACGTTTCCTGCTAAAACAAGAAGAGGCACCTTTGGGGGCTGGAGGGATAGCTCAGTGGCTAAAAGCACTCACTGACTACTCTTGCAGAGAGTGGATTTGGTTCTTGGCATCCCCATAGGGGCTAACAAAGGGGGGCACAAAGGGGATCTGATGCCCTCTTCTGGCTTCTGTGGGTACCTATGTACATGCAGGCAAAACACCCAATATACCTAAGATAAAAATAAAAAAGGCATCTTTCGTGCTGCACTTTCACCTCTTATGAAACTTTGCAGAAAAAAATTGGACTTGTGGTATTTATATAATTAAATGTTGATTAGCCTACTAAATGGACTTATTTTACTTTGGTAGGATGGAGTAATCAAGAATGCACACCTTAGTTGTATACAGACTACTGTTAACTGGAAGGCTCCCAACTAGAGAAAATCTTCAAGAACAGGGACTCTTGTTAGCATATGGGGCTGAATTAACTCATGACTCTAATGAAGAATGGTTTCTAGGTATCTTACCACCTCCAAAACTGTTGCCTTTATTTTTAAAATTCTCATTCTCCCTTAAAATGGAAGCATGCTCTTGTTTATAAACGGTGCTCGAGTGTCTTCTTGGTGCTGGTTCATTATGTTGGGCATTTTCCATCTTCATTTACTCTTTATAACCATGATTTAAAATGAAGCTTCTCACTCCGATCTGCCTTCTCCTAGTCTCTTTGGCCTTTCTTTAAACAGGCTTCACTACTATGTCAGTTCTTTCAGACAGATGGACTCTCCCACTGCAAACGCCTTAGTCCAGGCCCTCATCAGACCCAATTTCCAGGCTTTCTTTCCTCAAACAACAGAGATAACATCTTCTTCCTCTATTTTTCAACCAACTAATTCTACTCTAACCCTATTCTGGCTTTTGCACCCTCATAAATTTTTCTTTTTAAAATGCTCCCTTTAGGGCCTGGAGAGGTGGCCTAGCAGTTAAGAGCGCCGACTGCTCTTGCAGAGGGCCCAGGTTCAATCCCCAGCACCCACATGGTGGCTGAGAGCCAACGCCCTCTTCTAACCTCCGCGGCATTGCACAACATGGGTGTACCAACCTACATGCAGACAGTACATTCATACACATACAAAAATAAATTAAAAAAGATAAAATGCTCCCTTTATTGTTAATGTTCTGGTCTCCTTCCTTCCCTCGTTCCCAACCACACACCACTACTGTTTCTGTCTACCACTCCCATTTCCTGCCTCTGGGATGCCTTTTCCTCATGTAATGACCATTAGCCTTGCACACACTGTCAGCCTAGTTTTCAGACTCACCTCTCCCGTAGGCCTACATCAGCCTCTACTTCTTCAGGAGTCCTGTCCTGTCCTTCTGTGAGAGCACCTTGGGGAGGTGCTATCAGGTCAGGATAGGAATTCAGGGATTTTTAGTAGAACTGTAGGTGAGTGCATGGTAGTTAGAAAGTGATATAGCAAACCTTGGATAGTCAAGTATCTGCATGTCCTACAAGTGTGACCTAGGCACATGCCCTGATGAGCTTGAACACATGAACAGTAGAATGGTTAAAAAAAAAAAAAATGGTCCCGGGGGCTGGAGAGATGGCCTAGCGGTTAAGGGCGCCAACTGCTCTTGCAGAGGACCCGGGTTCGATCCCCAGCACCCACATGGCAGCTGAGAACCGTCTGTAACTCCAATTCCAGGGGAATCCGACACCCTCTTCGGATCTCCGCGGCATTGCATGACACTACATACACAAACCTACATACAGACAGTATATTCATACACATAAAAAATAAAACCACTGAAAGTCCATTGACATAACAATGGATAAATTTATCAATACTCTTCTTTATATGAAAATATTTTAAGCCCTGAGAATGAATAAACATAACATTAGCACCACAAAACCAGATTAGCAGACCTAAATCCCAAAGGCTTAGGTATCATATAGGTCAAGAAAAGCACAAAGAAGCTGTTTTTGCAGAGGTATCACAGGTAAGAAAACAGAACCCACAATTTAGAGCTACTTACTCAGTAAGGACGGGACAGGGAGGAGCAGGTGACCACAGCGGGACACTGGTTAAGGAGCCTGTTAAGTTCCTCACTTACATGTGTACAGGCATATTTACAAGTTAAAGGGGAGAGTTGGTGGCTTATAAGCAAGCAAACACATGGAAATTGCAGGCAGACAAGACCAGAGCCCTTGGGTCTGCCCTTTCCAGTGTCCCTGCCAGTGCCGAATGACAGGGGTAGGCGTTCCTGTTCCCAGAGAGACCTTGGCAGACAAGAGCAAGCACACCGGTCTCTCAGTGTTTCAGAAATGACTGCTGGCCTAAAGACTTTGTCTGAGACTGAATTATAGCAGAGAACAAACGACATAAAGGAACTCAACTCTGAATCATGATAGCTGAAAACAAAAAGGAGAAATTGGCTTCTTCATGCTCCTTCATACTCTTGGCGAGGGAGGTCCTAAACCAGAAATCTAGTTTCTAGGTTGACAGGGACTTCATCCTATTTACCAAAATGGCTTTGGCACTCAGTGTCTTCCTTTCCTTTTGGAAGTCACACAGATGACCCACGCTAGGGAAAAACTAAAGAATATTCAAGAGGTGTGTGGCTTTGGGAGATGCATGTCAAAAGAGAAATAGATTCTTGAAGAAAACAAAAAAAACCACCATGTATAAATAACCTATCTTTCAATTTTACGAAACTTATAATAAGGCACAATTCTTGAGCTGTTTTTCGTTTTTTTTTTTATTGCTGTTAATTCAAGGAAAAAGGTTGCATAAAATCCAATCTGTTCTAGAAATATAAGTGGCCTTTCCAGTACATAACATTTCAAATATCAAAGTATATGGTAAACATACAAATAAGGAGAAGGTAACATACCTCCTATGTACAGTACAGTATTTGAAATCATAAAATAAGCTCCATAAAGTACACCTGGCAAGTGAGTCACAATGCACCTGTACGTGGCTTATCAACACTCTCCCCTGAACAAGTCAATCATAGCTTAACAATTAATTTAATAATGTGGTCCAAAAATACCTAGATCAAATAAAATATATTTAATCAAAATAATTTCCTTTACGTGAACTTTTTTCTTTCTAAATTAAAGCTTTCATCTACCCCTTGCGCACACCCCTCTTCTTCCCCGTAACTCCTACCCCTGAAAGTTTCAAAATGTACATTGGTGCTATAAATATAAATGCTACTTTTGAAGCATGAAACTAAGTTTTCTTCAAGTTTTTTTTTCTCTTCTGTCTAGCAATGTTAAGTTTCTGAACCCGGACCAAACATGTAAGTTCCTCTGCTGCATCCCTCCCCACAACCAAACCAGTCATCTCTACTGTACTGAGGAATGGAAAAACTACACCCCTCACCACCCCCTCCAACCTATGACCAGATAGTGGTAGCTATTCAACTGCTGCTGAATGCAGCAGTCACTGAAAAACACCCCTGGGCTGGCTTCCAGATGACCTCAGTGCACTGTAGGAAATTAAAACTCACCTGGAAGCAATTTAGTACATAGATTGGTTTTTTTTAAAAAAAAACTTTGTTTTTTAAACAGCAGCATTAAACTTAGTGACAGGACACTGACATGATTAATACCATCTCAACACACTCGGAATTCAGTCTTCACATTATGATCAAGCATAGTGGTAAACGGTTATAAAAGTGTCTTTGCTTACAAGAGACAGATATGGGAACAAATACCTGACTTTTTGTAAAAACCCACAGCTTCTGTTCAGATCTCAATAAATCACACACATTTTAAACACAACACTGTACAGTTGGTATAGCGAAGATGAGATCTTTACTCAAGTAGTGTCTGAGCAGGACACCGTGGTAGACGATGAGAACTGTCGACTTTCATCACAGACACAAGCACACAGACACATTCACACCAGTGTGTTTCACTTTGTGTCTCTCTGAAGCAACAGGCTACAAAAGTATGACGGAAGGAAAAAGTTGTTTTCTGTTATGGAAGGGCTTTTTGTCCATTTCACAGGTTTTCAGCTTCACATGGTCTGACTCTCACTCTCCCACTTATTTTCATATTTATTTGGACAACAAGCACTGCATATATGTACTTATGTGATGCTTTCTTATTACATATATACATACTTCTTGGAATCTGACTTCTCCTGTAAGATTAAGGTGACACGTGTTGCCCTTGGGTCGTGCGCAGAGCAGGTCACAGAAGTGCGACAAAGACTGTCGCGCTGCCACAGGTGAGGGAGAGAGCAGCTCCCAGCAACGTGCAGTCTAGGGTGAACGTGAGAAAGCCAAGGAAGAAGCAAAGGCTCTTTTCTCAAAACCAATGACTGTTATCAGTGTTGTAAGAAAAAAGTCAAATACACAGTTTTAAAGATTCAGTAAACATTGCACACAGCAAGTATTCAGTGTAAAAAAAGCACACATCAACATTTTCCTTTTGATAGTTTGTCTGAAGTTTAAGTTACACATACCATACATTTTTAAGCCTGTTGTTGAACCAGGAGACCAGAGGCTCAGAAGCATCGCATTCTTTCTTATTTTGGACATTGGTACAAGAGAAATGAAAACTCCCAACTGCATAGAAATCTAGGAAATGTATAGACAAAGAAACAAAATACCTTTCCTTTCCTCCCCTCCACACCCCATGACTCCCCACACTTGAGTGTATTAAGTAGGCAAGCTTTACTCGGTTCAGTCTGCAGAATCCAACGTATCATTAGAAGGGGGGAGGGGAGGTGCGTATCTCAGTCTGTAAGTGCCTAAAATGGGAAAGACAGAACGGCTAAGTCACCGCTTATGACTACAGGCATCACAAAGCACTACAAGATATCAAACGGGCATGCTCTCCAAAGGCCCTGCCTTCCTCAGCTCTAACTCTACTCCAAAATGGCATGGAAGTTACTTTCCAAAAAAGCTATGACATTTGTGCTTTGAGTTCAGCCTAAAGCTGTCAAACCTGATCTTCCCTAACCAATATACACTCTTGATTCAAGACCTTATTATCCGAGTAAGATTTGGCACAATGACAAAGGCCAAATACAAGAGAAAGAGAAGTCTGAGCTCAGCACTGAATCTGTTATCTCCCCTCAACTTTCTAAGTGTGCGTACTGCTTTCTGCTGTTAACACTATTAAAAGCTTAGATCTTACTCCCAAACCACTGTTCAAACCATTTTCCTATAAAATCAATCAAATCGACTTTTTTTTCCTTAGACGTGTTGGAAGGAGAAGGGCAGCATGGGCACATATGTGAGCCAGCTGGTTACACACGGACTAACCATCAACGCTTCAGGCAACTTGCTTATTTCCTAGTTTTCAATACTTGGAACAGGACTGCAGCTCTTAAAAACCAGTGCTGCAAGCAAGAGATTCAAAATTAGAGATGTCACATTCCCACTACAGTCTTTGGAAAGTGCTCTGAGCTTTCCTTACGTAGGAGCTAAGCTTCCTTTGACCTTCCTTGTGCTGCGTGTGACCTGGGTCTATACACAAAACACAACATCTACAAGCACACACACAAATGGACCTTTTGCTATAAAACAATCACATGATCAAGAAGGAAGAGGAGGAGAAACAGGTGAACTCAAAAACAAGTCCTCTGGGAGTGACTGTGATTACCTTGTTGACTGGCCTCCACGGGTGACTGCTTACAGTCCTGTGCATAGTGCCCGCTTACACCACAATTGTAACATGAGACATTCCCATTCTTCTTGGGCCCAGAACCACTGGTGTTGGCAACTACATTAGGTGCTGGATATACAGGATACAATCTCCCAAATCCTGCCATCTGCTGCATGCCATAGTTGGCTTGGCTCCCCATGACTGGGTCGTGCACCAGACCATTTGCATATGGAGTCTGAGGCAGAAAAAAAGGAAGTTGGTTTCCATTGCTCTGATGTGCTTGGTTGAGGTAGCTGCCATTGCAAATGGATGGCAGAGTGAAGAACGATGGGAGTCGGTACATTGGTCCAGGCATTGGATTGGGATAATAGTAACTACTTAGTTGAAGGTTTCCATTGGTCCCACAGCTGCACCTGCGCCCACAAGAACCACAAGGACCTGAGCCTATTTGCTGTGGTGGCACTATTGTCCCATTAGCATTTGTGTTCCCCACAGCACTGATGTAAGATGTGCTATCACTCTGCGCGGTACTGTGTGTCAAGGCAGGGCTGGGGCTTGGGGCAGGGCCTGGGGTGTGGGTAGGAACCGCAGGAGGAACCGTGGACTGGGCCTGACTGATGCCTGCACTTGTTGGCTGGGCAGAAGTGGCTGTGTTGAGCACACTGGAATTCTGGGTGGGTAACATACTGGCAGCGAGGGGTGAGCCTGGAAAGGTGTAGGAAGCTGGTGGCTGTGCAGCAGAGAGGCCAGCTGCTGGAAGAACTACCTTCACATTGGTAGGCTGAGGGATTGTCCCTGTGTTTCCCTCAATCTGAGGCACCATTTGATTTAGTCCTACCACTTGGGATGCAGACTTTGTGATGGGGTCCGTGGTAGCCACAGGAGATCCTGGGAAACTACCTGGGTTATGGACAGGAATAAAGGCAGTGTTTGGTGATCCAATGCTCAGACTTCCGGCTGGTGGTTGTGGGATATTAACCGTGCAGCTCTCAGAAGATCCCTGTGCCGGCGGCAATTTTAGCCTCTGCAATGTCAGTTGCAAAGCAGGAGTACTACTATGTGGAAGGAAGGTTGATGGAACAGGTAGAGGGGAAGCCAGCAATTCAAGATGTTTTTCTGATTCTCCAGTAGAAGCTGTTTGCCCTAGGATTCCAGCAGGGGTTGAATTTGTGGACTCTCTTAGCGCAGAAATAGCCACAGGGCTAGGAACAAGCATCCCTATTGTTTTGCCATCTGCAGATTTGGGCGGAGGAATAACAACTTCTGAGTTCTGGGCACCATTGTGCATGACACAGTGTAGAGTTGGCATAAAAGGAATATGTGGATACTTGGGTGAATTCAAGGGATCTTCTAAAAGGTTTCCATTCTCATTTCCTAGTGAGACAATCTGAATAGGTGGCTTGACAGTGACAGTCTGGTTGACAGAGCCATAACCTGCAAACCTGGCTGTTGATGGGTTCCCAGAATCCTCAGAATTGCTGTCTGTGTCTATAGAAAATAAAGACAAATATGTATTATCTAGGATGAAGTGTTTTTCTTGCTGGAAATAAAATTCAAGCACATCTAAAATTAATTCTCAAATCTGGGATGTGTCCTCCTATCACGTTTTCCTAATGTCCACAGTGACTTTCTTCTGATCCTGGGCTTTCCGTAGCTCATTATGCTATGTATGTTTTATTTTAAAACTATAGAGATATAAGCAAAACACCAACCAAAAAGTCACTGAAGATCAAACAAAGCACAGTACACAACACAAAAGCAGCTATGTAATACTACATTATTACTGAGAAAAACATTAGATCATGAATTTTCAGCAATCTAATTCTGTACAGTGAAACCTAGTTTTAAATTTATCTCAGATAAGGGATACAACTTAAAGGTTTAATTAAGGCACTATTTAACTCAAATATTTAAAGGTAGGGAATATATATTTCAATGGGGGAAAAATTTAAAGCTACTATTATTAGTCATAAAACGCATATTTTAGAACACAAGAAGCAGGAGCAATAAGACAGTACCGGCATTTCTCCACAAGCAAGCAGAAGGTACAAAGTTGTACTGGATTTGCGTTGCATATAGAAATCATTTCAGTTTCCAGACAGGGCAGGAGAGGGGCAAAGAATGCTACTTATTAGCACAATTAAACACATAAACTCAGATGTACTGCAGTCTAGAGAGCCCGCTCAGTGAAATGTAGTACCTATTTTAAAAATCTTTCTGCTCATAAATATAAGCCAAATTACACTTTGTACTTAAATACTTAAAGTATATTATTTATTTATTTATTTTTTGTCTTTTTGAGACAGGGTCTCCCTGTAGCCCCAGCTGTCCTGGAACTCACTCTATAGACCAGGCTGGCCTTGAACTCACAAAGATCCGCCTGTCTCTGCCTCCCAAGTGCTAGGATTAAAGGCATGCACCACCACGCCCTGCCTTAAAGTATATTATATAAGGCAAGAATTGGTTATACTCAGCTTAGGATGTTAAAAATTCTTGAAAAAGAACACCAAAAACAATTTAAGATTAACCTTTACAAAGAAAAGCTAAATGGAATGTATATAATGACAATGTCATGTTATTAACTAAACTACTCTAATCTATATTAATTAGAGAACAACTTTAATAAATGCATGGGGCTTTACTAAACTTTGCAAAAAAAAAAAGCATATTCCCAAATTAATAACCTATACAAAGCACTATAACTTTACCATGTCATCAATGCAAAGTTAAGAACAAAAATAGGGGCTGGAGAGATGGCCTAGCGGTTAAGAGCGCTGACTGCTCTTGCACAGGACCCAGGTTTCATCCCCAGCACCCACATGGCAGCTGAGAGCCATCTTTAACTCCAGTTCCAGGAGAATCTGACACCCTCTTCTGACCTCCGCGGCACTGCACTACATGGGTGCACAAACCTACATGCAGACAATACATTCATACACATATGAAAATAAATTTAAAAAAAGAGAAAAATCAGGGGCTGGAGAGATGGCTCAGCAGTTAAGAGCACTGGCTGCTCTTGCTGAGGACCTGGGTTCAGTTCCCAGCACGCACCTGGCGGCTAACAACCATCTCTAACTCTAATTCCAGAGGACTGGATACTCTGTTCTTACCTCCAAGGGCATGACATGATAGATGTGCACTAACATGCATGCAGGCAATACACTCATACACACAAAATAAAATAATATTAAAAAAAGAAAAAGTCATTTATCAGATGGTCAGTTAAATTTCTGTATAATTAAACTTTGTTTAAATCTTAAGTTACAACAAATGGTCTTATGATTTTAAAAGGTTCCAAATGATTTCTGAGCACTGTAGGGACTTTTTTTGTATTTACTTTGGAAAGCATTAAGTCTCAAACAAAACATTATTACAATAACAAAGCAGCCTTTGCATGGATACTCAAAACTCTGAAAATGCTCAAAGAACTGGATCACAATTTGAGAGCATTCTCAGGACTCTTTCCTGTATGTGTAAAAAGTGCAAGGTCTTCTATGCAGGCCTGCCAATTATCAATATCATACCCCGTAAGTTAACAGGAAAAGGGTGCCCAAAGTTACCCACATACCTGACAACCAGGTCAAATCTGCTCAAGAGTCACAGAATTGGCTAGCCATGGTGGTGCACCCCTTTAGTTCCAGCACTACAGAGACAGAGGTCTGTGGATCTCTGTGAAATCAAGGCCAGCCTGGTCTACATAGCAAGTTCCAGGCCAGCTGGAGCTACAGGGAGAGCCTGTCTCAAAAAAACTGAAATGAGCCATAGAATTATCTGTGCATTCCACAAAATCAAGCATAACATACACTGTAATATAGAAAGCGTAATATACTGAAAGACTATCTCTTCTGGTTAAAGTATAAAGATTCTCTCAATTCTCTCCCAATAGCACTGAGAGGTTATTTTCAATTTTCTTTCTTGAGAAAACTACATAGCAAAAATACAGTGTAGTCTTAGATCAGTAGAGTTGGTCACTGCAGGCTTCAGTTGGTGAGACTACAAAACTACAAGGTGAAGACTACCTTCAATTGTTGGTAAAGTACCAGAACCACTGCACTGCTCCCCAAGACATGACCTGACAGGGTAACAGAGGCTAGGTCCCAGTGGGCTGTAGACTACTCAGCAAGAAACCACCCTTGGCTGAAATATCACTGTATAGGGAGCTCAACAAAGACATCTTCTGAGATTGTATCATAGGTGCTCATCATAGTTACCCTGTGATCAGATGTTAACAGTCAGCTCCTGGCACACTGAAGGCCAGCATCCTCATTCAACAGAGGACCTCTCAACGGATCTTACTTCCAGAACGCAATGGTAGAGTAAGGCCCTCCAATGAAACCCATGGCAAAAAAAAAAAAAACAAAAAAAAACCTGTCAAAAATTTCCTTAGAACTGTGAAACTTAACTGGGACTTACTATGTAGATCAGGCTGGCCTTGAACTCATAGAGATCCACCTTCTTCTGCCTCCTGAGTGCTGGTATTAAAAGTGTGTGCCACCACACCTGACTTCTAACATCTTTTTAATCTTTATCCACTATTTTGTTACAATCCCTTTCAGTTTCTATTTAAATCTCACATGAGTAAAATAAGTTTATGAAATTAATGCTGCTTGAAAATGCTCTGGCAATGGTCATTAAAGTACCCTTTGTAAGAAAATTTAAGTCAGTAATGGATATATATGACTTTGTGTTTGACATTAATAAATAAGGCACACATTTCCCTCCACCTCGCATCCCCTTTCCTAAAATCAAACCTCTGTCCTTTTCGTCTTCACTTTCAAAACTTTCTCTTCCATCATGTCGTGGACTAGAAGGAGAACTGTAACTCTCTGAAGATGTTTCTCCACATGTGTCATGTCCAGATCCAATGTCCAAATTCACATCTAAAAACAACAACCCTAAAGTTATGTTAAATAGCTAATTTGCAAATTAAACCATTAGAAATTAGTTATAGCTGTAAATGATTTTTTTTCAGTTTTCCCATGGACAATTAAAAAGTTTATCTTTGATCAAAGTGAAAATTCATTATTAAAAAATTGGCAAATATACATTTAAAGCAAAAGCATAAAAAACAAGTTAATTTTCTTGACTTAAAAAAAAATCAGAATTAAGATTCTTTGCAGGATCAGTCCAATAATACCACCTTGAGCCACTTTCTAAGCTTGTATGTTTTAATTTCTTAGAACTGTTGAAAAAAAAGTCTACAAATGGAATGGTCTATCAAAATACCTGTTCAGTTAAAATGACTAGGCCAGGCCAAAGTATTTAAAAGAACAAAATGCTTCTCTTCTAGCAGGCTGAGTAGCGCCTTTCTCCCCAAAGGCTGCTACTCCTACACCAAGCTGAGGTGGGGATGAGTGCAGCACCTGCAAAGATGAACTAGTTGCATCTAGGGAAGCTACCTAAGGAAAGATTATTTCTATGTCTGGTAAGGGACATTCATTCACACACTGCACAGACTCAAGGGATTGTCCTGTTCATTTCTGTAAATCCAATTGCAACAGTTTCTGTCTTAGAGTAGGCATCCATCTAACACATATTTATGGTACAAATCTCTGTATAAGTGATTCCAGAGAATTAAGATGTATAGACAAGCAACTCATTTCCATGGCAACCTGGTAGACAAATAAAAAGTAATGATTATTAATCACTTGGACAAAATATGTACCAGAGAAGACATGATTTCTGTAATGAGCCAATTTAGTTGAGTAAACTGTGACTTATGGAGGGGAAATATTTACAGTGTTAAGATAGTTAAAGATGACCTAGTCCAGGAAAGTCACTCAAATGTTAGTAAGTAATGAAAAATAAGGGCATTAAGAATGCAGATGTTGAGCCGGGCGTGGTGGCGCACACCTTTAGTCCTAGCACTTGGGAGGCAGAGGCAGAGGCAGGGGGATCTTTGTGAGTTCAAAGCCAGCCTGGTCTACAAAGTGAGTTCCAGGACAGCTGGGGCTACAGGGAGACCCTGTCTCGAAAAGACCAAAAAAAAAAAAAAAAAAAAAAAAATGCAGATGTTGCTGGCTCTTTTGGGGTAATAAGTTTGGTTAACACCAAGTTGCCAAGGAAATACTGCACAAAAACTCATGAGGCTATAAGCAGCAGTGGACTTGCTGGTGAATAGAAATTTAAAAAAATAGCAATCTTCAGTATACTTAAATATGAAAGGGTCTGTAATCAATTACAACATGACCAAAGAAAGGGATGCAATTCAACAGCAAAGATGGTAACATGACACAGTGAACAAAAAGGCTGGGGCTAAATTAGACTAATGAAAATGAAACTTAATAAAACACATGGCAATCTTGCACATAAATATTTCAGACAGCATATAACAAAATAAACAGTTCAAGGACCTTTCTCTCCAAATGGCTTAATTTATATAACAATCTGCTTTATACTGTACTTGCTAGTGAATATTCTAATATACTGCCATGTAAATATTAAAATGCAGTTTTCAAAAAGCTAAATTTCTAAATCTATAATAAAAGTAGTTTTCTATTTGATGACAAAGGTATCTTTAATAAAATTGTGTAGAGTTTGGAGAAACTTTTTGTCCGCAACCTGATGCTTCCTTTAGCGATTTCACCGGTATGAGACGGAGCGAATGAAACAATTATAACAAAGAATGCCACAAGCATGCCGCTTTTAAAATAGATAGGTACAACAACGTTCCAAACTTGTTTATTTGTCCTCAAATAATAAAAGGTATTACATATGATCAAGATGACAATATAATAGAAGTCTAGCAGAAATTCTGGTTAATGGTAGTTTATAAAGAACTCAGTTTGTGGGCTGGAGAGATGGCCATAAGTGCGGTTAAGAGCGCCGACCTCTCTTACAGAGGACCCGGGTGATCGATTCCCAGCACCCCATGGCGGCCAAGAACCGTCTGAAATCCAATTCCAAACTCAGTTCCAGGGAATTCCGACCCACTCTTTCTGACCTCCCGCGGCATTGCAGACACGGGTGCACAAACTGCATGCAGACAGTACTTGAATACACATAGACAGAAATAAATAAAATGCACCGGGCGTGGGTGCGCATGCCTTTAATCCAAGAGCACTGGGAGTCAGAGGCAGATGGAGCTGTGAGTTTGGGGCCAGCCTTTTACAGGTGAGTTCAGGACGCCAGAGCTACAGGGAGACCCATGTCTCAAAAAGAACCAAAAAAAAAAAAAAAAAAGACTCAAGGTTTGTTTACATAATTAAAAGAAGCACCTAAATAATCACAGTGATAAGAAACACATTTATAAGCTAGATTATTAAATGATGTGAAGAATCTTTAAAAAAATAATTGGTATTTTTACGTGTAGAGTGTATTGGACCTGCATGTACGTTGCACCAATGCCGAGTCATGCCCACAGAAGGTCAGAAGAGGGATCAGATCCCCTGGAACGGGAGTTACAGAGGTTGTTAGACACCTGTTCGTTCCGGGGAACTGAACCCTAGAGAGTCCTCTACAAGAGCAGCCAGTGCTTTTATAACCACTGAGCCATCTACCAGTGTTGGGTGGTAGAAATCTTTAGATTGTT
Organism: Rhizomys pruinosus; assembly: GCA_009823505.1. Taxonomy (NCBI): domain Eukaryota; kingdom Metazoa; phylum Chordata; class Mammalia; order Rodentia; family Spalacidae; genus Rhizomys; species Rhizomys pruinosus. The sequence goes on along the minus strand of VZQC01001442.1, from coordinate 1,418,679 downwards.
CTAAATCTGGTAAAGAAAACTTAGAGGATAGCCACCAAACTTCTCAATGCCATAATCACCAATAAAAGGTTGGGTGGAAGAACATGAGCATAATAAACTAAGCAGTAAGTTCTTTTATTAGCCGGGCATGGTGGCGGCGCACGCCTTTAAATATCCCAGAGCTTGGGAGTCAGAGGCAGGCGGAACTTAGTGAGTTCAGGCCAGCCCCTGGTCTACAGAGGGAGTTCCAGGACAGCTGGGGCTTACAGTAGACCCTGTCTCGAAACACCAACAAAAAAAAAAATAATAAATAAAATAAAATCAAATAAAATAAAATAAAATAACAATAAATAAATTATTAACTACCAGCATAGTGGTGCAGGTCTTTAATCTCAGAATTTATGAGGGCGGAGGCGAGGCAAGAGACCAAGGCAGAAGGATCTCCATGTTCAAGGCACCTGGGCTACACGTGGGAGTTTCCAGGACACGGGGCTATAGGAGACCCATCTACAAAAAAACCAAAAAAAAAAGAAAAAAAAACAAAGAAAAGAAAAATTATGATTATGGGCTGAAAAAGATGCCTCAGCAGTTAAAAGAGCAAATGGCTGCTCTGGCAAGATGACTCAGGTTCAATTCCCACAAGGTGACTAAGAACAGTCTAACTCCAATTCCAGGACAACTCCAGTTCCAGGGAATCAGATATCCTCTTCTGACTCCACAGAATTATGACACTACACTTACATGTGACCACACATCATAACATAATTAAAAAAATTATTACTAGTGGTAATACTGTCTCCACCCCGGTGTGAGTATAACAAGGCATGTGACTTAACACAGAAATACATGCAGAGGCCAAACAGAAGAGTCTCATGTGTTTTGCTCTATCACTCTTCATCTATTACTCTGAGACAGTCTCTCCCTGAACCTAGGGCTTGTTTTTTCCCTCAGTCTGGAATCTAGCAAGCCCCGGCAATCTTCCTATCACTGTTTTCCACATCCAGAGTTATAGGTGCATCTAAGATTATACCCAGCTTGTCATATAGGTGCTGAGATAAGAACCCAAGTCTTCATGATTATACAAGAAATACTGCTGTTTAACCTGTGAGCCACTCTTAATTTCTCCCAAAGTAAGTTTTTGATGAGTTCTGTGTGGTAATGTACCCACTTCTTCAGAATAGATATAAAGGAAAGTTTCTCTCTCTGGTTTTTCCTTCAGACAGGGGTCTAGCTAGGTAACACTGGCTGGCCTGGAACTCACTAGTGGATCAGGTTGGTCTCTAACAGTCATTCACTAGCATCTACCTCTAAGTGCTGAATCAAAGCATGAGCTACTATGCCTGGCCAAAATCCATCCATATGGACGGCTCAAACTGGTGATCCTCCTATTTCAGCCTAGTGAAGAATGTGTGGCACCATCCCCTGAAACTAAAAAGACAGAAAGTTTTTAATGAAATAACAGTGCCAATAGGAGGACTAACAGCAGGGACTGCTTCCTGGAAGCAGGTAAAGTGGAAGAAGGCAGCTAGGCCTTAATTTTGTTCCTTTTTTAACTTCTGAATTATGTAAAAAAAAAAAATTAAAATAAGTAATTTTAAAATGAAAAGTAAATACATATTTTGAGCTGAAATAAATCCTTNTTGTTGTTCCCTCCAATTTGTATTGCTTCAATATGTGCATATATGTGTCATACCTATACTAAAATTATATCGTCTGAAAATAAAATGTATGTTATTTTCAAATTATATTTCAGGATTCAAATGTTTCCCTTTTAATTTTATATTACTCGAAAATGTGCATACATACCTTCCACCTATATACCCAAATTACAAAGTCTGAAAATAAGTGGTAGGTTAATTCTAGAGCCTGTTTAGGGATTCACATTGTAACAGCATAGCTGCTTTCAGATAAAGAGAATTATAATATTAATGTTCAATTTCCCTTACAACTAGGAAAACAAACAAAGAAACAAACGGCATGATGGGGAAGGCCTTCAATCCCAACACACAGAGAGATCTCCCTGCCTCTGCCTCTGGAGTGCTGGGATTAAAGGCACACACAGCTACACCAGGCTTCATCATTTTTTTATGCTCATGGTTCAACGAGTGGCAGGGACACAGAAACTCTCCTGTACAACAGGAAGTCTTTGGAGTGTCTGAAATACGAGGTGGAGTGGGCCTTGGAAACTCACATTTTAAGGAAGGGAACCAGAGACAGGCTGATAATTCACCTGCTGTCAAGAATTGCATAAGGCTTAGCTGGGCGTGGTGGCACATGCCTTTAATCCTAGCACTTGGGAGGCAGAGGCAGGCGGATCTTAGTGAGATCAAGGCCAGCTTGGTCTACAGAGTGAGTTCCAGGGCAGCTGGGGCTACAGAGAGACCCTGTCTCGAAAAGACCAAAAAAAAAGAAAAAGAAAAAAAATTATGATTAGGGGCTGAAAAGATGCCTCAGCAGTTAAGAGCACTGGCTGCTCTTGCAGATGACTCAGGTTCAATTCCCAGTATCCATATAGTGGCTGACATCTAAAACTCCAGTTCCAGGGAATCAGATATCCTCTTCTGACCTCCACAGGAATTGCACACATACACTTACATGTAGACACACTCATACACATAAAATATAAAAAAATTATTACTAGTGGTACTGTCTCTGTGTGAGTATACAGGCATGTGCCTGTACACACATGCAGAGGCCAAACAGAAGAGTCTCATGTGTTTTGCTCTATCACTCTTCATCTATTACTCTGAGACAGTCTCTCCCTGAACCTAGGGCTTGTTTTTTCCCTCAGTCTGGAATCTAGCAAGCCCCGGCAATCTTCCTATCACTGTTTTCCACATCCAGAGTTATAGGTGCATCTAAGATTATACCCAGCTTGTCATATAGGTGCTGAGATAAGAACCCAAGTCTTCATGATTATACAAGAAATACTGCTGTTTAACCTGTGAGCCACTCTTAATTTCTCCCAAAGTAAGTTTTTGATGAGTTCTGTGTGGTAATGTACCCACTTCTTCAGAATAGATATAAAGGAATGTTTCTCTGTTTTTCCTTCAGACAGGGTCTCACTAGGTAACCCTGGCTGGCCTGGAACTCACTAGTGGATCAGGTTGGTCTCTAACAGTCATTCACTAGCATCTACCTCTAAGTGCTGGAATCAAAGGCATGAGCTACTATGCCTGGCCAAAATCCATCCATATGGACGGCTCAAACTGGTGATCCTCCTATTTCAGCCTGAGTGAAGATGTGTGGCACCATCCCTGACACTAAGACAAAGTTTTTAATGAAAATACAGTGCCAATAGAGAGGACTAACAGCAGGGACTGCTTCCTGGAAGCAGGTAAAGTGGAAGAAGGCAGCTAGGCCTTAATTTTGTTCCTTTTTTAACTTCTGAATTATGGTAAAAAAAAAAAATTAAAACTAATAATTTTAAAATGAAAAGTAAATACATATTTTGAGCTGAAATAAATCCTTTAGAGAGCTGAACAACCTACAAATGAGAAAGACCCAATAATTTCAACTAACACAGAATCTATGTTTATGATAAGAACTGCTGTTCCATCTTGGAAGAAAAAAAATATCTCCAGTTTATTGAATGCTTAAAAGCAATTCCTTCTTGCCACTTTAATAATGTCCAAAGAAAATTAACAAATGGAGTTTTCTTTGTAAGCTGAAGTTAGCATGTATCCGAATTTCATCAGACATCAATGAGATGTATATTTATCCAAAGTATATTTATTCATAGTCTTACTTTATAAATATACATATTTATGAGTCAAATACACACAAACACACACACACACACACATATATATGAACAAAAAAACCCCACACAATAGGGTTTGGCTTATTCAAAAGAACCTTATTATCACTTGAAAATTAATGGGATAAAGGGGAAAAAGGAATTGGAGCTTGGGACATTACAATCCACAGGTTATTACATTTAATTTACAATCCAATGAGGTAGGTATTATTTCTGCTTACATGTGAAAAAAAAAGTACCACTTCAGAACGAGGGAGACAGAGCCAAACCCATGGCTATCTCGGATCAAAGTCCATGTGCTATTTCTTTGGACATAGGGGCTAAAAAAGATGAGAACAGCTGCAAGCACCTTGGGTGAGCAGTAATTCTGGAACTGTGCAACGAGAGGCAGCAGGATCTTGTAGAAGGTGCTGTATATCAGAGTTTCAGAATGACCCAGTTAAGTGTGCTCCTTGAAGACAAACATGGAAGCAGTAGAAATGAGCCATAAAAAACAAAGACTGGAAGATCTGGCAGGAGTGATTCCTAGTCATCCATCAATAGACAGACCTTCTGCCTTCCTCATTTTGCTTTTTCCTCTGTTTTCGGTTGCCATCATCATAAGGAACCTCGGAGACAGTAAGTGGTATAACATGCTCCTGGGACTGGATCCTTATAGAGACAAGATGGGTACCCCCACCCCATCATCCTCCCCATCCTCCTCCCTAGTTCATCTGATACAATGAATTGATCCAAAATGTTTATTACAGTATTACTAAAATAAATAAACTAAATAAAATAGCCATATTTATTTAGTCCTTCTAATAACATTTAGTTAAAAATATATCCTAATTAAGAAACATATTATTTAAGTGGTAACATGAATGAATGCACTTACATTACAATAAGGCTTTAAATATCCTTAGTGTGGAATCAGTAAGTCCATGTGTCAGGGTGTACACACAGGATCCTAGGGGGTCTGAGGGCCTTTACTCTTTCCCTATCTTTACAATTAATACTGAAGGCAAATAAACCACAGAAAAGTAACTGATAAAGTGGTAGAGGGAGTGCTGCACAGTCAAATGAACGAACCTTAAGCCTAAATATAAAAGGACTTAAAGAGATGGTGGGCAAATGGAAACCTAAGCAAACCTAGTCCGACAAAAATCCGAGGGTTTGAATTTGCCCAAAGCTCCGTAAAGGACAGTTATTAAATCATCATAAAAATATCAGTAACATCCTGAAAAAATGACTGTGATAAGAACATGTCCAGATTCCTAAGGGTGGTCTGCAAAGCAGAAAAGAGCCTCACAACTTCAGGACCATGGCTGGCTCTGAACTAGTGACTGGCTTGAGAAGGAAGCAAGCCAGTGGTCTACTGCTGCCACAAAGGAAGGGGAAGTGATGATGTCTACATCCCTTCCTGACCTACAGTATCCCTAGATTAACAAACACCTTTACCCTCACAACTATTTAAACTGATGGACACACCAATGCAAGGCTAATTTACAGCACTAGGGTCTGACACTATAGTTCAGTATCTATTAACACAATGAATGTTAACACTGAATATATTTAAAGATGGGCTTTTGAAAGAAAACTGTCCTTACCTTTCACAGTACCACCATGAGCATGCGGAGGAGTGGAGAGTCTAATACCATTTATTCTACTGTTCAATCTGGTGTCAGCCTTCTTAATTTTCTCCCTAAATCAGATAGATATGTATATATATAAATCAACACTTTTATAAGATATTATATCAAACACATTAACTACAGTATTACTAAAATCTTCTAGATATTTTTGTAATTAAAAAAAAATTCCAGTAAGGAAAAAAAACCTAAAAGTGTCACTGTTCAGTGTGCTATTCTGCAAGTTCTGCCTCTCAAACTAAATATGTTCTTTGATGGTAAGGTTTATTTCTGTCATTTGTATATATCAGTATTTTCAGTTATAAATGTTAATCCTAGAAAATCAATGGAATATACTACTTATATAATAAAAATTAAAAATATCCATAGTCAAATGCTGTATGTCTTTCATTTTTATTATTGGAAACATTAAATTGAACCTACTTTTCTATCTGTGGCTTTCCTTTCTTCTTATTTGCTGAAGATAAGCTCCGTTTTTCAGCACAATGCTAGTAGAAATAGAAATAAAAGACAAGTCAAACTAAAGCTAAGCCACATTGCTACAGGTATCTTTTCATGCTAATATCAAACATCAGGATGAAAGACTTTGCATTATAGTGTAACAAATTTTGATTTCCAAACTACTTTCAAAGTAGCATTAAAATCTACATATTCTATGACAACTTTATTTATTATAAGAAAACATTTCCCATGTTTTAAATTCCTATTCTGAGCAGCATAATGACTCTCATGATTTCCCTCCCTCCCTCCCAGAATACACATCCCTTGTCTAGATGCCCCTGTAAGACTCATGATCCACCTCAGGACAGCTGAGAGCATGCAGTCACTAAATTACACACTATTGCTATAATTGATAATTGTTATTTAATTATTATTAACTACTGTTAACCTCTTGTGGTACCAAAAAGTTAAATGTGCATATATGTATAGGAAAACCACATAGCAGACTTAATGTTACGCATTCAGATATTCTGCTGGAAATCTGAGGGTTATCTCTGTGGAAAGGGAGTTGTCTGCCCCAAACAAAAAATGATCAAGTGACTGGAATTTACTATGGATTTATTAGTTTTCTCTTGAAGTTGTATTCAATAAAACTGACACATTTCTCAACTTCAAGAAGAGAGGGCGCCGTCGTGGCACACGCCTTTAATCCTAGCACTCGGGAGGGCAGAGGCAGGTGAATCTTTGTGAGTTCAAGGCCAGCCTTGTCTATAGAGTGAGTTCAAAGCCAGCTGGGGCCACAGGGAGACCCTGTCTCCAAAAGACCCCCCCCAAAAAAAAGAAGAGAGGGCATAGAATTTGGAGAGGAAAGAATAATTACCTGAGCTTTAAATGAGAGGTCATTAACTATGACTGCAACAACTTACAATTTCTCAAAATATGTTTTAGTTCATGAAAACTTACATTCCCTAAGAACTAACATTTGGATCTGAGTATTGGCCAGAAATCACAAATCAATTTTCTTTTTTTCTTTTTTTTTTGGTCTTTTTGAGACAGGGTTTCTTTCCCTGTAGCCCCAGCTGTCCTAGAACTCACTATATAGACCAGGCTGGCCTTGAACTCATAGTGATCTACCTGCCTCTGTTTCCCAAGTGCTAGGATTAAAGGCGTGCGCCACCATACCCGGCACAAATCAACTTTCTAAATGGAAAAATTTCCCGTCTCCTAAATCTGTGGTGGCACATTACACTGAACATAAGCATCCTCCTCTCATCATACCCAATTCATTTGTATGGATGTACTGTCTGCATGTAGGTTTGTGCACCCGTGTTGTGCAAGGCCATGGAGGTCAGAAGAGGGTGTCAGATTCCCCTGGAACTGGAGTTAAAGACGGTTCTCAGCCACCATGTGGGTGCTGGGGATCGAACCCGGGTCCTCTGCAAGAGCAGTCGGCGCTCTTAACCACTAGGCCATCTCTCCAGCCCCACACCCAATTCATAAGAAAGCAAATATTCACTAATTACATTCAATAATGTCAGTAAACCTCATTTTGAAAATTCCTAACATATCAAGATAGTGACTCACATGTGTTTTGAGACTAAAATTTGTCCCAACAAGTTAATTGTTAGAGAATAAACATTTTAGCTGTCATAAATCACATTAATTTTATATGAACAATTTTATCTAAATACACCTTTTCAGACCTCACAAGAACTCAATCACATATACAAGTATAAAGTCTAACATTGAAACATTTCTTACCAGATAAGCTATCTGACAGAATGCTTACAGAGCTCATTTTTTAAGAAACACTGACAGCAATAATGCTTTAACCATATGGTACCAAAACATAACCACCACACACCTGGTCAGCTGGGGTCACACAGTGCTCTGGGTGCTGAATAGCAGCCAAGCTTTGCTTCTGCCAATCCACAACTCCATTCTGTTCTGAATATTGCATGGTAAGTCCATCCAATGGAGAACAACTTGTATCAACATTGCTATTAAAAGGCAAGTTTATGACAGTGTGAAATCTGTTCTCATAACTTACCTATCCTATCATTTAAATGAAGAAAGTACAGCAACCCTTTCTCCAACCTCTTAGTTTGTTGTTTGGAATGTCTAGTGATAGTCTATAAGAAAAAAGTATACTATGAGGAATAAATACCTAATTCGTTATTAATAGTGGTTTTTAAAAGGAGCGGTAACTTGTTCCTGTGCAGTTGTCACCTGAACAGAGGCCACACAGCATGGATCAGGAAACTGCTGTGCTAAGAACTGTATGCACAGGCAAATGAAGGGGGTTAACTCTCCCCACTCCAATAACAACAAAAAACCCCAAAAACAACAACAACAAAAAAAAACCCAATAACAATAGGCCCCGAAGAAGCCAGATGATGAAGTTACTGGATATATAGATTTGGGGTGTTTAATATGGTTAACTGAATACAAGAAGACCAAGGATTTTGGAAAGTTACTGGGGGAAAAAAAAAAAAGAAGCAAATTTAAATTCTACTACTATAAAGCTGATTTTAAGAACTTAATGGATGGGAAAGAGATAAGAAAATTAATGAGGAAATGTGGTCTGAAGAAAACATATCAAAGCAGTAGAAAAAAAAAACCAAACAAACATGGAAAAAAAACAAAGCTTAAAAGACAAGTAGGAGCCAGGCATGGTGGAGCATGCCTTTAATCCCAGCGCTCAGGAGGCAGAGGTAGGCAGATCTCTGTGAGTTCAAGGATAGCCTGGTCTACAAAGTGAGCTCCAGCCAGCTGGGACTAAAGGGAGACCCTGTCTCAAAAAGACGGAAAAAAAAAAAAAAAAGGACGAGTGGGATGTAGTGAAGAGACTAAAATCTTAGAAGACAGGAGCTAAAGAACAGAGTAGAAGCCATATTCAAAGAGAGCTGAACTAAGAGTTTTCTAAAATCAAAAGAAAGCTACAGATTCTAGAAGAATTCATGCAAAGACAGGTACAAGGCCTATCACAGACAACAGAGAAAACTCAAAAGCAATAGGAAGGGGGGAAAAAACTACCAAAAGAGCAGCACTAAACTGACTCAACAGTGGAAGTCAGACAACTTAACAGTCTAAAATGACAATGTATTTGAGAGTTGGTCCTAAAGAGGAGGAGCAAGGATTGCACTGAGCAAGAGGAACTCAAAGCTCATTTACAAGGACAGGAAGCTCATTTCCACAGCATGAGCAAGTCTCTGAGTTACAAAGTAAAAAGCCTATGGCACTTGTGTAAGGGGGACAGTACTATGCAATTTGAGTTAGAAATCATATCAATGATTTTGTGTGTTCTGCCAGACAAATCAAAGGTGGGCTAAAGAGATAGGACCAAAAGACTAGAAGTATGTGTGCTGGGAACCAAACCTGAGTCCTCTGCAAGAGCTGCCAGTGTTCTTAATCGCTGAGCCATCTCTCCAGCCTTGCCTTTTCTTTTCTTAAATATAGGGTCTCACTACGTAGCCCCAGCTAGGCAGGCTAGTCTTGAACTCAGAGATCCATGTATCTCTGCCTCCCAAGTGCTAAGATTAAAATACTGGTACCAAATAATAGCTTAACTCAATTCAGGCTTGAGGGTAGAGTGCCTGCTTAGCATTTGTGAGTACCTATGTCTAATACCTAGTATCACAAAACAAATAAATATATCCAACAACAAAAAACTATTACTGACAGATGTATTATAGGAAATAGTATTTTTCAGTTAAAAAAAACCATCAGTGGATGCTTGCTTAGTGACAGGAAGGAATGGAGAAGAACCTAAATGAACACTGGAATTTAAAACCCTAAGAGAATAAAAATGCATAATGGCTATGATTTATAATTTGGGAAAAATTTTAAATGAAGTTACAGTGAGATATGCTACAAACACAAATTAACACCAGACTTTATAAAGATGCACACAACCATTTCTAGGGTAACCACCCAAAGAGCAGAAAATAACATGTAACTATAAAGGCTGCCAGAAGAGAAAACCCAAAAAGTAGCAAGAAAGGAGACAAAAAAGGAAACTCAGGATAAGACAAGGAAAAAGAAAACAGAAAAATGGCAGAATCATAGTCAAAACATCAGAAATCTAACTAAATGTTCATTGATTTATGAGTGTACAAAGACACTGATGTTTTAGAAATTAGATACCTACTTCACAATGGGACTTTTCCCAGCATGTTTCTTGTGGATTACAGTATGCTGTAACATATCTAGGGCAGAAGAAAACAAAATTAATATACTACACTAAATGCTGTACCAAAAATCCAAAAGGATGATTCTGTAAATTTATGTAATTGAACAACGCTGGCCCACACGTGAAGCACTGTGACCCATTTCCCAACACAGAAGATGGCTTCCCCTCACTACCACCCCTGAGACAGGGTTTTACTCTATAGCCCGGATGGTCTCAAACTCACAATTCTCCTTCCTTAGCCTCCATACCTGGCTTATAGAAGATAGTGGAACAAAGCAGTTTTTCAAAGACATAAGCTACTGAATTACCATAAATGTCCCCTCAAATGTGCACATTAATCTTGCTCAAAAGTACACCTGTTTAATATGAGCATGTCACTGTAAACTACACTTCGGGAAAACTTCCCCCACCCCCACTTAAAAGAAAAAAAAAAAAGAGCTTTCAGTATTTCTTAAAAATCTCTAAGAAACACTCATGTATATCCCCACATACCAGATTTTTCACTAGTTATTAAAAATAACATGGCTATAACTGATGGTCTTCATTCCATTCCTCTCCTTCCTACAGAAGCTAACTAGTACCTAACCTGCTGCAACATTCTAATGGAAGTCCATCTTAACTACTTTTGATTTTTTTTTCTTTTTGAGGCAGGGTCTCCCTGTAGCTCTAGCTGTCCTGGAGCTCGATAAGTAGACCAGGCTGGTCTTGAACTCAAAGATCTGCCTGCTTCTGCCTCCCGAGTGCTGGGATTAAAGGCAAGCGCCACCATGCCCGGCCTAAGATGGTTCTTAGCCACCATGTGGATGCTGGGAATTGAACCCGGGTCCTCTGCAAGAACACACAGTGCTCTTAACCGCTGAGCCATCTCTCCAGCCCAATACTTTTGATTTTAATTGCTATCCAGCATATACACATAACTTATTTGAAACGACTTTCCTGTTTGTTCCTACAGACCATGCTACCATGAGTCTTATCTTTCTGAGTACCTGCCTAAGTTTCATAAAATCACTGGGCAGTCATGGGGCATTATCTCTGATACCACTGTGTTGTGCCAAATTTCTCTCCAAACACTCATGACAATTTGCATCTCCATGTGCAATGCACGAGCTTCCACTACTGCTACACTTGAAGTCAGAGTTGGAAGTGCTTTGCCAATCTGGTGAATGTGAAATGGTATCTTACTGTTCTCACCTGCATTTCCTCAACCATTTGTGAGCTGTGTGCTGTTATTGGCCTGTGGGTCCCTTCCTCTATAAATTTCCTTTCTCTGTCTTTTGTCCATTTTTCTGTTGAGATGACTTTCTTTTTTCTATGGTGAACATTTAGTCTTTTATTTGTAAATATGATGGTCATATTCCTCTTCTGTGGACTGTCTTCCAAGTATGTGGTTTCTTTGGACGTATAAATTCTTAAACTTTGATTAGTAAAATGTATGGTCATGTTCTGCCTTATTCAATAAAAGCTTCTCTTCCTAGATTAACATATAATAGTTTAAATTTTACATTTTTTACAAATAAGGTCTTATTCACTTGAAAGTTTTGTGCATGAAGTTAGAATTTTCCATATATATATTCATATGGAAAGTCAATCATGCCAACACTGTGGAGTAAGCAGTCTTCTCTGCTTGCTTTTCTGTAATGCCACCTCTGTCATATCAATTCCCAGATCTGTCTCTGGGTTTTCTTTAATCTGGCATGTCCCTGTGTCAATGCAGGCAGAATGACTTAGTCTAGTGAAGCTACATTTACCTTCTTCTTGACTTGAAGCTTCTGAGCTGTCTTCTTTTAAGTGTTCTAATATCTTAGACGTCTTCAGAGAGGATTGTAAATTATCTGCAGGAAATAATTCAATACTACTGACTCTGAGAAAATTACATAGTGAGATAAAGAAAATAAATATAATGACTATCCCTCTGTCCCAAGAAGAGGAGAATTAAGGGTTACTGGTGGGAAGAATGAGTCTCCTAGGTAGGATCTTTAAGCAATGGATTATTTGAGTGGAGAGGTGGACCCACCTGTTCCCTTAAGCATCACCTGGACCTGAAGGAATCACCCCAATCTCAGTGTGCTCATGTGCAAAGGAACAAATGAGCAGCGTCTCTTAAGCACCTGTGAGTGTTAAGCATATTGTTTTGACTTTTAAAAAATCTCATTTGTCAAAAAAAAAAAATCTCCTTTGTTGTACACTATTACTTATAAAACCCAGTAACAACACTGTGACAATGCTGTACTACTACAAAAAACTCTGAATTTCTGTTTTTCTGTTACAGAGCAGTGACTAGCAACTCGTGGATCAGCACTGTCCCATGGAATACAGTCTCTGAGAGCAGTGGATTCCAGACTTGGACATCTTAAGTCATTTAAGAGTTTTAACACTGTTTGCTCAGAGTTAGTTGTCAGCGCATGGGAGTGTCATTTCTCTGCTCCAAGGAAGTAAAAAGGTAAAGTTATTTTTAAAAAATGTGCAAAGGAAGCTTAACAACAACGTTTTCTTTGGTAAAACAACTCAGTCTTGTGCAAACTGCTAACAAGTTTCCCAACAAACCAAACTGTGTACATTCAACAGTATTTTAAATTTGCAATCTTTAAATAAAATCTGCCAAGCTCCGTAGCATTGCCTGTGAATTCAAACTTGCCAAGCTCTTAAGATGCTCTTTCCCTTATGTACATGCATACTCCTTGTGTGGTGAGCTCTCCTGGGCAGTCTGATAATCTGATAAAAGTTTAACCTTGTGTTTCAAAGACTTTTTAGAATGAAGTGGATGCTACTAATAGATATTTTAAAAGTGCCTGACTAGGGGAGAAAGTGAACTATTGAGAAGCCTACATAGCTCTAGAATGACCATGACTTTAATAAGTTATTGCTACTTTTCTGATATAAATTCAACCATGGACTTGTGCATCTTATCTCAACAGTTGTACTTTTCTAACTACTATGTTCAAAATATTTAAGCTATATACACACCTATGTGCATGTACACACATGTATACCACTCAAGCAGTAAGTGAAAAAGTTAATTCAGACTGAATATTCAATCATGTGTTTTCATATTTTTCTTCCCCCTGAAACTAGATTTTATTTTTCCTTCAGGTATAAAAAAATGACTTTTTGGAAGTAGAAGGAAAGACTTAAAGAGAAAAAAAAAGTTCCTCAAATAGTGACTGTGCTTACAGTGGGCAGAAATTCTCAAAGGCACACATCAGCATTACTGGCAAAATATTTAGAAGGCTGAGGACAATTTGTATAAAACTGAACATAAGGCAGGTGTGATAAGGACAAACAGGAGGGAAAAACAGCAGAAACAAGAAAAGAATGGGAAACTTTCTGAGGAGATGACATTTCAGGTGGGTCTCAAAACAGGTGTGATTTTCATGGTAGTGATAAATGCTGAATGTTTAAGAGCATGAATGAGCAGAGACACTGTGTACAGGAAGGTGCAATGTAGGTTCTAGGAAGAGCCGAGCCTTCAGATAGCTAGAGCCAAAGAGCTCAAAGGGATATGACTGTCACAGAAGGGCTTGATTACTTACCAAACTTTTAAAGGTTATTTATAAGGGAAACTAACAATTAAATCTATCCTCACCATAGTCCTCTGGTAAGATAGAGAACTAGAGTTTACATGAATCACAGGCTCTGCAGATAAATACTCCACAAATAAAACACAGTCTATCTGAAAACAAACAGAATAGCTGGGAAGGGGCAAAAAGGGGCAGGAGCCTTTGCCTAGCATATATTGATCTTTAAATGCTACAAATACAGAGGGAATGTAAGGTGAATAAGGCTAAGGAAGGTGGCACAGGAATGGTACTGCAGGAGAAAGGCAGACTAGATCACACCCTGCCTGAGCAACACCAGTCTCTTCACTCAATCTGCCAGCTCTGTCAAGGAATCCAAGGGTCAAGCCCACTGTGGAGACCAAGATCCTTAGCCTTGGTGATCAGTCTGTTTTGTTCTATAACCCTTTACATATTATTCTCTCCAAAACTGCAGTGTGAAATTTAATTAGAGGCCAAATAGTTCTCTTTTTAAAATTTTTATTTTATGTGTACAAGTGTACTGGCTGCATGTGTGTAAGTGTACTCATGTCATCCGATGCCCGCAGAGGTCAGAAGGAGTTGGATCCCCTGAAACTGCAGTTACAGGTGGTTGTCACCCACCATGTGGGTCCTGAGAATTGATTCCAGGTCCTCTGTAAGGACAATCAGTGCTCTTAAGCCATCTCTCCAGCCCCAAGGCCAAAAATTTCTTAACTGTATATATCACTATTCTCTAACTTTTAGTTAAAATTCCTCAAGTTTGAACTACAAGAGGACGTGGGGTAAGACAAAAAATTAAAAAACACCAGAAAAAAACAAGCAAACAAAATACCCACCCCCCACATGAAAATCAAACCAAACAAACAAAAACATCCCCCTCCCCCCTCTGGATTTCCAGAGGAACAGAGGACACTTACTCAGACTGTGTAGAGAATCTGAAGATATTGACTGAAAAAAGTTGTGTACTCTCTGACTCTGTAGAAAAGCTTGGGATGAAGTGGAAAATAGCTGCCTGAATAAGAAAAGGCAATGTTAACTTCTGGCATACACATCTAGATTCTCAGTTTCAATTACAAAGCCAATCTCAGTGGCTGTTTCATTCAAGTACAGGAGGAAAAAAGGAACTTCTCCCCAAAGAAGATAGTATTTTCTAATGTATTTCCCACAGTAAAATTTAACAAAACTTTTTTTTTTTATTATTTCTGTATGTGTACGAATGTACTGTCTGCATGTAGGTCTGTGCACCCGTGTCGTGCAATGCCGCGGAGTTCAGAAGAGGGTCTCGGATTCCCCTGGAACTGGAGTTCTCCTGGAATTGGAGTTACAGACGGTTCTCAGCTGCCATGTGGGTGCTGGGGATCGAACCCGGGTCCTCTGCAAGAGCGGTCGGCGCTCTTAACCGCTAGGCCATCCCTCCAGCCCCAACAAAACTTATTTATAAACATTAACTAAACAAGTTTCTTTTCATGGGGAGGTTCCATTCTGACCAAAAAGAAAAGGCATTATTTTAACTGTTTGCCCAGATGGTCCAAGGCTGCCTTTCTACTCAGAAAAAGATCTGCAATGCCTTCCTTCACTCTTCTGCGTAGGTGTTATTTTGCATCATTTGGCTGTACTATTTAGGGGACTTTCTCATACTCTGAAGAATGTAAGAGGCTGGAAAGTTTGAGATGTAAGAAATTCTGGAAAATATGGAAGACGTTAGTGACATGGTTAACATATACAAACTATCACCACATCCTAAGGTGTGACTACTTCATGACCCATGTTGAGTCTGCAATCACACTACGATTCTAACTTATCTTGGGAAACCTGGTTTCCTTGTATATTACTAATGTAACAAGATTCCAGTGAGAATACTAGAGACTGAACCTATGCTGTCAAACATCTTTACCACTGAGCTATCTCTCCAGCTTTTTGTCCGCCCCCCCCCCATTTTTATTCTGAAACAGGATTTCACTGGTTGTGCTCAGGATTACCTTGGGCTCATTCTACAGCGCAGTCTGGCCTTGATACTCCTGGCCTTAGCCTCCTGAGCACACTGCATGATCATAGGCCTATGCCACCAAGCCCAGCTCCTCTTTCTTTATTTAGATTCAGTTTTTAATGTCTGAGTTTTAGTTTATTTTTGAAGAAAAAAAATTATTGTAAGTACATGAACTAGGGTCTCATGCTGGCCATGCAACCTGAGCTCGAGTGATTTTTTTTTTTTCCCTGCCTCAGACTCCCAGGAGTGAGGATTATGGGTGGCATCAACATGTCCAGCTTTTTTTAAATATCAGAAATAGCATAAGATTCCAAATTAATTTTTCCTACATTATCACTGTGCTAGATCCAACATTTAACCAACAATCTGGGAATGACCTTCTAATCTTAGAGATAGAGGGGGACATAAAAATAAAGACTGATATAACTCACATCTAAAGTTGTAAGAATCATAGCTAATTTGACAGCTATGATTTGATGGGTGTAGTGGCAGACACCTTTAATCCTAGCACTAAGGAGGCAGAGGCAGGTGAATCTGAGTTCAAAGCCAGCCTAGTGTACAGAGTGAGTTCTAAGACAGCTAGGGCTATAGGGAAACCCTGTCTCAAAAACTCCAAAACTCCAAAAGAATTACAGCTAATTGAAAAATATTACAATTCAAAAGGCAAATGCTAGTCAATTCATATTTCATTTTAAAAGATAAGAAAGCTATGAAAATCTAAAGAGATAAATGGATAAAGGACATATGACCTCATAAAACATGTAAGTGGCCAATCTCATAGAAAGACTGAGAAAGCAAGCAAATACTAAGCCAGTGAGACGATTACTGGCCTATCAAATCAGCCAATGTTCAGAGCTGGGTCGGCTCTGGGCAAACACTGCTTTTATACATGAGGCATGTGTTCTTTTAGGTAGTAAAGTGACTTCAAAGAGTCTCTCCTCAGCAATTAATCGTAAATCTGGAACGTTTTAGGCACAACTAATGGTATATTCTCAACAGAAAAACACTGAAGGATTACAAGGCCAGATGGGATAGATTTTGAAGCTACTCAACTTGCTTCAAAGGCTGGACATGGTAATGCACACTTGTGATCCCAGCATGTGGAAGGGAGAGCCAGAGGACTGCTGGGAGATTGAGGCCATTCTGATCTACATGGTGAGTTCCAGGTGAGGCAGGACCACACTGTGAGATCCTATCTCAAAACCAAAGCAAAATCCTTTTGGCCTGTTTGTATGCAAGTGCACCCATGTGTTCAATGCCCATGGAGGCCAGAGAGGGTATTGGATCCAGAAAAGGACATTAGATTCCTTGGAATTTAAGTTATAGATGGTTGTTAGCTGCCATGTGGGTGCTAGGAATTAAACCCATGTCCTCTGAAAGAGCATCCAGTGTTCTTAACTGCTGAGACATCTCTCTAGCCTCCCCCCCAAAAAAACCCCAAAAGTCTTAACAAAATACAAAATGTTTGTATTTGACAAGTGAAACAGCTTAAGTATAGTATCTATTATTACAGGAAAAAGGAAAAAAATAATGTCAACGAAAATCATCAGGGTGAGAGAGATCTGGTTTGGTTTGGTTTTGTTCTCTTCCACACTTCCTCATGTTTTTTATTGAGCATTGGTAATTTATCATCAACGTTCCAGACTGCCCAAAATGAGAGTCATCTTCTACCTATGCACAACAACAAATAAAGCTTAAGTTGCATCTCTCTCCACTGAGAAGCACAGCAGTGGAACTCTGTGCCCACTACTGGTCAGTACACATGGCCTGTGTAGGATCAAAACACATACAGAAGCCCTGTGACCAGGGCAACCAGGCACACTGTCCTACTGGTCGGTGAAAGTCACGTTCTATTGCCTTCACACACTAGAGGGTGACATCTAGTTCCCTCATGCCCATTCCTAGGTAGGCCCTAGGCTCATACTACCAGATACCCCCTCCCTCCCAATAGCTCAGCTCGGAACTCCCTCTTTCAACACTTCTAGACGCAGCTCTTTTGAGTGCTCACCAGCTGCTGAGGCCCACTGTGGACCACTGGGCATCTCCTGGAGCATGCTGGAATCACAAACCCTAGCTGTGGATTCCCAGTCTGTGGAATCAGAAACTATACTTTTAAAATATCCCCAAGAGATACACAAACACATCTCAAGTCTGAGCATACATGGACTCAGGAATTCAATTATTCTGCACCTTCATCCATCTGCTCTTCCCTAGAATGCTCCCTGCTTCCATCCCAGCCTTTCTTCCATTAAACTATGTCCTCGTCCTCGACTCCACAAATATTCAGATTTGTCAGTGACTAGGGCTTATATCTCCTTATTCTCTTTTTTGTTTGTTTTTTTGTCTTTTCCAGACAGGGTCTCCCTGTAGCCTCAGCTATCCTGGAACTCAAACTCTGTAGACTAGGCTGGCCTTGAACTCACAAAGATCTGCCTGCCTCTGCCTCCCAAGTGCTAGGATTAAAGGCGTACGCCACCATGCCCTGCTATATCTCCTTATTCTGACTAAAGCAGCTTTCCTCAGAGCTAATGGAATGTGCTTGACTCCCCAGGCTGTGCTAGTGCCTCCAAGCCTTTGAAATTGCCATTCAGCCTCTCTCTTCCCCCATTTTACTTAAGTCTATACCAATCAAGTCATGTATCAACCTTACATCCACCTTCCAAATTCACATTCAATTTTGGAACCAGCCCCACTGTCTCCTACCATAAGTCTTGGCTCTTTGATCAGCTCTTTCCCCTAGTGATTTCCTATCTCATCTCAGTCATTTTCATTATAATCACACTTTGGATCTTATGATATAATGAAAACAAAGGTCCCCATCTCACATTTCTACCTATCTCACTAAAGAGCAAACTTGCTTCCCTCCTTGGCTGCACCCACCCTGAGAACATTCCGGGGCCCAGTTCTCCCCACTCCCCAAGGTCTGCATCAGGGCTCAGAAGGCAGACCAGCGGGACTCCCATCTCTTGACTCCAAGCTAAATAGTCATAATTTTACTTAACTTATTAATAATCTCAAATTTCCAGTAAAACAACTGCTTCCTTGGCAACTTGGGAGAAGGGTGAGAGGGATAAATGGTAAAACCACACTTCCAACTTCCAACCTTTCTAGCAACTGCTCTACCTGAGCATCCACATCTCAGACACCCCGTGCTGACTTCGACTTGATCCTTGCTGCTTTACAATTTGAATAGTCCCATGAAACCTATTTTCAGGCACTGTATATACGCTATCAGACAAACCTACTTTATTCTCCCCAAATCAGCTTAGATCTGGCTGCCCATCACTTTTTAAAAAACTGAACATTTTCCCTAAAAGCCTATGCCTTATCATCGTATTGTCCCAAGAAAGTACCCATTCAGGAAAAAATCAACCATTGGTCTTCCTTATACTTAGACTGGACACAACAGGTAGAGTGAAGTTATTATAGACCTGACCTTCAGATGGATAACATTCCCGCACAGTTTCTCAGGTCTCCATCACTGAGAGACCTCTTCTCCAGCACTTGATCCCTCTCCTTTCTTTGTTTTTAATTTTTTTTATTTTTGGGGAGGAGGGTTCTTTTTGAGACATGGTTTCCCTATAGTCCTATAGTCCCAGTTGTCCTGGAACTCTGTGTAGACCAGGCTGGCCTTGAACTCACAGAGATCCACCTGCCTCTGCCTCCAAGTGCTAGAATTAAAGGCATGCGCCACCAAGCCTAGCTTAATGATCCCTCTCCTTTCTAATCAAACCTCTTGTGTTACAGAAAATATAAGCCATTAAAAGAAAAAAAAAAAAGACAATATAAGCCATTAAGAGAAACACTCCTCAAACTTCCATCACAGAACAGGTTAACCTATCTATACCTACACTTCTGCATACACGGGGACCTTGTGCCTCCCATTACCACGTATCTTCACTTCTCTCTGTACAGGTACTTGTGAGCCTCCAGGAGTGACCCAAGATAGGGTTTATATACACTTGGCACCATATGATACTTCATCCAACTAACATCCATCTTTCCAATGCCATGACACCTTCACAAGGGTAAAGACCCTCACTGGACTCCATGAGCATACATGGCAGTGAACATGTGTGTGCTTGGGAAGACTGTGTCCTTTTACTTTGTACCCATAAACCTTATCTTATTTGCCTACTTAAAATATATCCCCTGTATAGCTACTGAACAAAGGTCTCTTTAGTAATATTTCATGGAAAAAAACAAGAGGTTTAATCACTATATTTTTGTTAGAAGCAACTGAATGTCAAGCTGTTAAGAGAATGGATGAGTATAATGACAAATAAGGTCACTGTCTCTTATCGTTAGCCTAGACCTAAATAGCACAGTTTACAAACTTTTCCAGAGAAAGGATCTCTGACCTCCCTTAACAGCCTGTTTCAAGCACCTACAGCCACATGCACGCAGACTGTTACCTCAGGATGGGCTCCAGGTCAGGGTGTCGCCGTTCCTCTCTCTTTAAGGATCCCTGATTCAGGGCTCTTAAGATGGTCTTGTCAAAAGTCTCTGAAGACAATTCCTTTGGAAGCTAGGAGAGAAAAACACAATATCCAATGTTGAGTTTTTCACTTGCTGACAAATCTCTTAATATATTAGATACATAAAATGAAAACAAATGCCTCTTTCCCCTGTAACTATTTGTGATGGTTAATCCTGGGTGTCAACTTGACTGGACTAAGGAACAAATAAGAGAAAAGGATCTTCAGATTGGACCACCTCAACCCGGATGGCCCACCCCAAATGTGGGCATTACCTTCTGCCAGCAGACAGTATTAAAGGCCACGGCAGAGGGAGTTGGTCCCTTTTTTCCTGTGGCTTGCCTCTCTCCCTGGTGAGTTTGTCTTGCTGCTGTGATCAACCCTTCAGATCCCAGTGTGTACTGAGACCGGCAGATCTCCTGGAATCCATCGGGCCTACAGCACCAGACTGGGACTACTGAGACATCCAGCTTTTCGGACTGAGCAGTTCCCTGGATTCTCAGCCTCTCCAGTGAGGCACAGCTACTGTTGGACTCCTTGAACTCTGTCACATGAGCAAATCAATAAATTGTATATAGCTATATATTTGTCCTGTTGCTTCTGTTTCTTTAGAGAACCCGGACTACTACAGATTTTGGTACCAGAAGTGGTTCTAGAGAAACAGAATTGAAAGGATGAATTTCTTTAGTGGGCTTGGTAGTCTCTGGAGCCAGCTCTCCAACCCAATGAAGCCTAGAGTTACTGAAGGCTCTCCTGGTGGCATGAAGAGGAATGATAATCCTTGGTGCAGACTATTTGATGTAATTATGAAGATAGATCCATTTGACTCACCTAACTCGCCTCTTGTAAGAAGCAAGGAATTTAGTGACTCTATATATAAAACGTTTGAGAAATTACGGAAAAATAAGGAAAATAATGATGTTGCCTGGTTGCTCCTAGCATCTCTGGATAAAGTGATAGAGGAAAATAAGGAGCTCAGTGATAAAAATGACCAGCTCCAGATTCAAAACAACAGTTTAAAAGTTTCCAAGTGTGCTCTGGAAGGGCATCTTCTCTCCAGTAGCCAAAGAGCTAAAGCAGCAGAAAATCAAGCTGGAGCCCTTATTATACGTTTGGCTGATTTACAACGCAAATTTAATTCCCAGCCGAGAAGAGTGCCAGCAGTCAAAGTGAGAGCACTGGTGGGGAAAGGGTGGAACCCTAAAACTTGGGATGGAGATGTGTGGGAGAACCACGATGATGAGGATTTTGAACCCTCGGATTCTGAGGGATTTTCTTTATCTAAGGAATTAATCTCCCCATCCTCAGCAGAGAATCCACACCCTGCAGATCCCTCCTCCCCACCCTAGCCTGAAGAAGCTAATCTCCCCCTCCCAGTGGGAGCTAATGTCCCTCAGGGCCCAACAATGGTTTCCTCTAGACCTATAACCAGTGTCAAGGTTAAGCAAGCCCCTAAAGGTGAGACAGAATGTGTGGTCCACAAGGAGGTGCACTACACAATTAATGAGTTTGCCGATTCATTCCGGCAGAAGCCTAAGGAATATGTGTGGGAATGGATTTTAAGGGTGTGGGAATATAAAATTGGATCAGACTGAGTTTATCAATATGAGCCCACTGAGTAGAGATTCTAGGTTTAACATGGAAGCTTGGAAAAAAGGTGATTGCTGATGGTGGAGGAAATACAGAATGGGTAGTAGAAGAAGGTAGTCATAAATACCAGCTGAAGCCATGGGACCAGTTGCAGAAACGTGGATTATAATAGATATTAACTTTTGTCCTATTTGGTTAAGAATGTGCTTGTTCATATATATACGGATATTAAGCGAATACTTGTGTTGTTCCCTCTTGAATGTGCAACTGAGATAAGTGTTAAGTGTTGTCATATTTAGGTAATTAGATACTGAAGGACTAAATGTTCCTCAAGGACATTACCACCTACTCTAAGATATAATGCTTTGCTATTGCACATGAGACACTTATAACATGTTAGGTAGAATTATGACCTTGCCATTGTTTGCAATTGACATTTAAGCATAACATAAGAAGTGGCTATTTATTGGGTGTCAAGTTGACAAGGGGTGGACTTGTGATGGTTAATCCTGAGTGTCAACTTGTCTGGACTAAGGAACAAATAAGAGAAAAGGATCTTCGGATTGGACCACCTCAACCCGGATGGCCCACCCCAAATGTGGGTGGTACCTTCTGCCGGCAGGCAGTATTAAAGGCCACAGCAGAGGGAGCTGGTCCCTTTTTTCCTGTGGCTTGCCTCTCTCACTGGTGAGTTTGTCTTGCTGCTGTGATCAACCCTTTGGATCCCAGTGTGTACTGAGACCGGCAGATCTCCTGGAATCCATCGGGCCTACAGCACCAGACTGGGACTACTGAGACATCCAGCCTTTCAGACTGAGCAGTTCCCTGGATTCTCAGCCTCTCCAGTGAGGCACAGCTACTGTTGGACTCCTTGAACTGTGTCACGTGAGCAAATCAATAAATTGTATATAGCTATATATTCGTCCTGTTGCTTCTGTTTCTTTAGAGAACCCTGACTAATACACTATTCAAAAACAGCTCTTTCCTGAACCTTTGCCACACAGGACTTAGTAGTAGACATCTATCCTCTGGAAAACAGGATCTCCTGGGGTTTGTTGAGGGGTACGGGAAACCTGAGTATTTAGCATGCCTCTAGGATACAGCCAGGTGGACCTCACACTCAGCCCATATTGGGGGTGACACCTATACTAAGCTTCAAGTTAAAGTGAATGTTTTGTATAGCACAACTGATACTGTGATCCTGGAACAGTATTATTCTGAAAGGTGTTATCTCTGCCTCTAGAGTTAACACTTTTCTGTTTTTCACATTTTCATCTCAGGTAATGTTAGACAGTTGGTAAATGCTACATGCTAGATAAAGAACTAAGTTACAAATGCTAGGACAAACTGTCTCAATTTTATTTACAACAAAAATGCTCATCAGGGCCAATGAGGTGGCTCGGCCAGTAAAGGCACCTGTAAAAAGGATAACTGACTGTACAAATTGTCCTTTAATCTCAATATACTTCCCTTAGCAGGCAAACCCCAAATATGTAGGATTAGAAAAAAAAATCATTCCTCAGAGGTTTCACTTAATGTGATGCAAGTGTCCTATGAGCAACGTGCTAGAATCTGCAAAAAAGCCTCATTTGACCAAGAAAAATTTTTAGATAAAACCAAAATGTTATTTAATTTGTTTACTTAAAAGAAAGAGAGAGAGAGAAAGGAAGGGAGGGAGGGAGGAATGGAGGGATGGAGGGAGGGAGGGAGGGAGGAAGGGAGGAAGGAAGAGAGAGAGAGAGAGAGAGAGAGAGAGAGAGAGAGAAAGAGAGAAAGAGAGAAAGAGAAAGAGAGAAAGAGAGAAAGAGAAAGAGAAAGAGAGAGAGAGAAAGAGAAAAAGAGAAAGAGAAAGAGAAAGAGAGAGAGAGAAAGAGAGAGAAAGAGAGAGAGAGAAAGAGAGAGAAAGAGAAAGAGAGAGAGAGAAAAAGAAAGATCACCCTTAACAGGAACACTTCTAGTGACCTACCTTCCACCAACTAAGCCTGAATAACTGTGGAGTTGAATGTAATAACAGGTAATAATAACTTCCTCAAGTTTCAAAAATTTCCCCAAAATGCCATAACCTCAGGACCAAGCCTTCAACCCATGCACTTTGGGAGATATCTGAGAACAAATTGATCATGGGGTGTTGTGTAGCAATTTCCTCTGGTATAAGGCAACAGGATATTCTAAATAGAGACAAGATGTTCAAAAAGGAAGTTAACGACTCAGCATCTTCAGGATGTCTGTGAATCTGACCAGACTCATCAGGTTTCTCCCTCACCAGGCACATATAAGACCTAAGGGCTAACTGGAAGATACTCTCAGAAAGCCATCTGGAAGAAGCAGAGATCAGTCAATCTGAGCTATGGGAAGAGACAGTCTACAACCTCTGAGCTGCCTGAACGCTGTGCAATGTGCTACAAGTTTCCAGTTTTGTGAGGTGTCACCCATAATGGGGTGGGCTTTTGGTGATGCATCTTTCCATCATTTTTGCTCCTTCAGTTAACCCTGACCCATACTCTTAGTATAAGTAACCTTGATAAAATCCATTGGTCCACAACAAGTTGGACTTTGGTGGTGTCCTTGTTTTGGACTGTCCTTGCTTTGGACTGTCCTCAGTTCCCTGTCTGAGTGACTAGATCTTTGTTCATGTCTCCCCAGAAACAGTGACA
>VZQC01001442.1:1320017-1393205 GCA_009823505.1 Rhizomys pruinosus | reverse complement strand
CCCCATCCCAGATCATGCATTCTGCCATAACTGTCCTGCATCTTTCTCTCAGTTTTTTTTTTCATTTTTAGCTATAAGTGATAATCCATGAGTACAAGCATCCTTCATGCAAAACCTATCTGCAGGCTGTTGTGCCCAAACACCTACAGCCCCACCATCCAGTGGGGGGTGACAGGTTGTTTGTTCAATCAAGTTGATCAAATGAGTGTCCAGACTACATTGCTGTAGTTTCACCATTCACCCCAATCGCACATTCAACTTTTATGTGGTTACTGGGACTCTCAGGACCTCATCTTTATGCAGCAAATACTTACTAATTAAGCCATATCCCCAGTCCCATGATTTATGATGAATATGTGTACGCTGACAAAGAAAACAAGCTTTAGCAAAGTCTATTTCAACTTCCAAATCACTGATAGTTGCTGTAAAAACTGAAGGCAACAGTATACAAATTTCTACCAAGCTAGTGATACTTTCACATTACTGGACAGAGTGTGGACATGTAGTAACCAGTATTTCTAATCTAGTTTATATTTTCATGTGGTTTTTATCTTCAGTTTTTCATGGCCTACTCAAAAAAAAAAAATATATAGCTTTAAACCATGCCTTTATTATTCTAGCCTCTTGTCTGGACTTTTTTTCTCTCTCCATCCTAGTTGTAACAGGTCAAGCCTCCCACCTCCAGAGACTCAGAGGCACAATCTCGAGAATAATTAACGAAAGGTTTCTGTACCTAGATGGTAAGTTTATCTTTAAAATCGTCAAAGTCTAATGTACAGCCACTTATCTTTTTATTTTTTTTTATTTTTTATTTATTTATTTTTTGGTCTTTTTGAGACAGGGTCTCCTTGTAGCCCCAGCTGTCCTGGAACTCACTGTAGACCAGGCTGGCTTTGAACTCACAGAGATCCGCCTGCCTCTGCCTCCCAAGTGCTAGGATTAAAGGTGTGCACCACCACGCCTGGCTATCTTTTTATTTCTTATTAATAATAAGGAGTCAGCAAGAATAATTGATTCACATTAGGGAGTTTCAGACTCTTTCATGTCAAGAAGTCTTCTGAGGGTCTCAGTAGCACAAGCCACGGAGGGTATGTCTTTATCTGTAACCATCTGAACCTCTCCATGGCAGCTCCCCTGGTCAATGCTCATCTCTCGACTGCAGGCCTCTCACTGGCACAGCATCACTGTCAGGGAACTTCTCCAGTCTTTTGTTGACTCACAGTCTTTGAAAATACGATCAGTTTTCCTCTTATGTACATTAGCAACCTTGCAAAGATTCAGAAATTTCTGAAACTAGCTCATCATGGCTTTGGCATCTGAGGACCTCGATGAATGGAAACAATCTTCCACATAAGGTGATCTATCTTCTTTCCATATTTAAGAAAGCTTGTACCTTTCCCAATTCTGGGAACTAGGGAACCATGAGACAGATTCTCACTGATGAATTCCTTCATAGCTAAATGGGGAGCCATTTCTGAGAAGGTGGCAATCAACTTAACTTGTGCTAAAAATCCAAACCCTGTCTTTCTTACTGATTCACTGCCTTCTAATTTGAATAGACTCTTTCTAATTGTGATGTGAAGACACTGAATTAAAAGCCAGCTTGCCGCCTCCTTCAGAGCTAGTGTCAGGTCCAACCCGACATTTAGAGAAGGGACCCCGAGCTTGGTTGCCATGAACAGAGCACTGAAACCTTTTGCTATCTGAACCATGGGATTCTGGTTTGGTTTCTTAGGCACAAAGTAGATTAGACCTAATCCATCCTTGACAATCTCATACTTCAGCTCAGGAGTCTCGACAGCAGACTCAAGATGCCACTGCACTGTTTTCTCTTCAGGGATGGCCCATTCTGGTTTGGAAAAAATGCCTCAAGTTGGAAACTGCTGTGCAGCTGAGGAAAATACAACCAGCAGCATGCCCAGTACATTGTCATTAGCAGCCATTACACTGAGCAATGTTAGCCCTTGGAATGTATTCTTTAGAAGGGACTGCAGTATCTCCCTGAGAAAGAAAGGTCATCAATCTCCAAAGTGATCTACATTGTGTCTTGTACAGCCATTTATAAAACCTCATTATAATTTAGTTTCTCCACTATTCTCCAATACATCTCATTCATTAGGTCAGCAAGCATTTGAGCTATTCTGTACCCAGGTTTTCTGTTTCTGGCACTGTGGAAACAGCAGCAAAGGGAAAAAATAATAAAACCTGTGTTACAGCACAGAGATGTCACAGTAGTAACAAAAAACGAGGAAAGGACCAGGGCATTGAAGACAGAAGATGTGACTTTCATAATGGAAGAGAACTTGAGCCCACCCTTCTGAAAACTTGTAAGTTCAACAACATCCACACAAGTTAAAGGATGTCAGTCTATACAGGAGGTTAGGATAGCTTCTGTACTTAAATTTCTATCAAAGACATTAAGGGGAGGGGTCAAGAAGAAAACCTGAAGAGTATTTTACAATAGGCGATTCATTTCTAGGAAGTGTTGAAGATTATTTCAGGTAATAGAGGCGTATTCATGCTACATGAGAAAAGCACTCTATTCAAATGTTGGCTAAACAGAGGGATAGTTAATTACCAGGACTCTGAAGAATAAGTTAGGTATTTGCCTCACCCCACTCCACCCCCTTTTTGATTAAGCACTTAGCTCTTAGAAAAACCGCATGACAGAAGAAATGTAACCACAGTGGAAGTTTAGGGAGAGAAACCCTGTATGAGAAAGGAGACTTTTCTAGAAACCTGACCACAGGGTGGCAACAGGGTACCTATCCCTTATTGAACTCTTGCAGTAAGATGGATAAATAGGTGGCAAGGTTACACCCAAACTGGCACCAAGTGACTTGGCCTTGATAGACAGCAGTGTTGGGCTCCCACTAAAGGCCTTTTAGCCTCATCTCTGCATCCCATGGAACTAATCCTAACCCTTGAGTCATGCTACAGAAAGACATCAGAATAAAAAGGAAAACCATGGCTGCTCATTTATCTCTTCCCATTAAGTTTAGATAAACTTATCCTCTCAAGACACCAGAGTGCTAGAGATAAGCAGAAGATTTCAAAGCGTATGCTTAATTTGCTCAATCAGGAGCCAGCTAGGAGGTGCTTTTTCCCACATCAATGCTGCCCTATCCCAGTGCCTGGCCAGATCACAGCTACCCTTCTTCCTAGTACCCTTTTGATTGTTACTGTGGGTCCAGCAAATGGAAACCAGTGCTCACATGCTTACTCCTTCCATCACTGTCTTCTCCCTCACCAGAGTGTCTGGAGCTGATACAAGGGGCACAGCCCCTGGTGACTGGAAATGAATGAAATTCACTCCATCTTTAATATACAGGCAGGGCAATAACTTGAGTCAAAGGGTCCTGGGCCCTTAACTGAGAGAACATAGTTTAAAATAAGCCACAATAAATAACCTGAGTGACTTAATTCAGAGACTAAAAAAAAAATCCAGCGAACCAGCCTCTAGCATGTTGCTCAAAGCCCTCGGACTGGTGAAAAATCAAATCCCTTGCAGAGGTAAGAATGATCGGGCACACACATGACCTGAGCGGAAGACATGTACAATGACAAGCAGACAAGGTGCAAACCAGCAATGGCCTGCAAGTTTCAGATGCTACAGGTCCAGTAACTACACTTCATCCAAACCCGGTAACTGAGTTGGGAATTGTTCTTATTTCTTGATCTTCAGCATTATCACCCTATTAACAGTAAACTTTAAAATACTTGCTTACTTAGAAATAGTAATTTATTGATCACTTATACCTATTTCTTCCCTTTATTATTTCTTACAGTAGCTTTTCAATTAAATCTAATTAACTGGTTTTATTAAAAGAAACAGGTGAGAATTGGCACAAAATAATCTTAGATAACTTCACTTCTATAAATTTTCATAAGATAATTCCATCATCATCTTACTCTCAACAGTTTTAAGATACTATCACAGGGGGAGAAGGAAACTCAAAAGAATAAGAAATGGATAATACCTAAGAAAAGTCCTGAGGGGATAGGGGTGTGCATGCTTCACAGTAGTTAGGTACCACAGAAAAACAAGCCTTATCTCACTTTGAAGACACTCTTTCAGGGAAGTACTACTCTTGTAAATATCTACCAACACACCTTTGTGAGGAATTAGGAAGGGGACCCTTTTCTAATGGAGCCCCTCCACTACTTCCTTATGCTAGTAACCTAAGGCAGGAAAACTCTAAAATGTGTAGAAAATGTATTCACTCAAGAGTTTGGAGTCAACCTTTATGTGTTTTAATTTTCTTAGTGTTTTTTTTAACACTGATATTTCAAGATTCTGTATATTATATATAAATTTTAACAAAATCTATAATTTTACCTTCAGTAGAAATTCCTGTAGTTCTTGGTGGGTTTTTGTTACTGTTGTGACTGAAAGATCAGACCAATTTACCTAATTTAAAAAAAACACATATTATATGGTTATTGCTTAAGCAGGAACTGGCTAGGAAAAAAGCCATGTGTAAAACAAAAAGCTTTACTTAAATTTATTAAGATTATCAGTTATAAATATAAAATTCATCTAGCATTATCAGTTTCTATAAAGTTGTTATATTTATTATACATTGACACTCTCAAGTTTTCTACTAAGTCCTTTAAAATTGTATTTATATAAAAAAGCATAAATAAGTTTTAGTAATTTTTCAGAACTAATTTTTCAGGAATGTCTTATTTTCTTTGGTAAGTATAAAAATGACACTGACAGGATAGGTCCATACCTCCCCACAGAATAAAAGTCCTATCTACTGAAGTTCACTAGATATACAATCTGAAGTGAACAGAATACATACTGCCCCTCTTTGGTAGTATCATTTCATATTTTGGTGAGATTTGTTATTTCTGAAGAGATCTCAGTTTCATTTTAGATACTTAAAATCCTAGCATGATGCTTGGGCAAGCATGTTTACCTCCATTTTCAGATGGAAAAAGTAAAGTTAAACTATGGCTGGGGCTGGTGGTGCACCCCTTCAATCCCAGCACTCAGGAGACAGAGAGGCAGGCTGTAAGTTCAAGTCTGTAAGTTCAAGGCCAGCATGGTCTACAAAGCAAATTCCAGGCCAGCCAGGACTACACAGTGAGGCCTTACCTAAAAAAAAAAAAAAAAGCTAAGCTAACCAAGGTGTGATTGAAAATGGAACTACACTCACTTGAGGACACTGCTCTGCCTCCTGGACACTTTTAACTTTATGGCCTTTAATTTCTTCTTTTTATTTTTTTTTTTGGTTTGTTTGCTTGTTTGTTTGCTTGTTTGTTTGTTTGTTTTGAGACAGTCTCCTGGTAGCCCCAGCAGGCCTGGAACTTACTCTGTAGACCAGGCTGACCTTGAACTCACAGAGATCCGCCTGCCTCTCCCTCCCAAGTGCTAGGATTAAGGTGTGCGCCACCACACCTGGTGGCCTTTAATTTTTACAGTATAATTACTTGAGTTAAGTAACTATTTGATATGTGCTAATATCTAAGCCTTACCAAATAATTATATCACAATTAATTAGACACTTAAACTACAAAATTTTATCTAGCAACCCTCTTTATTGACTGGTACATTTCTTAAATAATGTAAATATTCCATTGTTCACTCAGCAGCTACTTAGGTCAGCAGACACAGGAGTAGATAAGACAACTGAAGTCTCCATTGGCTAAATTCAGTCTTGTGTCAGAGACAAATAATTAAACAAATAAATATGTAAGAATTTCAATCAGTGATCGGTACTTCAAAGATGTTGAAAAGGACATGAAACAAGGATCCAGAAGACAAAGGAGGGAGCAGTCAAGCCAGATGTTAGCTGTGGCTTGGTCCAGGGCCAGAGGACAGTAATAATGCCTTAAAAAACAAAGTGTGAGCTTCAGCAACAAAAGGAGAGGCCAGCATGCCTGAGTTTCAAGGGTAGAGAGCCACTTTATACAAAAAAATGAGACGGGCAGAGATTAGGAATAGAGACCTAGAAGTTAGGATTTTTCTACCGCAATATAGAAATTAGAGTTCTGAAAGTCATTCAACAAATATACTGATCAAGTCAGACACTGTGGGATGGCAGAAGATGAAGATGCCTGCTCTCTTTGTGAAAGGTATGGCAGTAACAGACTGAAGATGAAGGAGGAAACGTCAGAAGGTAAGAAGTACGTTCAGGAAAGAGGTGCTATGAAAATATGGTACCCAGTGCCTGGCTTCGTCCCATATAACTACAAATACATCTAGTCCAACCTTAGGAGAAGGGCTCAACAGCGAAGCTGAAGAGAGGAGAAGGAATCTGTTGTCAGGGTGAGCAGGTGACAGACCTGCAAAGTCTTATCTTAGCAGTAATAGAATCAGACCTGTGCCTATGGTTAATCAGATGGCAGCAATTATAAGTAAAAAGACAAGGCAACAAAGCAGGATGGAAAATCTGCGCGGCACAAGGAAAGGTGCATGGGGGGGGGGGAGTCAAGGAAGCAATGCCAAGACAGACAGGGCCGGTGGTCTTGACTTTTGAAATACTGGTGAAAATATTTGCTTTTACTTTTTAAAAGACATATCTTATATCTTAATTTTCTCCTTAAGTCTAAGGCCCTTTAATTCTTTTTAATAAAATTACCAAATAATTTTAGTGTGATACGACTTTAAAGAAAACTTGGAGAATCATGCAGTGCAAACATAAAATAGTAAGAACTATTACACATCTATCTACCTATTTACCTAACGTATCCATCTACTCATTTATCAATCTGTTTTTCCCTATAAATTAGCAAACCTGCTGTTAGTTCTTCCAAAGATCACTTATTGTGGCAAGTGAGGTATCTTTGGGGGGTGAGAATAGCTTACTTTGAAAGTGTACTCCCAATATTTGTCTGCCCTTTTTCTCTGGACTCCTTTCAACATTATCTTCTCAATGTGTACAGCTGAAAGAAAAAACATATGCTGACTTGTGTTACAGAGATTACATATACAGTTCAGTTACCTGAAGTGATCCCACAATTTGACAAATGCCAATAATTAAGCTACTTAATTAATATTCACTATTGGCTTTAACTCCTGAAATAAACTGAAGCACAGCAATATGCCACTCATCCATGGGGTGATTTTTTTCCTATATACATTCAGGATGCTGAATGCCCAAGAGTGCCAAACACTCTATTAATATCAATATATTTTTAAAGGAAAGGGGGAATAAAAGATGCTTGCACTAAAGATATTTTTCTTAAGGATAATGAAATTATTCAAATTACCACAAATAATTCAGAATCAACTAAATTTGTATGACTCATTCAATTATTTATATGTAATAGGAATAAATTAGAAAACATCTTGCTTTTTTTTAAACAACAAAAACTACTAAAAAGTAATATAACAAACTGACAAAAATTTGGTAACTTGGGGAATTTTCCCAAATATAACCCTTAATATATATTGGTAAATGGGGCAGAAATTGAACATTACAAGAAACAATGAAGATTCATTGTGGAAAAGCTGTGCACAATTAATTACAGAGATAAAATGCTGGATATAGGTGACATTAAACTTAAAGGCAAGTAATCTTAATTCAATTAGATAAGGAGTCTATTTATGAACTAAGCAAATAGACAAACCCCTGGCCACTCACTTAATAAAAGTGTCATTTGGGGAAATAAATCAAATTGAAAAAAATAAAAGCCAATCTGGAAAGACTTACTCTACAAACTAAAATAGAAGGACTTTAAACCAACCAGACTGTTGCTTGGGGTACAACAGAAGAAACAATACTTACTTTCGATGCAGAGGCTAATCAGAGGGTGACAATACTGAATATGATAAAGGTAGCAGAGAGGAGGCAGGGACGCCATGAGACAGAGGAGGTGCCACTGCTGGACTGGGGCAAGCGACATGGAGAAAAGGAGGGGAGGGTGCACTTTGCTTTAGAAGAAGTTAAAGTGACCAGATGACAGAGCAGGGAGTGACTGTTACACACCACAGAAGGCTGGCAATGAACAGTATGAACTACAAGACAGAAATGCACAGGAAAACCATGCATAGTAAACAAGGGGAGCACAGCACCAGCACTGTGTATGGTATGGTGGCCTCCTTAGGTCAGTCTCTCCCTTCATGGTTCAGAAATTTTGAAGATGAGGAAAAAAAATCATAAATGCCAGATGAGAAGCTCAACTCTCAGACCTGTTATAAGGGCCAGAGCGGGATGGGAAGTTTTCAAAAGCTGTTACATTAAACAGCTTAAAGGATAGTGCTATTAAATAAAACTCACTGAACTAATCTGTGCTGAGAAGTAAAGCAGCTTGGGGTTGGCAGGTAGCTCCACTGGCAGAGTGCTTATCTAGTATGTACAAAGCCCTGGGTTTTCAACCCAGTACAACGTAGGCTGAGACAAGAGGATTTCGAATTTAAGGTAAGCTTGAATTATTTAGTATGATCTGTCTCAAAAAAAAAAAAAAAAAAAAAAAAAAAAGGACAGGGAAAGGGGAGGGGGATGGGGGAAGGATGGGGAAAGAAGGAGAAGGGGAAGGGGAAGAAAGGAAAAAAGAAAAAAAAAAAAGGGAAAAGGAAAGGAAAAAGAACAATTCCACTCCCACAAATCACTAAGTTCAATGACGAAGTCACCTTGGCTTTGGCAGCTATTCCCCTTCACACCTCTGAGAGAGAGTAAGAGTGTGTGTGTGTGTGTGTGTGGTGTGTGTGTGTGTGTGTGTGCGCGCGCGCGCATGTATACCAGAAGTCAGTGCTGTCTTCCCTTCCACCTCATTTTTTGAGGCAGGGTCTCTTACTGAACTTCGTTGATTCAACTATACTGGCTAGCTGCTCAGCAAGCTCTAGGGATCCTCCTGTTGCTGTCTCTCCAGCACTGGAATTATGGGCACTGGTGCTGCTGTGCCTAGCTTTTTGCATGGATGCTGGGGATTTGACCTCAAGTCCCTATGCTTGAACACCAAGCAGTTTATTAACTGAGTCATCTCTCTGGACCCTCAAGTTTGTTGTTCAGTGAAGCAGAAAAGGTCATGATGTTACAGGACTTGGGAATATGGCTTTAGCTTCAGCCTGGATTTCAAGTTATACCTATTATCTACTTTAACTCTCAGAAATAAAAACCAGATGAATGCTTTTTTAAAAATTGGAGTCGGAAAAAAAAATTGGGGTCCGGTGTGGTGGCACACGCCTTTAATCCCAGCACTCCGGGCCAGAGGCAGGCAGATCTCTGTGAGTCACAGGCCTGGTCTACAAGTAGAGTTCCAGGACAGCTGGGGTTGCTGTCTCAAAAAAACAAAACGGAACAAAAAAAAAAAAAAAAAAAAAGTTAGAAATTTAAGAACAACCATTAATACATTTTGATATAGCCTGTATCTAAAATATTTTTATAAGAACAAATGAACCTTCTTTATGGAATCCAGTTCTACTTTATGTTGCTCATATGTTCAGTGTGCTAAGTTGACATAGTTTATGATTAAAGTAGCTTAGTTGGAAAGATAAGCATACTATGATCATCTTGAATGAAAGGGAGAATTACATAAACAACTTTTTTCATCATTAAAAAGACCTAGTTTTCCTCTCAGGGAAATGCATCACAAAAAAAGGATTATGATTAAAGAAGGCACAGTGACACAAACTGAGCTGGGAGCTGTGACTGAGTATGTGCTTACATCATAGCCTTGGCTCTTTTACAGCCTACAAAGTAGCTCACATTTCATTTCAAATTTTCTCCCAATATGGACTCCCCAAATGCAAAGAGAAAGGAAGATCTAAGCTCCTTTCTTTTTATATAGCAATGTGCTTTCATTTTCACATCCTATTCCTCTTTAAAATTGCATTTCTACAGGAAAAATAGATTTATAAGCAATTTCTTCATCCTCTTACAGTGAACTTGCATTATAAATGTTTTCTTAGTAGAAACTGAGCACCCTACAGATAAAGCACTATTCTAAATACTTTGGGAAGGGGGTAAGGTCTTTGCCCCTGTAGAAGCAAGCAGGTTCAAGAGAGACAGCTTAGAGACAGCCCCCAGCCAACTGTGAGGACAGTCTAAGGCTGCAAAGCAGAGGGACCCAGAACACTGACAGCAGAACTGGGAGCACTGGATTTTTCCAAAAGCCCAGAACCAACATGATTTCTCTAAAAAGAAAAGAGGTTAGAATTAACCAATGTTTTGGGGTTAGGGAAGGAACTCAATTGGCAGAGTGCTTGCCTAGCATGCATGAAGGTTGATTCTCAGCACTGCAAAATCCAGGCATGGTGGCACATGCCTGTAATCTCAGCACTTGAGAGTTGGAGGCAGAAAGATCAGAAATTCATTCAGCTGCATAGTAAGTCTGAGGCTAGCCTGGGTACATGAGAATCTGTCTCAAAGAAAAATAAATAAATCACCAAACAATAAAAACAGTGGTGTTAACTGGTATTAATGCAGGTTTACATTGGTTAAGTTCATAACAAACACAGCACACCTTCTCGCTGAGCTCTGTGAGGGGCCATAGTGAGTCCATCCTGAGGTATTTGGGCTTGTTCTCCTAAGCCAGTCTCATTACTCTGCATATAATCACCACAAGCAGAGTCATTCTGGAAGAAAAGAGGGAGATGTGTTAATCTATACCAGAGTACAAAGTGACATAAAACCAAACTAAAGTCCTATAATTTTAATAATGATCGTACTGGTCACCAGAGATTACACATTAAGGGTAGAAAGGCACAAAGCATAACAGTCACAAGTAGCAGAACTGGTACCAATACTTATCTTCATTCAATAAACACAGTAAATCAAATATATTTTCTCAGCTATCTTGAAACACATAATAAATTAGATGATGTTATTCTGAGTTCCCAATGGAGTCAATTTTACACAACGGTGAACCAGAATGAAAGGGTACACTTTATGTTAATTCCCCAAAGTTAAGGACATTGGTACTTTTAACCATTCGATAATTTTTATTTATTGATTTTAGTAACTGTCTTGTAACAGGAAAATGTTTTACAAATGGTGCTATCATTAGATGCCAAATCTTTCTAAGCAAGACTGTGTAGGGATAGTGAGTTTACTAACAGTCAAGTCACCCAACACCCACTGGTGGGAGCTCTGACTCTGGCTGGGTCTGCTTGGCCAATCACTAGTGAGCAATAGTATGTCTGGAATAATGAGGAACATGCCTATACTACAGCTCTCCTTAACTGAAGCAGTGTTATGTGGATGTTCTTGTTATCACACTGGTTGAGCCTAAACAGAAAATAGAAAATGTCACTTCTTTAAAACTGACACCTTATCTCCTCCTCCCTCTCAGAAACTCTACCACTCATATTAAAATCACCTGTTTCAAGAGCCAGTCACAGTAAACAGCATACATTGATTTTTTTTTTAACTGTATAAAAAAGTGACATGACATGAATAAAGGACCTAAAACCTCCCAAGGATCTGATGTAGGATATTTTATTCTGCTGTCCAATAACACAAATTGGTCTGACAATAAGTGTGGAATTCCAGCTGACAGCTCAATAAAGCACCATATTAGCTACTCGGGAACTAAGTCTCACATCTACCTTCTAGAAACCCAAGGAAATAAGACTGCCTACACACACAAAAAAAAATTTATATGAGGAGGAGGAGGGGTGTACAGATCTCTTCAATGTCCAATAGCTGAAACACTGTTCTCTCATCGTTTACCAACTTGCAATACTACAGACTTTTAAAGAAGGCATGAACTACTTTGAACAATCAAATCATATATATCCTAACCCAGATCTTATAATCTTTCCTAACAAAGTTAAGACCCAGTTGCCTAAAAGAGATTTTGCTAATTAAAAATTCAACTCTGTTCTAAGTACTTTTAAAAATCAACAGCAACATGCTAAGCAGGTACTCTACCACTGAGTAGAACTGGGGGTTTTACTCAGTGGTAGAGTACCTGCTTAGCGTGTGTAAGGTCCTAGATTTCATCCCAGCCCCATAAAACAAACAAAAGCAAATCTAACAAAAACAGAAGTAAAGCATTACAATCCTCTCAGATGCTGTGTTAACCCTGGAAGAAGCTCAATAAACAGTTCTGGTCACTTCTTTTCTTTTTAAAAAGATTTTACCTCTCTCTCTCTTTCTCTTTCTCTCTCTCTCTCTCTCTCTCTCTCTCTCTCTCTCTCTCTCTGTGTGTGTGTGTGTGTGTGTGTGTGTGTGTGTGTGTGTGTGTGTGTGTGTGTGAGACTATGTGCATGTGAATTCAAATGCCCACCCACAGGGGCCAAAAGTATCAGATTCCCCTGGAGCTAGAGTTACAGGCAGCTGTGAGCTAAGGGATTGCAGGTGCTCAGAGCCAAGCTCTGCTCCTCTGTGGGAGCAGCAGTAGGCACACTTAATTTACTGAGCCAACTCTCAGTAAGAGCCTCGCTTCTTTTCTTACAGTACACTACTGTCTACATTGAAAATAGTTTGTAAGTTAAAATTTATATATAAATAAAAATTGCAATAAATTTCCATTAGGAAAATGCAAATCAAAATCACAATGGGATATCACTTTACATCTATGAAGAGGAGTATTATAAAAATAAAAGAGGAAATAAGTGTTAGCAAAAAATGTGGTATAACCAATGCCACAACTTTACACTCAAAAAAAAGGTTAACAAGGTTGGGCATGGTAGGTTAGTGCATGCCTTTGATCCCAGCACTCAGGAGGCAGAGGCAGGTGGTTTTTTGAGACCTGGGCCAGCTTGGTCTACACAGCGAGTTCCAGGACAGTTGGGGCTATAGGGAGACCAAGCCTCAAAAAATATAGTAACATAGCAAAATTTTCAGTGTGTGTGTGTGTGTGTATCTCTCACAATAAATTAATTGTATTGATTCCATACTCTATTGAAACCATCTTATTGGAAAGTAGTTTGCTTCACAATTTAAATCACAATTTCATGCTGAAGTTTATTTATTTTTATTTTATGTGTATGAGTGTTATGCCTGCATGTAAATGCACCTGTGTTGTACACTGAAAAACTCTAAGAACAGAACTGCCAGGCATGGCAGTAATATCTGTAATCCTAGCTCCTCAGGAGGCTGAGGCAAGAAGATCTTAAATTCAAGGCCAGCCTGGGAAAACTCAAAGATAAAGTTTAAAAAAAAGGTGTGTGTGTGGGGGAAGTGGGGGGTGGCTAGAGGGTAGTGTTTCCTTAGTATGCCCAAGTCTCTAGGTTCAGTCTCCAGTGTGTATGTGTGGTGGGGGGGGGAGGTAGGGGAGAGCACGACTTAACAACCAAGAAAAAGCTTCTTCTTTGATAAAGCAGAGAGAAAAACAGAGCTTGAGTTTCTAAGGACTTAAGTTCATCAATCCATGATATACCTGCAAATTGTTTGTCTCCAAGTAGGTATGAATACTACTGAACCATTCAGACTAAACTTAGAAGCTGTTTTTAAAATTTACACCTGAGCTATGAAGATTATAATTATGGAATTTACTAGTGCCAATCATAAATAGCTGTCAGTTACGCTGCCTCCCTCTTCATATGTCACATAACATTCAAAAGAGGGAAGGGTGCCATGAAATCTGAGAACCACTGTTTGATGTCACTGCAGTACAAAGGAATGACATCTGCTTCCTCTGTTAAATTCAGGCTTCTAATTTTCTGGAAGAAAGCAGCCAAGGAGAATCTGAGAATTACTGAACTGCCTTTCTATTTTACCCAATGGACATGGTAGAAGATGCAAACACTGATCTAATCTTAACCCAAGGCATTGTCCTGAGAACCACCCTACAGCACCTGATCAAGGCAAATACTAGAGTAAGAAAAAAGGAGCCTTGTAATGGATCAGAACTGAGCTGCAACAGTAAAATAAACACAATGTTTGAAGAGGAGGACTAATAATCAGAGTTCAGAAAAAACATAATGTGGATTTCTGCTATGATCATGGATTACCCTTCCTATGTGGCTTATTGCTTAGTAACTAGAGAAGTGTGTTGAACAACACACTTCTCTAGTTACTTTTGTTGATTCAACAAAAGTATGGCAGAACTAGTCACTTTTAAAGCTTGGGCAAATACACAGGTAACTACTTATAAATGGAAGGTGGGGACATAATTTACTGAGTACATATACTCTGCCATCACAGCCCAGACCAGAATGCCCATCACAATAGCTACTATGCATGTTCTCAGCATGACATTTGGGCTAACAATGGTTTTAGCTAAGCGGAACTAGTTACATGGAATAAGATGGGCAGAGAAATCATCACCATCACTGTCTATGTACCTTTAGGAACTTTAAAATTACTAATTTAAAAATTAAAATAGTTGATATCACTGTCTTTTGGGGGAAGGTGAATAAGTAAGTTGCACCATTAAGAAAAATCTATAAGCCGGGTGTGGTAGTGCACACCTTTAATCCTAGCACTTGGGAGGCAGAGGCAGGCAGATCTCTGTGAGTTCAAGGCTAGCCTGGTCTACAAAGAGTTCCAGGCCAGCTGGGGCTACAGGGAGACCCTGTCTTGAGAAAAAAAAAATATCTACCACAATAATGCTGATACAGAAGACTACTGAGGAAAAGGGAAGGAAGGGCAGCAGCTCGGGCCTCGAGGTTTCCCTTGTGTAACTCTTCATGCTTCTGCTGCTTCAACCTAAACAGTGCCCTCTGTGAAGGAGGTGCACTGGTGAGAAATGCAAACTCTATACTGGACCACAAAGCACAAAAGTACAGAAAGGCCCTGCCAGTGGCATGAGCACCCGTGTTCCCTTTTCCCTTCTTTTTTTTTTTTTTTTTTTTTTTTTTTTAGACAGGGTCTCCCTGTAGCCCCAGCTGTCCTGGAACTCACTCTGTAGACCAGGCTGGCCTTGAACTCACAGAGATCCGCCTGTCTCTGCCTCCCAAGTGCGAGGATTAAAGGCATGCGCCACCATGCCCGATCTGCTCTTTTCAATGCAAAGAAAAGCTCTTTTGCTCTAGAAATGAGAAAGGTGAACAAGGAATGGCTTCATCTCTCAGCCAATGAATCCCCACAGCAGTGAGTGAGGTGACCGGAACATATTTATGAGTACAGAAAGATCTTGACAGGCAGGCATCTCCTCTCCAGCTCATACCTGTCGCCACCTTCACGTTCCTATGAGAGAAGAGTGCAGAGTGATGAGACCTAGGAGTCCTTGGTAGGAAGCAAACTAAATTCAGGGTATGATAGTCCAGAACTGCCAGGCTCCCACAGCAGAGCCATAGCCTTTATCCTCAGTGCAGAAGGGTTCCTGGAACCATGGAGAAATTTAAGCTTTACAGAATGTAAGGACCTTGACAGTAAATGATAGAAATGACTAGAAAGTGCTTACAATGGTGGGAAGCACTGCATTAGTACCTGACATTTAATGGCACTAGTTAGAACAAGCATTTACCCCCAACAAGCTAAACAAACCATTTCCCTAAACTAACAAAACTACTCAATTCACCGCGTCACTGCGCAGCCTCCTCACAGTAGAATCATCTTTTTCAAGTGCTCCAAATCCCACAGCCTTTGGTTCCCGACCACACTTTTTCCTCCATGACTACTAAAACAATCAATTATACCTGCAGGAAAAGATCCCAATTGAGATAGTCTTAAGAATAAGCACTATAATTCTACATACTTTACAGAATATTCATCTTAGTGGCCAAAGTGAAGTTTTTTAACTTTCTAAGCACAAGCAGGGTATTTTCCAGCTCCCCATCTTAGGCTATCTCTCATGCTAATCTCAAGCTAGAGACTGAATGTTGGAAACTCCACAGTATCCAAAGAGTAAGAGAACAGTTCATAATTTATGACTTCTCACTCTAGCAAAGCATCATTTGTAGCTTTGCACCCATTTATGCATCCCACACAGAAGCTTAACAAGGCAGTACAAATGATTTTATTTCCTAAGAGCACTAAATACAACTATTCAGCATTCGTTCACCCACTGAAGACCCATTTCAAGTCTATAGTCATCCACACTTATCTAGATAAGTAACTCCTCCTATTAATTCCAAAACTAGACTAGAGTACCTGGGCAAGTATAATCCAAAAGAAAACAAAACAAAACAAAAATTGCTGCTCATACATTTAGTCTTAAACCAATTTATATTTACTTTTGAGAGCTACATTTGAGAAGCCTAGGCTTAAGAAATCATGACTGAGCATTTATGATACTTGCAATGCTAACAAAAATGAAACAGGTAATTAAAAAAAAATCTAGGAAAGATCCGTTTTATATGTTAAAAATAAGGTGGCACATGCCTTTAATCCTAGCACTTGGGAGGCAGAAGCAGGTGGATCTTAGTGAGTTCAAGGCCAGCCTGGTCTACAGAGCGAGTTCCAGGACAGCTGGGGCTAAAGGGAGACCCTGCTCTCGACAAAAGGACAAAA
This sequence comes from Rhizomys pruinosus, assembly GCA_009823505.1. NCBI lineage: Eukaryota > Metazoa > Chordata > Mammalia > Rodentia > Spalacidae > Rhizomys > Rhizomys pruinosus. The sequence goes on along the minus strand of VZQC01001442.1, from coordinate 1,376,910 downwards.
AAAAAAAAAAAAAAAAAAACCCAAAAAACTAAGAATTATATAATTACCCAAACCAAGAGAATATAAGTGCTTGTGGAATTCTGAATTGACAAAGACTGCTAATCTTGTTTCTCTCTCTCTTTTTTTTCCCCTTTAAGACTGCCAGTCTTGTAAGAACATCATGCAAAAGGTGATGACATGGACCCAGCCTTGAAAGAAAGGCAAGGCATATGAAGAATGAAAGAGTAACGAGGCAGAGACCTATTAAAAGCTAGGGTCCCTCAGTCACTTAAAATAGATGTGGGGGGGTGGTGTGTCTAAATTGAACTGAAAAATGTCTGAAATACACAAAACATCAATAAAAGCATTATATTATAAAAAAAGAAAAGAAAATGTTGTATAAGATTGATTTAGGAAGTTGTATCTAGTTGCTGTATCCGAAAGACAAGCTGAAGCCACAGAAAGGAGTTAGGGACTACTTTTACATTACCACTGTAAATGTCTAACCTAAGGATCCAAAAGAGCAGGGTGCCCAAGGATGACAGGACAGAGGCAGGATAAAGGGGCGAAGCAAAGCACAACATGGCAAGTGAAGTGTATTGGTGCTACTGAGAGAACTGGATGAGTCTGGAGTATTTTAAGTCTCTCTCTCTCTATATATAGTCATATATATATATTTTGTCTTTTTGAGACAGGGTCTCCCTATAGGCCCAGCTGTCCTGGAACTCACTCTGTAGACCAGGCTGGCCTTGAACTCACAGAGATCCTCCTGCCTCTACCTCCCGAGTGCTAGGATTAAAGGCGAGCGCCACCACATCCGGCTTAAAGGCAGTTATTAGCTGCTATGTGGGTGCTGGGATTCGAACCCAGGTCTTCTGCAAGAGCAGTCATCGCTCTTAACCGCTGAGACATCTCTCCAGCCCTCAAGTCAATAAACGTTTTTAAGAAGATTAAGTTGAAAGTGCCAGATGACCTTCAAAGAGATATTCAGGCTCACACACAAATATCCCCAAATATTTCATTGGCTCTCATATAACCTGTTGACAACCTAATACTTTAACCTGACCTTCAAAAGCCTTCAGTGACCCCAATACCTATTATCTCTTCAAGTGTCTATTATTTCTGTTCCTCAGAACACAATAAAATTGTGCTAATCACCCTCTACTAATCCACGTAGCTTCTATTCTCCTAATTTCACTCTCACCTTTAGGACAGTTATATAAATTAGATGAGGATAATAGCTTTATCCTACACAGGGCACACTGTGAAGCTTGGCAAGTGACCTTTGCAAATCCTAAATGTAACCTCAGATAAACTTCCTGAATGAGCATCAAACACTTCTAATGAGCCAAGACAAGTGGAAGAGAATTAAAGGTCAAATATTCCCTAGAGCACTGGAACAAAAGGAAAAGAACCACCCAGGCCCCAGGGCTCTATCATCTATAGCAAACACCCAGCCGCTTCCCTCTTACACTGACTGTTTACACACACACAAAAAAAGGTTACTAGATGAACACAAGATTTGTCTGTAAAACACAGTTGCACAAAGCCCCCCGTAATGAAAACAGAACAGGAACATGACAGACTGGCGTGCTCAGGGTAGGACCAGTGGCTTTGTTTCTGGTTTGGGTTTTATGACAGGTCTTGCTACACAGTCCTGGCTGACTTCAAATTCACAGCAATCCTCCGGCTTCAGTCTCTCTAGTGCTGGGATTACAAGCATGTACCATAATGCCTGGCTCAAAAAGAAAAGTTAGCTCAATATTTCTCAAGGAATGAAGAATATCAAGTAAACTTTAAAAATTAGAAAACAGCTTCTATAATACAAGAGTATAAAGATGTTAATATACACAAATTCCAGTCTGTGCTCTGAACTAATAACTTAAAACTGTAAAATAGCTGAGTTTTTTTTGTTTTCCTTTTTGGAGACAGGATCTTGCTATGAACACAAGTAGCATGCCAGCCTCAATCTGCAATCCTCCTGCATAAAGCTGCCAAGCTGATGGGATCACAGGCATACAATGCAATGCCTGACTCTACACAGCTTTAGTTTCCTAGTTTTTTTTTTTTTCTTCCAGTTTTCACATTTAAGTAGATTACAACTGCATGGGAGTTAATGATAATTCAAATTCAAAATATGTATTTTCCTCCAAATACAACACTGAAAGAAGGAAGATTTTAATGATTTTGTAACACAGAGGATGGGGGATACATTTTTTACTATGTAAGCATTAAGAAAAATATACTAACTTTCCTAAATATTTTTCAAATAATATCTTTTCAACTGTCTATCCTCCCTTGAATGTGAATCAAGAGTTTCAACAAAAAAAAAAAAAAAAACTACCCTGTGAACTTTAAGTATAAAAACAAAAAGGCCCAAACACAAGACCCTACATTGCTGAAGATAGGAGGCTGCATTTTAGTGGGGGAAACAAACTGCAATAAGCCGAGAATGTGTTCAAAACAGTGTATTACTTTGCAACTTACCCCTTTAATCATCCTAACCTCAAAAGAAAATTACTCTCCCTATTTATTTATTTATTTATTTATTTATTTATTTATTTATTTATTGTCTTTTCGAGACAGGGTCTCCCTGTAGCCCCAGCTGTCCTGGAATTCACTCTGTAGACCAGGCTGGCCTTGAACTCACAAACTGCCTGCCTCTGCCTCCCAAGGGCTAGGATTAAAGGCATGCGCTACCATGCATGCTTGGCTTCTCTATTTTATTAATTTTATTTATTTCTGTATGTGTATGAATGTACTGTCTGCATGCAAGTTTGTGTACCCGTGTCATGCAATGCCGCGGAGGTCAGAAGAGGGTCTCAGAATCCCCTGGAACTGGAGTTCTCCTGGAATTGGAGTTTCAGACGGTTCTCAGCCGCCATGTGGGTGCTGGGGATCGAACCCGGGTCCTCTGTAAGAGCGGTCGGCACTCTTAACCGCTAGGCCATCTCTCCAGCCCCGGCTTCTCTATTTTAAAAGATGGGATTGAAGCTCAGATTCTTGGAGGCTGGTTAAAGTTGCAGGGCTAGAATTTAAGGCCCCAAGAAGTGCTCTAGGCTTTGGTTAACACATAGAGGCCTTAAAGAGACCTCTCCCCACAAAAAAGTAAAAAGGGCTTATGCACACAGATCAAGACATACTATATTCAACTGAAGACCAGGACTTACTGGGATTTTTCTTCTTCTACCCCAGAAAGCAACTGCACAGAGAAAAAAGACCCCAATTGGGAGAGGATACTTTACTTTGCCTATTGTTTGCTAACTAAATTATAATTACTACCTGATTCTAAAAAGCCATTCCCAACAGTGTTTCCATAGCAGAACTGCTTTTAATCTTGGCAGAAGCCAAACCAATCTAGCATTTCCCATGAACCATGGCTATTCCTGCTCCCACTCACAATCTGTGAGGTACAATACTGTATCAACTACCTATCAGTGCCTTTAGATAGAACCTCTACCTAAAATTATTAATGTAAGTAGGAAAAGTATTTCCAGCCTTTAAGTAAGGAAATCTTCAAGGAGGGCCCCACTGTTCCACTGATACCTTCATTTTCAAAATATCAAATATTACAGCACTGGCCAAAAAAGTAAGTGTAAATATAAATATCCATTACCAGTGAATGTTAAAAACTGGTCTTAGCCAATGTGATAGCGCATACCTATATTCTGGTATTCCTGAGCTTGGGGCTAGCCTGGGTTGCATATTTTTATTTTACAGGTATGAGTGTATTGCCTACATGTATGTAAGTGTACCCATGTTGTGCAATGCCCTCGGAGGTCAGAGGGGGTGTCAGGTCCCCTGGAACTGGAGTTAAGAATGGATGTTGGGATTAGAAGTCAGGTTCTCTTAACCACTGAGGCATCCAGCACCAAGGCTACTCTTTGTAAAAGCCCCCCCCCCCTCTTTTTTTTGAGACAGTGTCTCCTTGTAGTCCCAGCTGTCCTGGAACTGACTCTGTAGACCAGGCTGGCCTTGAACTCACAGAGATCCGCCTACCTCTGCCTCCCAAATGCTGGGATTAAAGGCCTGCGGCCACCACACCAGGCCTTTTTAATTTTCTTTTTTTTTAAAAAACAAATGTCTTTTTAGTACCCAGGGCAAAACAACAGAATCCAGACACCCAAACTTTTAGATAACTGCTCTCTCTAGTGACTGGCCCAGAGATAGTCACATTTTCCTGGAGAAGCAGCATCTAAGTTAAAACCCTTTGTAGTTTTCTTTCTCAGGTTCCAACACTGTATTGCAAACTGAATAAAAAATTTTGTGCTGTCAAAGACAATACAGAATATAAAAAAACCGGCCAAACCTACAATATGAGCATGAATAATCAGCTGGCCTATAATCATGCAAACACTGGAAGCTTGTCTGTCTTGGTTCTTGTGTTTTCAATGAACCAACAATAGAGCTAGTACCTCTAAAAAATAGTTTTTGTTCCTAGGAGTTTATGGTTTATCTTCCTAAAGACAGGAAGAGATCCGTGTTATCAGGTGTTCCCACCTATGCTCCACATATGATTAACACAGAACTATATGCAGGTCCTAGGACACCGTTTAGGAGTTATTTTCATTATCGACCCTTGGCCTATTTGTGGAATCATACCCAAGCTAACAGCAGCCCACTGCAGCTGGAAAGAAAATGAGGTTTGTCCAAGTCTCCTAAAAGAAATGTCTATGTTGAAGCTGTAATCTAAGGCAATACAACAAAACCATCCAAACCCCATTTTAAAATCTATGAGCTGTCACTTTTAAGAGCACTTACTTGTAGGATCTCCCTGTTTCTCAAATATGACCAAGTAAGTATACGCTAATGGTAGCTGGCGGCTGTGTGTGTTGGACCTGTTCAAATTTCAAGGATAGTATATAAAACTGGCATTAAAGCACGTTCTACCCATAAATGTTATTAGCTTACATTATTAAATGATTATTTTTTCAAAAGCCTGCTTCAGTTAACTGGGTACAATTCTTGGAACTAGGGGCAGTATTCTGGACCAGCATACTTTTACTTAAACAGAAAATAAAAGAGGACCTCTTTTTGCTTTAGCCATTGAGGGCAGGCCAATATGCAGGCTGGAGAATCAAGGGCTTGCTTCACTTTGTAACTAACAGTTGAAAGATCAAATATGGTTCCTAAGCAATGAAAAGTTGGATACTTGTGAACACAAAGTTACTTCCGGGGCAATTAAATCAGTCCCCCAAATTTCCCCTTTCCTGGGGTCATCAGTGCTTAGCGCCCCCCCCCAGCCCACGTGGTCCACTTCTACCACAGGTCTCCCGCAGACTACAAGGCCTGGTGCAGGGAGGGCGGGGCGGCGCCTGTCACGTGGGCCGCGCGGTCGCCATCTTGCCGGGCGGGGGAAGGGAGGTCCTGCCCCACGCCGCCGCCATCGAGTACCGGCCGCGACAGCGCGCGACGACAGCGCGCGACCTCAGCGCCCTCCGGTGGGCCCCGCGTCCCTACGGGCGGCACGCGCGCTCCAGGCTCCTCTCTGCGGACTCCCCACCTCGCGTGCGCAGTGACCCAGCAAGGCCGAGCAACAGCTGGCCTCGGACCACAGCGAATCAGCACTTAAAACAGCTCACCTGCACCAGCTGCCGGGAGAATGACAGCCCGGGAGCAACATCCACTCAAAAGTCAAGGCCAGAAAAAGCCACAGCGGTAGGCCTCGGAGACCACCCAATAGGAAAGGGGGGGGGTCCTAACAGTCTAACGTAAATGGGTTTGGCAACCCTACAAAGGAGAAATGCTCAAGCAGACCAGTGCCTCAGTGTGTGCCAGTTAGCCTCAGCGTCACCTGTAGTACGTACGCCGCCCGTGACTTGCTGCGCTACTCCCGCTAAGGGCGCTTCCTGAGAAGTGAGGATGAGCCGAAATGAATGGCAGGATGCCCAAGCTGCTTTGTCCACTCCACCCAGCACTCACTGGTGGCCAGAAAAGGCCACGCACTGCAGTCAAGATAAAAATCTCATTACTCTGGTTAGCACCTCTCCTACCTCAGTCTGCCTCATAATACACACATTAAAAGCTACGCGAAAGGGGATTCCTGGCAGTTAAAAATCTGCTATTGATGATGTACCTTTGCGATAGTATGAATGGAAAGATCATCTGAGTTGTTCCACTGTGGGACAGTTTCAGCAGACCAAATTCTCAAGGTTATCCTTACTTTCACAAGAAAACAAAACATTTGCACACTGATCCTGAACCCGTGCTTTCTTCTCTAAATTTAACAACTTTGTGTCATTATCTTTTCAGACGTTTTAGTGAGTGGGCTGAAGGGTGGTTGGGGTTTTTCCATCATTACACACACATGTATACTAGTAGTACAGAGACAATGATTAGAGTATGATAAAATTTCACAATCACCAAGAAAACAGAAAAGTACTAGGCTTCGCTACAACCTGGTTTGACAGGATTTACAATAAAACATGAACTTCACAGATGCCTCATGAAAAAAAGAAGGCACTCAGCCTAGATTATCTCTAAGCCCCTTTAAGATTGAATCTATACAATCATTAGTGAAACACAATGCCCAATTTTATTTCTAGGATATTGAACAGGAGCAGATATATGCTGAATTAACTTTCAGCGAGGAGAGGGGATCTCCCTTTCTACTGTGGCAGGAGATTTGAGTGGAAAAGCTGACATCCAAATCAGTATCTTTGAAAAGATATGATCCATGAAAAGTTCTTAATCTACATGGCTGTTACTCCAACCTAATCCTACTCCCCCACCCCACACCCCCCAATTAAATCGTCACTCTTAAAGGACTTTATTGGGCCTAACTGCTTTCATGGCTCTGTAAAAATTCTTTGGGACAAGAGGCTCATCTGGATTCTCATGTAAATTTGGTGTTTTAGTAATTTTTTTCGACAATGCCTAAACTTGTTAGAGGTTAAAGGTTTAGTTAGCCAGGCCTTTTCCCCCTAGACAACCTGCGTTAGTATTTAACTTAGTCAAGGCATAGGTCTCCCCATAGGTTTCTCTAGGAATGCAGAGTTCTCTGAGAAGCCAAAAGATCCATTCAAACCCTTTATCTCTGGTACACACTAAGCATTTTTGTCCCTTATGCCACAAGCAAGGACAGTAAGCCCAGAGTGCCCCCACACAGTAGGCAAGTTTTAAGACAACACACACGCCAGAAACGTGTTAGAGAAGAAAGAGAAGGGCCTGCCCAGGGCTACCTTGCGGTTGTCAGGCTCCTCCAGCGCTTCACTTTTTCCCTAGTATCAAGCGCCCACAGCTGCTCAAAGCCCCAAATGTCCCAAACCCTCTTTATCCGACAGGAGCCGGGCAGAGAGCTCCACGTCTTCCAGACAACTCCCGCACGTTGACTTCTAGAGCATTCTGTTATGGCGGGTGGCTGACTATATGTGCATGGGGTTGGGGACAGGGACTGGCTGCAACTGAACGCCCGGACAAAAATGAGGACGGGGACTCCCCCGGGCTGCGAGCTCCGGCGTGGGAATGGCCAGCCACCTGCACGCGGTAGGGGCAGGAGCTTAGATCAAGGGGCGTCGAAGGGCGAGGCAGGGGCGGCGACCGCATACCCTCTCCTGCTAGGTCCGCATGCCTTACCCGAGCCCTGGAGCCCGCAAAGTTGCACCGTTCCACGTCCGCGTCCTCGGGGCCCCCTCGGAGCGCGCTGCGGAGCCTCTCAAGATGCTCCCGCAGGGTGACCCGCTGGTGGAAGGAGAAAGCCGGGTGCAGCGAAGCCATGGTGAAGAGCAGCAGCAGTTCCTCCTGGGCCCTGAAGCCCAGCCCGCCTCCAGCCCCGTGCTCCGGGCCGCCGCTGCCGCCGCCTTCCGGGCCGGGCTCGTCCTTCGCGTCCCCCTCACCATCGCCGTCCTCCGCGCCGGGCTCGTCCTCCCGGCCTCCCCGGGCCGCGCGCAAGCTCTTGAGCACCGAGTCCACCTGGGGCAGGAGGCGGTGCAGGCGGCCGGCGGCCTCCCGGTTCTCCGAGCCCAGCAGCGCCAGGTAGACGATGAGGCGCGAGCGCACGCCGGGCTCTCGGAAGTCAGCCAGCGGCCCCGGGTCCGAGAGGCCGTTGGCCTTGGCCTCCGAGTCGCGCAGGTAGTGGTAGTCCTTGCGCGCCAGGTCCTCCAGGCACGAGCCGAGGAAGCGCAGCTCCAGCGGGTTGCACAGGTCCAGCAGCCCGCACATGAACTCCAGGCGCTGCGCCGAGCCCAGCACCAGCCCGAACCACTCGTACACCCGCTCCTGCTCGCGCAGCGCAGCCGCAGGCCCGCTGCCCGGCATACCAGTCCCGGCCGCCGGCGCGCCAGCAACAGGCGGCCCGAGCCCCCGGGGCAGCGGCGGCGGCGGGGGGCCCCGCGGCGGGCCCGCGGGCGGCGGCGGCGGCGGCGGGGGACGGCAGTCGCGGCGGCGACGCGGTGGCGCCTTCGCGCCGGGCCGCGCGTCCGTCTCGGGATCCTCCGCCTCGGGCGGCGGCTCGGTGGGGTGCGTCGGCTTCAGCGGCAGCTTCATCCTCAGCATCCTCGGCTAGGGCGGCGCGGACATGCGAGCGAGCGGGGGCGGGCGGGAGGAGCCGTGCGCCGGGGCGGCGGCGCGGCCGTCAAGAGCGCGGCCCCTCCATGCCGCCGGGGAGGGCTGGGGGTGGGTCTCGGCCGGCGAGGGGGGCGGCGGCCGGCCGGCCGGCAAGCAGGCGTCGTCGTCGCGGGCCCGGAGGCGGGGCGTGCCCGCGGCGACTCCTCCCCCTGGGCGCCGCACCGGGTCGGGAAGCCCGGGTGCTGAGGGAGCGAGCCGGCGAGCGCGTCCCCTTTCCGCCTCCCTCTCTGACGACCACACTGGGCAGGGCGGCGGCGCCTGAGCTGTTCCCTCGCGAGCCGGCGCCGGCAGAGCGGCTGGGCGAGGAGGAAGAGCAGCCGGGCTGGGCGGGGACGCTGGCGGGCTCCGCGCACAGCATCTCAGCCAATCAACGCCTAGAGCTGGTGTTGACGTAAAACTTCCCGCCCTCGGGGGCCGCCTTCTCTGGAGAAGCCACGCCCAACTGCTGCCGGGCCATGGGGCTCCGACGGCTTCCACCAGGTCCTAAAGGCTCTTTGGTTCCAGAGGCCAGAGGACGCGGGGCTGGGACCTTGGGACAGTGGTGAGGTGGGACAGTGGTGAGGTGAGCTCCGCCGGTGCGGTGAGAAGCGTGCGAAGTCCACGTGAGAAGAGGAAAGGCGATTTGACTTTTCTTAAGGGCGCTGGCCGTTTCATGTCAGCTGCCTCTCCACCGGAGCTTGCGCCGCACCGGCTTTCTGAGCTGAAGGACTCCTTGAGCCCCAGAACAGACATTGCTCCAAGTTAGCGCAACCCCAGGACCAGAGGGTTCCTATCCTCCCCGGGCTGGTGGAATAGGCAAAAGTCAGCAGAGGGATAATCCCCACCCTGTAAAACTTTACCAGGACCTTTCGAGTCAACGTTTAGTCGCAGATCTGGGAACTGGGTCAGGATGCAAGGGGACTCGCCAGCACCTTGGGGGCTGGGTTCCAGCTCCGAGGCAGCCACGGGTAAGCTGGATGCAAGGTGCATGGATTCAGAAGTGTGACCCGACCCAGGAGGCCTTGCTACTGGGGACGCCCTGGCCTAACCAGTGCTTCTAGCCTGCATCGTGCAGTTTCGTACACCTCCTTCAAGTCTCCAAGATTTTGAGAATCATTTATTCGATAAGTAACATTTTAGTCCCAACGGTGAACATTTAGAATCTTTGTTTCTAAATTTTGGACTGAATGTACTTAAAGAATTTAATAAGCTACCATCCTTACAGACTTTTAACCTTTCAAGTTTTGTTACATTTTAAATATTTGAAGACCTGTAAAAAGTGTCTCTTGCAGTGCAAGGGCCCAGCCTTTAAAAACTCTTTCGAATTCCTTTTGAGGATTAATTTTTAAAATTTTAATTCCTAATATTTTAAATTAAATTATATGGTAGGAAGATGAGAAAAATAACTACACCAATCCTTTCTCAAAGTGGTAGAACATCTGATGAAAGAGGGTATCTTTATCTCACAAAGAAGCTTTAAATTCAGCACAGAGCTGAGATGAATCCCAAACCAGCTTCAGTGATAAAACTGAGAATGGAGAATTAGTCAACACATTTTAGATTGGCAAAATATGTGAAAGCCATCCTGTCCTGTGATTTACTGTCTTATGTTTCCTGGGTATAACTTAACTGGGGTGAAAACTATATTAAAAATTTTAATGATCCTTGCCCTCTTTCGTTGTCAACCTCAACTACCCATGAATCTACTGTCCCTGTCTTAATCTTATAGTCACATTTTTAAAGCTTAGGATGGAATACCTTAAGCAACCAATTGTCAGATCCCCAACTGTCTTAGTTTGCCTTCAATCCCTGTGACAAAACACTCTAATCAATACTAATTCCGGGAGGATAGGGTTTATTCACTTTACATCTCCTGAGTCACAGTTCATCACTGAGGGAGCCCAAGGTAGGAACTCAGGACAGAAACATGGAGGCAAGAGCTGAAGCCCAGGCCATGAAGGAACACTGCTTACTGGCTTGCTCCTTTGGCCCATGCTCAACAACCTGCCCAGAGGAAACACTGCTCACAATGGGCTAGGCCCTCCACATCACTCAACAATCAAGAACATGCCCCACAGACATGGCCACAGGCCAGTCCAATGGAGGTAATTCTTCAACTGAGACTCTACCTAGGTGTGCCAAGTTGACAACTAAAGCTACCCAGTAACTAAAGCTATCTGGATGTCTTGTGGTGAACAATGCTCTGTCTCCAAGTTGGCTTTTACATGTGGCCCAGTCCTAGGCATCAAAAAACTATTTGACATGAACTCTTCACGTGTTCCATATATTTACATCAGAATTCAATTTGTAATCAATAAAGATGACTCATCTTTCTAGCTTTGGGCAGTATCAGAAAATGCAGTTGATAATGGGGCTTATAAATAGCATATGTTAGCTGGGCGTGGTGGCGCACGCCTTTAGTCCTAGCACTTGGGAGGCAGAGGCAGTCAGATCTTAGTGAGTTCAAGGCCAGCCTGGTCTACAGAGTGAGTTCCAGGACAGCTGGGGCTACAGGGAGACCCTGTCTCACAAGACCAAAAAAAAAAAAAAAAAAAAAAAAAAAGAATAGCATATGCTATGATTTAATGATTCAGGGTGTCCTCCATTAGCTTGACTATTTGCTGTTTATCACCAGGCCCCTCTCCCTACCCTGCAACTCACACACCAGGTGTTTTTCTCACCCTATGATAAGTGAGAGAACACATTCTGCAATAGTGCAGTGCCACTGAAATGCTTGTAAGGGAAAGCCCAAGATAAAATGAGACCATCTTTAGTTGGGGAAAACTACCCTGATGGTTCTACCCATGCTAGGAAGGCTCTCCCACCTGGTGTGCCTGATTTGCAAAACCTGCTTTAAATTCTCAGCTATTTAATTTTGTTTTATTTTTTATTTTATTTATTTTATTTTATGTTTTTGAGACAAATCTTACTTTAGTCCCAGTGGGCCTGGAGCTTACTACGGAGACCAGGCTGGCCTTGAACTCACAGAGATCCACCTGCCTCTGCCTCCCAAGTGCTGGGATTAAAGGCGTGTGCCAAACCTGCTTTAAATTCTCAGCTCTTTTATATGTTTTCTGTGTAATTAAATCAGATAAGCTATAGTCACCATGAATATGTGGTTTATATCCAAATTTTTTTATGTTGGGATCTCGATGGTTAATCTTGGTCGTCAACTTGACTGGATTTAGAAGTAAGAGCCAGGTCTCTGAGCCAGTCACTTAGGGTAATTCCTAGAAGGATTAGCTGAGGAAGGAAGACCCCTAGAATAAGCATCCTCCCTCAGGGAGGGCAACATCTGCCTTCCTGATATTAAGCGTTCTGAGGGAAAATCTACTGCTTTTGCCTATCTGCCTTGGCTCCTTGCTGGTGAGTGTACCTACTACTGCTGCCGCCATCCTTAGCTGGCATCAGAACCTAGCATCTTTGCCATTCCAATTAAGACTGAAGACCAGCAGCTTTCCAGGAATCCTTCAGTACTTTATTGCCAGATTAGTACTGCTGACAAGTCCAGCCCTATGGACTAAGCAACTACTGGATTCTTAGCCTCTACAGCATGCAGATAGCTAATGTGGACTACCTAGCCCATATTGTATAAGTCAATCTTAGTAAATACTCTTGTAATATATTCTGTGGATTCTGCTTCTCTAGAGAACCCTAATATAGGAATTTAACCCATAAAACCCCACCTCTCCTGGGCATGTACCCACAAGACTCATCTTACTGCAGAGATACATGCACAGCCATGTTTATTGCAGCTCTCTTCACAATAGCAAAGAGCTGGAACCAACCCAAGTGCCCCTCAATTGACAAGTGGATAGAGAAAAATGTGGTACATCTACGCAATGGTGTTCTAAGCAGCGGTAAAGAAAGATGACATCATGAGTTTCGCAGGTAAATGCATGGAACTAGAAGATATTATGTTAAGTGAAGTAACACAGTCCCAGATAAACAAACGACGAATGGTATCCCTCGTCTATGGATGCTAGTGCCAATTATCTAGTTGTGCACGGCCCCTTGAGCTTTTGTCCAAGTAGTTGGGAATGATGCATATTGGAAACAACAACAGAAAGGACTGCTTCAAAGAACTGACTGATATGGTGAACTACTCAAAGCAGTCAACTTCCACATGGAGAATTTTGAGAAAGACTGAGAAAGAGATGAAAAGCATGTTTGGCAGAATGCATGAGCTCTGGTGGGGTGGGGGGATAGGGTGGGGGACATGGGTCTAGATCTGATTAGTAACTTAATCTTGTACAAATATATATATATAATTAAAAAAATTTTAAAAACAACTTTAAGGGTACAAAGTATGATTGTACACATTCAGTATACTATTTTATTTGCCTTTTTAATAAAGATGCTATTATTATTAATATCCAAGTATGTCTTTCTGTGTAGCTAGAAAACTGGTTTTAAAAGTAAAGTTTAGGGGCTGGAGGGATGGCCTAGCGGTTAAGAGCGCCGACCGCTCTTGCAGAGGACCCGGGTTCGATCCCCAGCACCCACATGGCGGCTGAGAACCGTCTGTGACTCCTGTTCCAGGAGAACTCCAGTTCCAGGGGAATCCGAGACCCTCTTCTGACCTCCGCGGCATCGCACGACACGGGTGCGCAGACCTGCATGCAGACAATACATTCATACACATAAAAATAAAAAAAATAAAAAAAAATAAAAAAAAAATAAAAGTAAAGTTTACTTTGGATTAAGATGCTAGCCAGTGTGAAGAAAACTTTTCCATCCTCCCTTTTGCAGTTAGATTACAACAAGAAATTTCACCCAAACCCCAGACAGTTGGATGGTTCAGGACAGATTGATTTACCTAAAAATATCCAGTCTATGGAAAGGGTGTATGGTCAGGTCTTGTACTTCTAGCTCAGAAGTTATCCTGAAGCAGCAAATCTGCCATGCCTCTAAAATTTGTTCTGTCAGTCTTCATGAATGTTGACCTTCTAACATCAGGCCTCCTTGTTTCTTCCACTTGAATACTTTTTTTTTTTTTGGAGACAAGGTCTAATTAGCCTAGCCTGGCCTTGAACTCACAAGTGAACTTCCATACGCAGGTGGGATATAAATCTCTTAATGTAGGTAGCCAAATCTTACTCAGCTTTATATTTTACAACCTGGCTCCTCAGCTGCCATCTCATCTAGCACACAGTACATGTTCATAAATGCTTGCTAAATAAACAAATGAACAATTGAACCATAAGTAAAGGCAAGAAGCTTCTGGGCCATTTGTGTCCTTGTGCATACGTAACAGAGAAGACAGAATATGTGTACCAGCATTTTCAGGGTAGCCTGGAGAGTCACTCTCAGTGAACTTGCTGAAGTTGCATGCCCACTCTTGATCAATCTCTGGGTCTAAGAAAATGGAGTCAGCTTCTTCAGAGCTATATGGATCGCCAAAAAAGAAATTAAGAGCTGTTGGGAAGGAAGAAGGGGAGCTTGGATACTGGGGAAGGAAAGTACATATGTCCAAGATCTTTGTACTGTAGTCTGCATGTCTGAGCAAATAAATTGCATCTTTGTTCAGTTGGGTCACATAGAGCTTATATACAGATTTTTTTTTTTTGTCTTTTTGAGACAGGGTCTCCTTGTTGCAGCTCCAGCTGGCCTGGAACTCGATTTGTAGACTAGGCTGGCCTTGAACTCAGAGATGAGTCACCGTCTGCCTCCTGAGTGCTGGGATTAAAGGTGTGCATCATCACCACCCCCAGCAGATGTTAATTTCTTAAAGATTACACTCAAATAGATGATCAACAGTCTTGAAAACAACACAAGTAAATTATTTGTTGATATACAATTTAAGGAAAATTTGGATATTAAAAAGATAAGTTTTGCCAGAGTTTATAAAAATACAAACAATTGAGATAAAAGAAAATCATAAGCATTGTTTCTATGATAGTATTCCCATTGGTAACCTTGGACTCTGTACTCAAACAGTGGTGGAAGACATCTTTTCTGGAAGCCTAGCCTTGAGTTGAATTCAGTTTCCTTGGAGTTTTGGTTTCATTCTTGGGGCCTATATTGACCAGGTTGCCCAAGTTCTCAGTGAACTTGGAGAAATATTATACACTGAAAGTTTTGGAAAAACTATGAAATCCACCAACCCTTGGGGACTGTCAAGAAGTAAACTTGATACTAAAATCTTTTGGTTTGGAAAGTCCTCAAGCTGCTGGCTTGAGTTAAAAATCAATGCAGGAGATGTTATCAGCCACATACCCGGGGCCTTAACTAAGCTGCCTAGTTGTGTGGGACCTTTGCCTAGCTGTTCACTAAGGTGAAGGCCGTCAGTCAAAGAATAGAACATCTACTTCTAGGGACCCAAGAAGAGGTGGAACTGAAGATTGGCTTTATAAATAGAGAAATAGCTGCTGACACTTCCAGCAGGGCTCCCTGGAGTAGGGATTTCACAATTCATGTATTTCTTAAAGTAAATGGGTACATCCAGTTATTAGTGAGCTGGTGGTTATCAACCCAGCTTTACCCTACCATTTCTTACCCTTTTTCCTACATAAGAGGATCTAATTTGTTCCAATCATCTATCCTTTTCCCAAAAACCCTGTGTAAACCATCAGATACCTTTTGGGGTGCTACAGGTAGATCTTAATCTATTCTGACCAGTTGGCTTGAACTAGAACATGTCAGAAAGATAGATGAGCCTATCTGAAGGGGGTTCCAATGGCCAAATTTGGCAAAATTCTAGTATAGAAAAGAATAAGATAATATTAATGAAACATAAAAAGTCTAAGTTCATAGGAGTTAAAAATGGGACAGGGTAGTTCTGGGAAAATTCTAGGGAAATGCCAAAAATGCAGAAATGGCATTTTGTAACCATCAGTTGTCATCACTGTTTCTGATGTGTTTACCATTGGGTATAAAGTTGTTGGGAAATAAAACACATGTTCCCCAGGGATCATCTCATCAGAAAACAGAGAAAATGTATTTTCATATGGATAAATCTAATGAACACCACCAAAACCATGTGGTCACAACTAGTATCACCAATAAGGAGACACTCTAATCTTGTCCTTTGTAGTGTCATGAACCTCACTGGTAATATATCTTATAGCACTCTTGCCAAGATGTTTTTATTGAATTCAATCAAGAGGAAATAAGATGAAATCTAGATTATGGGACTTTATGTGAATGCTTAAAAATATCAATGTCTCCAAAGAAAATACAGGCAAGGGGCAGTTCTAGATGAAAGAAAACTTAAGAGGCTGTGTGTAGTGTCACATACCGTTAATGCCATCACTTTGGAGGCAGAGGCAGGTGGATCTCTGTGAGTTTTAGGCCAGCCAGAACCTCATAGTGAGACCCTTTCTCAAAAACAACAGCAACAACCACAAAGAAAACTCACGGAATATAACAACTAAATATAATATATGATCTTACTGGCTCCTAATTTAAAAGCCTTAAAAAAAATTGGGGAGATAATTAGGTAGATTTAAATATGAACTCATTGGACATTCATTGTATAAATACTACTTCCTTGAGTAAAATAATAACATTTTGGTTTACAGGAAAAAAACTATTTTCAAGAGGTATCTGTGGAAGCACTGAAGGTTGGCATGTTATAATATCTACAGCTTATTTTCAGATAGTTTAGGAAAAAATAGAAAAAGTAATTGTAAAATATTAAAATCTCAGTAAAGGGTAAACATTCTACTGCTTTAATTTTTGTAGCTGTCATTTTTTTTTAAATCAAATGGAAAAAATGATGATCACAAACACATCCGAAGAATTCATAAAAACAGGGCCAGGTGTGATGGGACACCCCTTTAATCCCAGCACTCGGGAGGCAGAGGCAGGTGAATCTCTGTGAGATCCAGGCCAGCCCATTCTATATAGCCTTCTGGGGCTGCAGGAAGATGACGTCTCAAAAGAAAAAAGAACAAAAAAGAATCAATAGAAAATAACACACAGTCATGCACCACAGCAACAGGATTCCATTAATAGTAGACTGCTTATACAATGCAGCCCATGTGATTATAATGTAACACTGTGGTGTGACACATTCCTCACTTATTTGTGTGGTGATTTCTAGTGTAATAAACTTGCCATCCTGCCCAATATATAAAAGTACAGTAAGACAACTGTGTATGGAGTACTTGAGAATGATGAATGACTGTTCCTAGTTTATGTATGCTGTACTTTATCATTATTTTTGCAATACTCTACTTATAAATAAAAATGAATAAATAATACTATGCTATGCTGTGGTGCATCTGCACTTATCTCATATATCCTGTGTTTATCCTATGTTTTGATTGCCTCAAAAGGCCACGTCTAGTGACCTGTATGTACTAAGTTGGTATAAGTACATTTTCTGCCTTTCAAAGAGCAACATTTGATACCCCTGCATTTCTTAGAATGTATCTCTGCCATTAAGTGATATTCAGCCACAGTATTAAATATATGAGTGTAAAGTTGTTTAATTAACTGGATTTTATAAGTGGGACAAAATGTTAATCAAAATTCCCTTAAAACTAAGATAGTGTAAGATGCATAAAGGGACTTTACAAGCTCAGGAAAGAGTTGGTTTTCTGAATGTGCAAAGTATTGACAAAAATTAGAGACTGAAGCTAATTAAAATCAACCTGTCCTGACTTGTAGACTCACAAGGTGTCCCAAGAGTCATTTTTGTCAGTGTGTTACGAAGGAAACCTGAGACAAAGCCAAGTCCAAGTAAGGTGGTCTTCAGACAGTTGTCCTTAAGGGAGGCTGCAGAAAATCATATTACCCAAGAGTGGTGGAGTGCCAGGAGGATGCTGTCCTGCGGGGACTACATTATAATTAAATTCTCTTCATTAGTTAATTGTTTTATCTGCCTTTTAAAGGAGATTTGAGAAGTTGCTTGTTATCTAAATCAGAAAAAATGGACAGTGTGTGTGCACATGTTAAGGCTGATGCCGCACTCCAGAGCAAACAACATGGCGGAGGTAACCATCACCAGAAGCTCCCACTCTGCTTTAGAGAATTAGTTCTTTAGGCTTGTCTCTTACTTTCATCAACATCTTTGTCTGTTTTTGCTCTGTCAGTTTTTCATATTGTGAATCTGATTCAGAATCAGTTTGGATTAATAATCCAGTTTCCCTGTGACTTACTTGGGGTAACAGAGGTATGTGATTTACCCCATGAAAAGGGCATGCCCATATTGGGAGATGACATTCTGGATTACCAGATCCTTATAGCTAAGTCAAGGTGGCCACTCCCTCTGAGCATTGCCAATTCCAGATAAGTAATGAGGCCCGTACTTCGTGATTCAAGTAACCTGCTGTTCATGTTCTTTAACATCTTTTAAATCTATACATCATATAAATGTAAATAATTTAGATCCTAAGTAACACCTTTTCAAAAACACTACTCTTATTAAACAAGTTGAGAATGTAAGTCAGTTGAAGGAGTACTTGTCTTACATGCCTAAAGCCCTGGACTCAGTCCTCAGCATTGCATAAAACCTGGCTTAGTGACACACACCTGTAAACTGAGCAGTTGGAAAGCAGAGTACCAAAAGTTCAAGGTCATCCTCAGCTACATAGCAAGTTTGAGGCCAGCCTGGGATATTTTTCTTAAAGTTAGAAGAATTTTCTACAAAATACAGTTTTAAATATTTACTTTATGGTTATAAACCTTTACTGAAAGAAAATACATACTACATTTACTTATCCTATAAGAAACTGATTGGGGCTGGAGAGATGGCTCAGTGGTTAAGAGCTCCAACTGCTCTTCCAGAGGACCTGAGTTTGATTCCCAGCACCCACATGGTGGCTAAGAACCTCCTTTAAGCCTTTAATCCTAGCACCGGGGAGGCAAGAGGCAGGTGGATCTCTGTGAGTTCCAGGCCAGCTGGAGCTATAGGGAGACCCTGTCTCAAAAAGGAAGAAAGAAAGACCGGGCATGGTGGCACATGCCTTTAATCCTAGCACTCAATAGGCAGAGGCCAGTGGATCTTTGCGTGTTCATCGCCCGCCTGGTCTACATAGCAAGTTCCAGGACAGCTGGGGCTACAGGGAGACCCTGTCTCAAAAAGGAAGAAAGGAAAGAAAGAAAGAAAGAAAGAAAGAAAGGAAGGAAGGAAGGAAGGAAGGAAGGAAGGAAGGAAGGAAGAAAGAAAGAAAGAAAGAAAGAAAGAAAGAAAGAAAGAAAGAAAGAAAGAAAGAAAGAAAGAAAGAAAGAAAGAAAGAAACTGATTATTCTTGTTTTTTTGAGACAGAGTCTCCCTGTAGCCCCAGGCTGGTCTGGAACTATGTAGACTAGGCTGTCATCAGTCTCATCTGGAACTCTCTATGTAGACTAGGCTGTCATCAGTCTCACAAAGATTACCTGCTTCTGCCTCCTGAGTTCTGGGATTAAAAGCATGCACCACCACACCTGGCTTTGATTACTTTTTAAAAAATACACTTTGAGGGGCTGGAGAGATGGCTCAGTGGTTAAGAGTGCTGATTGCTCTTGCAGAGGACCTGGGTTCGATTCCCAGCATCCACATAGTGGCTAAGAACCATCTTTAACTCCAGTTCCAGAGGAATCTGACACCCTCTTCTGACCTCAGCATTGCACGACACTGGTGCACCAACCTACATGCAGACAGTATACTCATACACATAAAAAAATAAATAAAAATTTTTAAAAAATTAAAAAATATTTTAAAAATACACTTTGAGGTGTCTGTGTAATGGCTCATTGGATAAAAGCACTTGCCATCTACTTACATACTTATGAGACCCACACCTTGGAACTCATGGTGGAAAGAGAAACAGTTTCTGAAAATTGTCCTTTGACATCCATATCACCTACACCCACACATACAAAATAATAAATAAAAATTTTAAAATGTGCTTTTAAAATAAAACTAATATTTAAATTATTCTGAAAATAAGTGTTATATTTATCCATATGAAAATTAAAGTCAGCCAAATTATGCAGAAATACATATTTAATATTTTTCAACTGTTTATAATAAGTTGTAGCTATTTGGATACAAGCTTAACAAATAGCAGTTAAACCATATTCTTGCTGTGTAGTTATGTGATACTGATTTCATAGTCTGACTCTACCTGAAACAGTCAAAAATGCTTGTTATTAAATCTCAAATCAAAGTCTATTTTTCTTCCATGCAATAGTGGTATTTTAAATGTTCTACCATCATTTACAACTTGGAAAGACTTTTCATCGTAAGTCTCAAAGGTCTAGTTGATTTTAGAAAGTTTTTTTTCTTGTGTATTTTAGAGACACAGATGTAACTTGAGTTCATAGATTTTTTTAATCTAAATAAATCTACTGTTTTTTCAGCTTTAACTGTGCAAACAGAAGATTAGAAAGCTTGTGGCGGGGTCCTTTTTGGTACTGAGATTTTGATGACCTACAGAACTGCTTCAGTTCTATGAAATGACTTTGGGAAGAGATACCAGAAAGATTAGGAATATTGAAGAACATTGTTCATATTGTCATTTGCTGGCCTCTGGCCCCTGCAGAGTCTGGGGCTATGGCTGATGACTCAGTCACCTAGTCACACGTAGGAGACAACCTGGTGCTAAATTAAGACTCATACATATTATCAGTTCTTCTAAAGGCCTCTCTCAGTACACTTTCTGCTTCTGTTCTCCTCCTGGTCCTCTGGCTAGGTCTCACAAGCTTTTAAGGTCAAGGGATCCTGCCAGATCCTTGTTTGTAACAGCTGTGGCAAGGGCTACACGACATCTTTCCTCAAGTCACACATCGTGGCTGGACACTGGAGCAGAGTGACCTTGAGAACTGGTGAAATTGCAAATTGGAGAGGTCAAATATAGAGCTGCTTTGATAATAAGAGTTATAGCAGTGATTTCTACTTCATCCAACCTTCACTGGCCATTGTGTTCTCTACTCTGATGGCTTAAAGGAGTCACAGAAAGGAAGGAAATGCCCACCAAAGAAAGAAAAAACAAACAAACAAACAAACAAAAACAGAATAATTTCCTCATATGAAAACACAAGACTTCCTTAACAGAGAGAGCCTCTCCCTCTCTCTCCCTCTCCTCCCTCTTCATAGCTTCCTCCTCCCGTCTCTGAGTGTATTGCGTACATATGCTCACCCATGTGGAGGTCCGAGAACAACCTCTGGGAGTCAGTTCTCTCCTTCCACTGTGTGAGTTCTAGGGACTGAACTCAGGTCACTAGACTTCTTGGCAAGTACCTTTACCTGCTGAGCCATCTCACCAGCCCCTGATGGACTGACTCTTGTAGGATGCTTATTCTACTGTGATTTTGGAGGTGTCACATTTTTTACTTGTGAAAGAATGAGTTTTTAGGTTTTAATTGCTTATTGATAATATATAGAAATATTAATGTTGGTGTATTGAGTTTGTATTCTGCAACTTTACTGACTGACTCATTCAGTAATTCTGGTGTGTGTGTGTGTGTGTGTGTGTGTGTGTGTGTGTGCGTGCATACATTCCTTCATGTTTTACATGTTACAGGACCATAAGATGCTTTTATAAATACACATACATGGGTATGTTCCCACAAGACTCATCTTACGCAGAGATACGTGCACAGCCATGTTTATTGCAGCTCTCTTCACAATAGTAAGGAGCTGGAACCAACCCAAGTGCCCCTCAACTGATGGGTGGATAGAGAAAATGCGGTACATCTACACAACGGAGTTCTATGCAGTGGTAAAGAACGATGACATCATGAGCTTTGCAGGTAAATGGCTAGAGCTAGAAGATAGCATGGTGAGTGAAGTAACACAGTCCCAGAAAAACAAATGACGAATGGTATCCCTTATCTGTGGATGCTAGCGCCAATTACCTAATTGTATGGCAAACTGAGCAGCATCAATGTGATCTGAAAACAACTGTGCTCTTATATTGTGAATCCCTTACAAAAATAAACAGATTTAAAAAATAAATACATATACATATATATATAATACACTGAGTCAGACTCAGTGTATTATATATGTATATGTTTTTATAATGTATGCATGTATACGTAACAGTAATCAAAGAAGAGAACACAAAATTGAGAGGTAGTTGGGGAGAGATGGGAAGAGTTGGAGGGGGACTCAGAGGGATAGAAATAATGCAAATACAGGGCTGGAGAGATGGCCTAGCGATTAAGAGCACCGACCGCTCTTGCAGAGGACCAGGGTTTGATCCCCAGCACCCACATGGTGGCCGAGAACCGTCTGAAACTCCAATTCCAGGAGAACTCCAGTTCCAGGGGAATCCAAGACCCTCTTCTGACCTCCGCGGCATTGCACGACACGGGTGCACAGACTTGCATGCAGACAGTACATTCATACACATACAGAAATAAATAAAATTAATTAAAAAATTTTATTAAAAAAGAAATAATGCAAATACAATACTCGAGTGAAATTCTGAAAAATTAAAGAATTCATCATCAATATGCCTTATTTTCTTCTCTGAAAAGTCCAGAACGTCCAGAAAAAAGAAAATAGAAGTGGCAAGAGCTGACATTATTGCCTTAGTCTAATCTTATCAGGAGAAAATTTAGTATTTTACCATTGTGTAAATTCTTATGTGTTTTTCAAAGACTTGTTTTATTTATTTTTCTCCTGTCTGGCACTGTTTCTTGTTATCTATATAGCCTTCAGCTATGGACATGGTCTTATGTAGAGGTATTATGTGGTTTAGATACCACATTAGCATTGGTCATAGAATAACTTGAGAAATATACCTTCCAGTGTGTTTTCTGGAAGAGTTTAAGTTATTCTTTTTTACATGATTTTCAGAATCTAATAGAAACATATCTAGGCCTTGGATTTTAAGTGTGGGGATATTTTAAATGATAAATTCAAGTTCTTCATATGGAGCTATACAGATTTTCTATTTCTGTTAGATCAGAGGTAATTTTTATCCTTAGAGGAATTTGTCCATTTTATTTCAGCTGTCTGATTTGTTAGCATAAAGTTCTTCAGAGCATTTCCTATAGCCCTTTTCATTTAATTTCTTTTTTTGTATGACTTTTTAATTTTTATTTATTTATTATTTTTTATGTGTATGAATGTACTGTCTGCATGTAGTTTGGTGTACCCATGTCGTGCAGTGCCACGGAGGTCAGAAGAGGGTGTCAGATTCCCCTGGAACTGGAGTTAAAGACAGTTCTCAGCCTCCATGTGGGTGCTGGGGATTGAACCCTGGTCCTCTGCAAGAGCAGTCAGCACTCTCAACCGCTAAGCCATTTCTCCAGCCCCTTCATTTAATTTCTGTAAGTTCAACAGCAGTGTCTCTTTTTTCCTCCTTGTTTTGGTATTATTACCCTCATTATTTTCTTCATAAGCCTACCTAAAAATTTTGACAATATTTTAATATTCTCAAAAAGTCAACAATTAATTTGTTTTTCTTCTTTTGCTTTTTCTGTTTGCCATTTCATTGATTTCACCTCTCATTTATTATTTCATCCTTTCTAATTGGTTTGGGTTCTGTTTTCTAGTTATTAAGGATTGAAGTTTAGATTCTTTTTTTTTTTTTTAAGACATGATCTCCTATAGCCCCAGCTGGCTTGGAACTCACTATGTAGACTAAGTTGTCCTCTATCTCACAGAGGTATTTCTTCTGCCTCTGGTGGGATTAAAGGTGTGTGCCACCATGCTGAGCCAAAGTTTAGATTTTTAAAGACAATTCTTATTTATTTAAAAGTGTATTTACATCATAGATATTTTTATATATAGTGCTTTAGCTACAGCACCTATATTTTGATACATTTTTCTCTACTATGTTGAAA
Source organism: Rhizomys pruinosus (assembly GCA_009823505.1). Classification (NCBI taxonomy): domain Eukaryota; kingdom Metazoa; phylum Chordata; class Mammalia; order Rodentia; family Spalacidae; genus Rhizomys; species Rhizomys pruinosus. Next base: position 1,353,657 of record VZQC01001442.1, on the reverse strand, counting down.
GTATTTCCCCTGAAACAATATTCACATTGAATTATCTCTTTTGGCTTATCCTCAAATTCATTGATTCTTCTGTCATATCAGATATGTTACTGAGAGCCCAGAGAAGTCTTCATTTTACTTATTGTACTTTTATTTTTACATGTTTTCCCTTTTTAATTTACTTTTTGTGCATTTCATCCACTACATTTTGATCATATCTGGATCCCCTCCCATATCCCCACCCCTTGGCTACCCCCACCCAATTTCACATACTCTTAAGGCCTATAGAGTAAAATTGATCTCTCCAAATGCCCTTTGGTGTGAGTCCATCCATTGGAGCCTGGTTAACCCACTGAGATTCACACCCTTAAAAGAGAATGACTGTCTCTCCCAGTAACCATTGGTTGCCAGTAGTTCCTCAGGTAGGAAGCAGTTTTCTTACCCATTTCCCCACATCTCTGCTGGGAGTTTTTCTGGATTGAGCTTTATGTGGTTCTTGTGCATGCTGTCACCATTGCTGTAAGTTCATATGAGTAACTTCTCAGCTGTCTGGAAAAATCTTTTGCATGATCACTGAGCTTTAGGAGGCCGTTTGGCAGAAACTTCATAAAATATATGGATATACTTAAAAAATATATTAAAAGGAGTTACCTTATAACGGGGGCGGCGGGGGGAACTGGTCCTACTAGACACCATGGGCTACCAAAGTAAAAGCTCAATGCCAGGAATGGACTCCTTCTTCTGAAGCTATTGACCAGGGGTCCCATGACCCTCAAACAATATTGGCTATGGCCCTGCTCTTGGTTACCACCAGAACTTGATAGTAAGACCCTATTGCTTAAAACACTATATACATGAGCTATAGAACAAACAAGGAGAAATCATGCCTGTACATCAAAGCTTCATATCTCTACTGCTAGCTTTCATAGTGCTGGAAGGTGTTATATGTAGGAAGCTTTCTTTTTATGCCGAACAGGGACCACACAGCCCTGCTAAGGAGGATGGGGACACAGTGCCCGCTTTTCGGACACTGTGGGGAGCTGACCCCTCGGTGCAGAGGTCAGCTGGCTAGTTCCCATAGCCTGGCCTGGATGATACTTTTTTTTTTTTTTTTTTGTCTTTTTAAGACAGAGTCTCTCTGTAGCCCCAGCTGTCCTAGAACTCACTATATAGACCAGGCTGGCCTTGAACACACAGAAATCCGCCTGCCTCTGCCTCCCAAATGCTAGGATTAAAGGCATGCGCCACTACGCCCGGCCTGGATGATACTTTCAACCCAGGCCCTTAGCCTGGACCCACGAGACATGTGTTTCACTCTTGGCCATGGCTTCTCACCTGCCCAGAGCCTGGAAAGGAATTTCAGGCTGATAGCTGATCGCTTCCCTTCAGCAAATACCCACTCACAACACCAGCTACCCAGACTGGTGATCCGCAAAGGAATCTCTTTCCAACCCACTGGCCACTCAAATGAAATGCAGGCTTACCTTAGCCTGTATGCGTGCGGTAATTAATAAAAAATAATGGCAGGGAATTCCATGATGGTGTTACTATGAAATTCAAATTTACTCCTTGCTACAGCCTGCTTTTATAAAATAAATGACGTCAGTTCCCAGGGCCAATCATAGGCCCCCCCAATTCCGCGCCACTGCACACCTTGCCCCACCCAGCATCACACACCTAGGCCATCCTGCTTGCTCCTCCTTGGGGCGGGGCCAGACCCTCGGTCATGCAGTGCTAGTTGGAAAGCCAGCCTGCAATTCAAGCTGAATTTCCTACAGTTATACATGCTACCAGAAAAGAAAATTATCAACCTTACCCAACTATAACTCCTGTGTGCTTCAACAACAACTGGACTGTCAAGGTATGCCCTTTGATACAATAGTGGCACAAATATTATGGGAGCAACCAACCACTCTCTAATTGGATTTAAGGTCCACTTTATAAAATGGAGCCTATACCTGGCTTAGGAACCTGTGGCTAGACAAGACACAGGACATAGGGGAGAGCCTAGTACTATTATTCTGCTGACTATATACAGTATAAAAGCAACTAATGACAATTGTTATTCCCATAGATACATCTCTCAACTTTCACCACAAAAGCTCCCTTATGCAGCAGATGGTGATTAACATACAAACCCACAACTGGGCAACATGTAGAGAATAAGAGACTGCAAAGTGCTTATCCCTGAATTGGACATCTTGTTGTAATTTTCAATTCTAGAATTTCTATTTGGTTCTCTTATTCAATTTCTATATTGATCAGTATTTTCTGTTTGGTGAAATATTGCTGTAATTTCATTTAATTCTATGGACACTCTTTCCTTTAGTTGATTAGTTTTTTTTTTTTTTTTATCATACTCAGTCTTTGCCCACTGCTTCCAGCCTCCCCCCCTTAGAGACTATCTCTATTGACTGCGTTTTCTCTCCTGTATATGAATCACACTGCTTCTTTGTATATATCATAAGGCTTTTCTTGAAGTTGGAACATTTAGAGAGTATATTGTGCAACATTAGGTTCCAATACCCTTAACTGCAGGTTGTTTAAGGATTTGCCTACACTAAGGGAAGAATCTGGCTTTCTAAAAATATGGAGCAGCTGCTGTTTGTGCTCAGTTTTTATTGTTGTTATTCTTGTTTTTACTGTTGCTGGAAGCCTGATTTCTTTTTTTTTATTAATTTTATTTATTTCCATATGTGTATGAATGTACTGTCTGCATGCAGGTCTGTGCACCCGTGTCGTGCAATGCCGCGGAGGTCAGAAGAGGGTGTCGGATTCCCCTGGAGCTGGAGTTCTCCTGGAATTGGAGCTTCAGACGGTTCTCGGCCGCCATGTGGGTGCTGGGGATCGAACCCGGGTCCTCTGTAAGAGCGGTCGGCGCTCTTAACCGCTAGGCCATCGCTCCAGCCCCCTGGAAGTCTGATTTCTTACGACTACCCATGTATCAGTGAAGTTGCATTAGTCACCTTCAGCCTAATAAAGCTCCTGCTTTTTTTTTTGGTCTTTGTAGCCACAGCTATCCTGGAACTCGATATGTAGACCAGGCTGTCCTTGAACTCACAGAGATCCACCTGACTCTGCCTCCTGAGCACTGGGATTAAAGTGTGCCACCATGCTCAGCGTGTTCCTGCCCTTTATGGATCGATTTGTATGGGGGTGAGCAGCTCATATGTAATATGCCAAAAGTTCACAACTTTACACCTGTGTCTCAAAAGCCTCTCTTCCGCCAGCTGTATAAGGCCCTCGCTGATCTCTTTTGAGCAAGTATACCACCATGCACATGAGACAGTCTTCATACCTGCAAGGAAAACGCAGGAGCTTATTAGGGTCTATATAGCTGAGGCAGTCCCCAGATCACACTTCAAAATTTCTGTTTGGTCTGCTAGTGTGTTGTGATCTCAGGGTATCTGTGAAGTTGGACTTCCCTGATCGTTTGTCATTGAAGTCCTTATTGTTCTGGCATTGATCCTGGGTATAGCCTTTTTATTTAACCTCTGCTCCAAATGAAATTGGACCTCCACTCCCCTGGCAGATACCACTCATAACCTGTTCTGCCCTTGTAGAGCTACAGCGCTGTGGAGTTATGGGAAGGTGCAGGTGGTGGCAGTTCCAGATTAAAGCATCAGAGACCACCACTGGTCCTACTGAAGTTCAGTCGTTTCTCTTGGAGATATTCTTTTCATTTTGAGGCATGACTGGCCAATTTACAGAGTACTAAAATGGTTCTTTGTGATAATTTTATCCAATTGTTTTTTGGAGAAAGGATTTTCCATCCTTATACTTGCCTTATTAAAAAATTAGTTTCTAGGGCCTGGGGAAATAGGTCAGTTGCTAAAGTCTTTGCCATGAAAGAATGAAGACCTGAGTTTGATGTTCGGCACTCACGAAGAAATCTGGGCATGGGTGGTATACACCTATAATCCCAGCCCTGGGAAAGCCAAGACAGGTGAATCCTTGGAGCTCTCTGGTTAGCTGGCCTAGCTTAGTCAGCATGCCCAAGGTCTCAGAGAAAGACCCTGTCTCAAAATACAAGGTCAGGCTAGGGGAGATGGTAGATCAGGTGAAGATACCTGCCAATAAGCCTGATAATCTGTGTTTGATCCCTGGGACCCACAAGGTGGAAAAAGAGAATCAGCTCCTGAAAGATGTCCTCTGACCTTCACATGCACATACTCTACAGCACACAATGTATTTCCATGCACACACAGACAGACAAGATGAGTAAATAAAGTGTAATCAAAGTATTAAAAAGAGGAAAAAAGTGGATAAATTGTGCTGGTTAGTTTGTGTCAACTTGACAGAAACTAGACATGCCTAGGAAGAGGGACTCTCAGTTGAGGAATTCCCTCCATTGGATTGACCTGTGGCATTTTCTCCATTGCTAAGTCACATAGGAGGGCCCAGACAACTGTGGCCAGTGCCATCCGTAGGCATGTTAGCCTGGGTTGTTTAAGAAAGGTAGCCTAGCAAGCCAGGAATTAGCATGCCTCTATGATCTCTTCTTTCTCATGGAAATGCTCATGATAAAAAGTCCCCCCCACCTCCTATCTGTTATGCTATAGTTATCATATATTTTTATACATCTACAAACAACTTCTAGGATTTGGATTAAATATTGATGGAGCCTGTTTTCATTTAGAAAACAGAAATACTTTCAGTACAGAAAGAAAATTCTAACAAGAACTCTTTGCATGTGTTCTGCATCTGTGAATAGCTCATGTCTTTTCTTACAGTTAAGAATTCTCAAAGCAGGAAATAAAGCCTTTGTATTTTATGGACTAGTGCCCAGAATAATGGGTCTAATTCTTTCATTGTGTGAAATGTGCAGAGGGTCATTTGCAGCAAAGGTATTGTGTATAGGCTGAGTGATATGTGTACGTTCAAAATACCTTTGTTCTGTGCAGTCATGTGGAACTGAACTTACATACCTTGTACACAGGGAAAAATGGGCATCTTTCTAATCACATGATTTTGCAATTATATGACCACTAGTGACTAATATCTCTTGATGGTATGTGTTTTCCATTCCATTTTAGTCTTACAACATTATAGTTGGTTGGGGGGGGGTTAATTTGTGTTTCTGTTTAGTTGTTTTTAAGTTTTGAAGAATAAGTAACCATTTTGTGTTGTCTTTCAGCATACATTTTTCTTTTGCTCTAACATTTCTCTTGGTGAGCTAAACTGTTAACTTCCAGCTATGTATGTATGTGTGTGACTATTATGCTACGAATATGCTATTTTATGCTATGTGGCTTGTTCTATCACATTTCTCTATTTTGGAAAGTTAATTTTTAGCAACTAGAGAACATGTTTATCTAAGTTGCCAGGAATAGGCCCTTTAGGCTCTTGTTTTATTCATTGTCTGGAATAGTTCTTACCTCATCCAGATTCTAAATCTTACATCCTTGAGGCTGTGTCTGACTTGCCATTCCTTCAGCAGCTCCCTCGGCCTGTCCTCTTAGGAATGGTCTCTTATCTCTTTCCCTCATTTAGCATGTAAGTAATTTCATCTTTTGAGTCAGGATCACACTTTGTAGCCCAGGATGACCTGAAACTCACTTTGTAACCCAGACTGGCCTTGAATATGAATCTTCCTCCCTTGACCTCCCAAATGCTAAGAAACATGTATTGAATATTGAGTGCCCTCTCTTCTAATATACTGATTAGGTAACAGAAGTTATGTAAAAGTTGTCTGTACCACATACTTATATATGTTTCTGTATCTCATTTCCTCCCTTAATTCTGTTACTTTGGACTGCAACCATCCCCTTATTGTTTAATGCATTCCTCATAAAATTTAGCAGGGTGACCTATATATAGTAAAAGCTCAAGGGTAAGTTTAGTGTACATAATTATTTACATATGCAAATTTTTAAAAATACATTTAAATATGCTAATGAAAGTAGTTCCAATGTTTGCTATATTATTCATCATTCTATGCAAAATTACTGATAGAGGCAAAGAATTAACCTTTGAAGCTATTCAAAACCCCAATGGCTTTTCAAATCTGCATAATCACACTTTCCTCAAACTGCTTCCCACATACCATTATTTTCCCAGGTTGTCTTAAGAGATTGTCAGAGATTGTCTGTGAATTGCAGAACGCTAAGTGACACATCTACAATGCAACCTCTAACACCTAAGGTTACTGGATCATTGAGGAAGAAGGGCTACAGAGACTACTAATGCATCTCTCATTTCTCATCAATGAAGCTCCCTCACACAACGGAGAACCATGAACACAAACGGTCACAAATGGCCAAAGTGTAGAGAATAAGAGTCTGCATAGTATGGGTCATTGGACAAGACTCCTGTATTAGACTCCATCCACCCACAGGGCTCAGGGACCATTGTGAAAGAAGGGATAAAACGACCATAAGAAACAGGGAGGAGGTGCATGACCTTATGGAAAGAGAGCCCTACAGGCTCTTACAGGGACCTTGCTCATGTGAATCTACAGTAATGGTGTCAGTATACACAAGGCCCATGCAAACCCAAGCAGAAAAATACTCAGAATAGAATTGTGGAAATGAGCAGCAGGCCCCAATATTAGCTGAAGAATTACTGGCAGCTGATGACTGCTGGATGAGGAAGAGCTAATCTTCTTAAAGGGAAAGACTAATTAGGCTGACTAGACCTCAGTGGATGAACTTGCACTGAGGGACGTCTGGAAACACTAAGGTCTGGGGCCTTAACACAAATGACAGAATGCATTAAATCCAATGTGGGGCTATGGGAGGGTCCCAGTGGGAAAGAGGGTATAAGGATGATTAAGGTGTTCCATATGAAATACCCAAAAATTCAATAAAAATATACAAAAATAGAAGAGAATGTGTGTATATACATGAGTGCATATGGTGTGTGTGTCTGTGTGTGTGCACATGTGTGTCTGTGTGTGTCTGTGTGTATGTCTGTGTGTGTGTCCATGTGGGTGTGTACATGCCTGTGTGCAGAGGCCAGAGGAGGATGTCAGGGAATCCTGCTCTATCACTCCCTGCCTATTCCCTTGAGGCAGGATCTCTCACTAAACCTGGGGCTAGGCTGGAAGCCAGTAAGCCTCATTGCCTCCTGTCTGCCCTTCTCCCGTGCTGGGAGTTATAGGGGCATACAATTCCATGTCCAGTCTCTCTCTCTCTCTCTCTCTCTCTCTCTCTCTCTCTCTCTCTCTCTCTCTTTTTCCCTCCATATAAACATAACACCACTAACACTACATAAAGCACCTGACTGCTCTCAACTACTAAGCCACCAGTAGAAAGAACACTGTCTTTGCAGTAAGAACTTTTATCCCTTCACTTATGTCTACTTCCTTCTTTGCATAAATGACTGATGTGAGAGATACTTAGTTGAACGATTGCTAAAGTCTCATAGTCTTAAAACTATATGAATGTTATATTAAATTCTGTGACTAGCTCCATCAGGAAACTTCACGTCTGAATTTAGTGTAAATGTCCAGCCTATCTCACTGGGAAATTTCAGCTGTCCCTTTGTCCTTCGATGTCTTTATGAACATGGTTCCCCATGGCAGGAGGCCTTTTCACTCCTCTGTCATTCCTTAATGTCAGGTTCTACCACTTCCAGAAGGAAATAGCCTGCATTCCCCACCCTTCCCAGTCCACAGAACTCATCTCTCTCAGGGTTAATTCAGCATTTGCCATCCAGCCCAGCAGTCCTGTTTCTTCCTAATTGTTTCTGTGCATAAATCTCATCTATTCTGTGGGACTCAGACCATAATTTCTACTTTTCTTTATCCTTCTGTATTAAATAGATATGCTGATTAAGGCTTGATTTTTTTTAATTCAAAATGGCCATGTTATTGGAATACAAAAATCCTTTCAGAAGGATCAGTAAAATTTAATGTGCAAACTGCTTTTAACAGAATATTTGCTTTGCACAAAAAAACAGCTGGTGTTGGCAGGAACATTTACATCAAATGGTCATTTTAGACTGTAGACTGATGCACTCATTTTGTAAAGTATAACAATAGGTATCGGGGCTGGAGAGATGGCTCAGCAGTTGGGAGTGCCGGCTGCTCTTGCAGAGGACCTGGGTTCGATTCCCAGCATCCACATGGCGGCTAAGGACTGTCTTTAACTCCTGACCTCTGCAGCATTGTGTGACACAGGTGCACCTACTTATATGCAGACAGTACACTCATACACATAAAATAATAAATAAAATTTGAAAAAACAATAGGTATCAAGAAGCTTAAAACAGATGTGGGGAGCAGGGATAAGGAGTGTAGTGTGGGGGGGAATGGAAGAGAATGTCTATGAATATATATATGAATATATAAAAATGTCACAATGAGAGCTGGAAATGCATCTCAGTGGGTAAAAGTGCCTGCTGCCAAGCCTGATGATCTGAGTTTGAATCTCAGGACCCACACGTGGAAGGAAAGAATTGACTTCTAAGGTTGTCCTCTAACCTCCCACATGCACTGTGGCAAGGTACACACACACACACACACACACACACACCCAATAAATAAACTAAAATAAAATGTTTATGTCATAATGAAACATTTTTACATTAATTAAAAGTATTAATTAAAAAAACCCCAGCATTTTAAACTTTTTGTACCTTTTTCACACACCTAACTTCTGAGATTGTATACTGAGTAAAGAATCCTAAGACAGAAAAAGTTAAAGGAAAAATTTATATGTGAACATATTCATAATAGTCATCTATAATATCAGCATTCAAAAAAAAAACCATGTGAGCAAATTCAGGAGCTATGAGAAATGTCATGTAACTATTACAGATGGAGCCCTGGGGCAGGTTGGATTTCTGCAGTTAATGAGGAGAAGGCAGTGGATCACAGGTGCTTTTCCTCCATCTCCCGTTCAGAACATTCTTTTTTTATTTCCTTTCTTTCTTTCTTTTTTTGGTCTTTTTGAGACAGGGTCTCCCTGTAGCCACAGCTGTTCTGGAATTCACTCTGTAGACCAGGCTGGCCTTGAACTCACAAAGATCCACCTGCCTCTGCCTCCCAAGTGCTTTAGCTCAGGGAGTTCTGCTCAGTCTTTCTCCAGGCAGCAGACATAGTGGGTCTGAATGCCTTAAATGAGGACAACTAGGTGTGTCAGAAATTCTTGGTGGCCCTTTCACACCTGAATTACCAGGAGGGTGAGCCAGTGAGTGCACACTCAAGTCCTGAGACAGCTACTGGGCACATTAATGGTCTAATAAAAGATGGATTTGGCTCAGTGCTAGAATGAAATGACACAATACTGAGGTTTTCAATCTGTTGAAAATTCCTGTTTGGGGATATCTGCCTTGGACTAACTGGTTTATTTAGGTTAAAGAGCAGAAAAGAACAATGACAGCAAAAAGGAAAGAGAATATTCCGAGAAACTGAAGTGAAACTTAAGTAATAGGAAGAAAATGAAACGAAACTGAAACTTAACAGTACAATTAAAATAAGATTATGATCTTAATAGAATCCTTCTATCAGGTAAGTGTTTAGGAGCTTAGAGCTAATATTACCAGAAGTCAAACAAAATTTCTTAAGTGGCATTTGTGCTGTAAACGAAACTAGCCGTGTGACCTTGTTACTCAAGTGTGAAAGTCAGGGTAACAGTATGTTACCCAGTGGATACACTGGGTAAAGCACTGGGCATCAGGCCTTGTGTGTGTGTGTGGGGGCGGGCCTTAAAGGCCCTCACATCCTGCCCCTACCACTGGTACAGGGCCTTGGCCCTGTCCTGCTGGCTCCTCACATAACTGAGTTCTCCAGCCACCAAACTTTGTGTGTGGGCCCAACCAGAGCTCATGCAAACTGAGTCCTAAGTGGCAAGAAGGAGGAAGGAAAAGGAAGCATTGTGGACATGTTAACTGACCTGCTCAAAAAGTAGCTCTGTGGGGATATCCAAGGTACCACAGGCAGCTGTGATGGGTCATAAGCAACCATCCTGAAACAGCAGCCACAATGCATAAGCAACGATGGAGTCAGGATCAGGACACAGATGCAGTCCACGAGGGATGAAACTTGTATACAGAGGACCCTGTGTTCAGAATAACCCTAAAGGCTGCTGATGAAATCCAGGCATAGTGACCCACACCTGTAACTTCGGCACTTTGCAGGCTGACACAGGAGGATCACAAGTCCAAGGATGGACTAGGCTACATAATGAGTGTGACGCCAGCCTGGGTTACATAAGATCCTGTCTCAAAAACCAGGAAAAAGCCAGACTCTGATACCATTTCGAAATGCTTACTAATTTTTAAACAGGGGCTCCTACGATTTCATCTTATATGGGGCTTTGCAAGTTAAATATCCAGTGCTGGGTATGAAGACCTACTTAACAGAGGGTTGATGTGAACATCTGAGTGGCATCTTAGTACTCTCTATATAAATATACGTATATTACATTGATGTGCACATATATTTCTCAACTTCTGTTGGGCTATGTTCCAGTAAGTCTATCACAAGGTGGAAATTTTGTAAGTTGAGGGGCTGAAGAGATGACTCAGCGGCTAAGAGCACTGGCTGTTCTTGCAGAGGACCTGGGTTCTATTCCCAGCACCTACATGGTGGCTCTGAACCATCCATAACTCCAGTTCCAGGGGATATGACACCCTCTTCTGACCTTGGTGGACATGGCATGACATGGGTGTACTTACATGGCAATCCTGGCAATGCACTTATACAAATAAAAACTAAAATAAAATATTTAAACATTTTCGTAAGTTGCAAGTGATTTTACTATCACACCAAACATCACAGCTTAGCCATGCAGTACATCATAGAGCATCTGTTGTTACCATGAGTGAACATGGGACTGACTGGGAGCCATGACTTGCTCTTGCCACCCAAAATCTCAAAGGAGATCTCCCTGCATATAACTAGCCTGGAAAAAAGAGGAGAACCCCAAATTCACAGAAGAATTTCAACTGAATGTGTATGGCTTTCAACACTAAAGTAAAAAAAAAAGTCTTAAATCAGGCACTTAGGTGTTGGCAGAGTCAGTAAAGTGCTTGCCCTGAAAGTACGAGTACCTAAGTTTGGATTCTCCACACTCACATAAAGTCAGTCAGCCAGTCAGTCTAGCTAAATCAGCCATTTCCAGTTTCAGTGAGAGAATCTTGTCTCAAAAACAGGGTGGAGAGCAATTGATGAAGACACCCAACATTAACTTCTGATTTTTTTTTTAATTTTGTATGTGTATGAATGTACTGTCTGCATGTAGGTTGGTGCACCCATGTTGTGCAATGCTGTGGAGGTCAGAAGAGAGTGTCTGGATTCCCCTGGAACTGGAGTTAAAGACGGTTCTTAGCCGCCATGTGGGTGCTGGGAATCAAACCTGGGTCCTCTGCAAGAGCAGTTGGCTCTCTTAACCATTGAGCCATCTCTCCAGCCCTAACTTCATGCATGCACCTGCTCACACACATGTGTGCGTGCACATCCACAAACACACACATAAACTTTAATCAAATTTTTATCAAGCCAGTGATTTACTGTGTACACCACATTTGGTTTATCCATTTATTGTGCTGATGGACATGTTATTTCCACTATTGAATAATGCTACCATGGGTATCTGTATACAGGTACTTAAGTACTAGTTTCAGTTATTCTGATATGTATTCTTAGGACGCTGGGCCTATGAGAATGATATGTTTAACTTTTTGAAGAATTGCTAGCTGGTCTCCATAGTGACTACACTACTTTCTATCCATACCAGCCATGTACAAGGGTGTCTGTTTCTCCACTTGTCATTTTCCATTTTCTTCTCATTGAAGTTGTTCTTGTGGACATGGAGTATGTCGTACTGTGGTTTTGATGTTAATTTTTTTTGTGCATCCTTCCATGTACCTGTTACCCCATTAATATAACTACTTTGGAGAAATTTCCATCGAGTTCTTTGCCCACTTTTTTACATTGACCCAGTCACCTTTTATTTCATATTAGTTAGCATATGAAAAGATTCAGCTTTAATAGAATTTTTCACGTGTGGGAGCTGGACGGTCATGTTCAACAGTGTGTGCCCTTCACATTGGCCCCTAATCAGTGGTATTTGCCTTGTCACTTATTTGAGCTCCTAGTAAGAAATCCACTAGGTAAAAAGTAGCTAGGCTGCCATGATGGGGTTAACCCAGTCTGGTTCCCTTTCCTCATGTTGATGGACTTACAGGTAACCGCCCTGAAATGCTCTAGCAACGACTTTAGGTGTGAAATTCCCTAGAGGTATCCAGCTTGGCTCCTCTGGTTGTTAACCTTTATGAATTTCTTCTTTGGTGGTATAAGAGATGCCATTTGGCATCCTGGTGTCCACAGAGCCAAGGAGCATGGGAGGGCTGATAGGTAGTAATTGTGTATCTGGTTAAGTCGTAAGAGGCTTATAAAAAATACATCATAGTTTCAACTCTCTTAACAGATACATGATTTGCAAATACTCTCTCATTGCAGTGGGCTGCCCTTTCCCTTCCTCAGTAGTTATTTATTTATTTATTATTTATTTATTTATTGGTTTCTTTGAGAAAGGGTCTCCCTTTAGTCCCAGCTAGCCTGGAGCTCACTCTGTAGACCAGGCTGGCCTTGAACTCACAGAGATCCACCTGCCTCTGCCTCCCACGTGCTAGGATTAAAGGCATGAGCCACCATGCCTGGCCTCAGTAATGTACTTTTATGCACTAACATTTTAAATTTTTATGAAGTCCAACTTATTTTTCTTTTGTTGCTGGTCTTTTGTAGCATTTATGAGTCCAATATAAAATGTGAGGCCATGGAGATTTATTCATTTTTTTCTAAAAGTTTCATAATTTTAACTTCCAAATTTAGATATTTGGTTGATTTTGAGTTGATATTTTAATATACTTCAAAATAAGGGTCCAACTTTATTCTTTTGTATGTAGATATCCAGCTGTCCCTGTAGTATTTTCGAAGGAAAAAAAAACTATTCTTTCCCCATTTTATTTTTTTGATATCCTTGCCAATTATTAGTCACAGATATGTGTAGTTATTTCTGGACTCTCAAGTCTACTCACCAGCCCATATAGCTTACCATTTGAAAAATATTTTACTCATTATTTTTATTTTTTATTTGCCTGAGTGTATTAGCTGCATGTATGTGAGTGTACCTGTATCATGTAGTGCCCATGGAAGTCAGAAGAGGGTATCAGATCCTCTGGAACTAGATTTAAAGATAGTTGTTAGGCACCATGTGGATGCTGGGAACTGAACCTGGGTCCTCTGCAAGAGCAGTGCTCCTAACTGCTGAGCCATCTCTCCAGCCCCCTAGCTTATCACTTTTTTATTATTTTTTATTTTTGTATGTGTATGAATGTACTGTCTGCATGTAGGTTTGTGCACCCGTGTTGTGCAATGCCGCGGAGGTCAGAAGAGGGTCTCAGATTCCCCTGGAACTGGAGTTCTCCTGGAATTGGAGTTACAGACGGTTCCTAGCCGCCACATGGGTGCTGGGGATCAAACCTGGATCCTCTGCAAGAGCAGTCGGTGCTCTTAACTGCTAGGCTATCTCTCCAGCCCCTCATTTTTAATAAGAGTGTATATGAGTGTGTCAGGTTGGGGTATGGCTTACCCTGCACAGAAAGGCAAGGTAGGTAGCACATCAATGTATTCTGGCTAGAGATCAAATGCATAGTTGTCTTAGTCTGTTTTCTGTTCCTGTAACAGAATACCTAAGTCTGGGTAATTTATAAAGGCAAGATGTTTATTTTTTGTTCTCTGTTCTGAAGCCAAGGGAATTCAATATCTGGTGAGGACTTCATCCTATTCCAACTCATGGCAGAAAGTGGAAGGAATCTTAGGGTAAGAGAGGAAGCAGAGAATGCTGAGGGAGCCAAACTTGATTTCATAACAAGCTCTCAAGATAACTAATGTAGTTTCACAACAGAGAAAACTCACTCAGGAAGGAAAGATACAGATCTATGTGTGTGGCCTCCAGCTCCATGACCCAAGCACACCCATGAAGTCTCACCTTCCGTCACTGCCAGTCACACTGAGATATTAGGGCTCCAATACATGAATTTGTGGGGGACATACACTGCAGCAATAGTGTTCAGATGTATTAATAAGAGAGCCATTAGCATTAAACACAAATACTGCAAACACATATATCAAGGTACTAGACTAGGAAATTTCTCAAGAACTTGAAACAAATGTATAAATAGAGACACCCTATGCAACCTTACTTGGCAGACCTGTCCAGGGAGCATGGTTTTTATTATCTTGGTGGATGAACTCCTTCTCCAAATACAAGATAAACAAGTTGAGGAAGGGCAGATCCATCAAGAATACTTGGAACATGGTGCTCTCCATGCTAAAACTATTTAGACATCAGGATGTACTTGCTTGACTCTATCATACTTTTCTTTCTCTGAGATAAAGTAGCCAAACTTTCTAGGTGTAAACTTAGTTTAATTAACGAGCATTAAAACTTTGAAATAGCTTAAAATTTAATTAAATGAAGATTAATTTTGGGCATGTGGAGTGGGTGGCCAGGCGTGCAGCAGTGCACAGGCGCAGTGACCGGGCGGCAGACTGAGTTTCCGAAATGGTGTCAGCAGCGGCTGTGTATAGTCCCAGCGAAAGTAGAATGCAGTAGCCCTCTGGAACTGGGACATTGTGTTGATAATGGTACCATTCGCAGGAAGCACATTATGGGTCTTTGCATACAGTGTCAAGCTAACCAGGCATCCGCTACTTCCGAAGAGTGCACCGTTGCACGGGGAGTCTGTAACCATGCTTTTCACTTCCACTGCATCCCTCACTGGCTCAAAACACAGCAGGTGTGCCCTTCGGACAACAGAGAGTGGGAATTCCGAAAGTATGGACATTAGAGGAAGAATCCTTCCTTCAAGCTTACCCGTTTTTTACTCATTTAGTTACTTGCCTTCCTGTTAATTATAAATTAGATGGAACCATGTCTTTTCTCATTTGTGTTTTTAGTTTGCTGTTTCACAGCCATATTGTATTTTGTGTCAAATAAAATGCAGTTGAATTCTAAAAAAAAGATTAATTTATTAACATTCCTATTATAATCTATATGTGTTTGTATTCAGGTAATTATAACACATTGTTTTATATTTCTATTATTAATTTGTTAATTAAACATTAGAAAATAATTACCTCGCAGCCAGGCGTGGTGGCACACCCCTTTAATCCTAGCACTTGAGAGACAGAGGCAGGCGGATCTTTGTGAGTTCAAGGCCAGCCTGGTCTACAGAGTGAGTTCCAGGACAGCTGAGGCTACAGGGAGATCCTGTCTCAAAGATAAAAAAACAAACAAGAAAGGCACATGATTCCATGCCCAATACCCACACACCAACATGTGCTTTCAATGATTACCTGGATATATTCCTAGCTTGCTGTTCTGTTAAGCCGAGCNACTCACCTTGCCTCTGCCTCCCAAGTGCTTTAAGAGGCTCAGGGAGTTCTGCTCAGTCTTTCTCCAGGCAGCAGACATAGTGGGTCTGAATGCCTTAAATGAGGACAACTAGGTGTGTCAGAAATTCTTGGTGGCCCTTTCACACCTGAATTACCAGGAGGGTGAGCCAGTGAGTGCACACTCAAGTCCTGAGACAGCTACTGGGCACATTAATGGTCTAATAAAAGATGGATTTGGCTCAGTGCTAGAATGAAATGACACAATACTGAGGTTTTCAATCTGTTGAAAATTCCTGTTTGGGGATATCTGCCTTGGACTAACTGGTTTATTTAGGTTAAAGAGCAGAAAAGAACAATGACAGCAAAAAGGAAAGAGAATATTCCGAGAAACTGAAGTGAAACTTAAGTAATAGGAAGAAAATGAAACGAAACTGAAACTTAACAGTACAATTAAAATAAGATTATGATCTTAATAGAATCCTTCTATCAGGTAAGTGTTTAGGAGCTTAGAGCTAATATTACCAGAAGTCAAACAAAATTTCTTAAGTGGCATTTGTGCTGTAAACGAAACTAGCCGTGTGACCTTGTTACTCAAGTGTGAAAGTCAGGGTAACAGTATGTTACCCAGTGGATACACTGGGTAAAGCACTGGGCATCAGGCCTTGTGTGTGTGTGTGGGGGCGGGCCTTAAAGGCCCTCACATCCTGCCCCTACCACTGGTACAGGGCCTTGGCCCTGTCCTGCTGGCTCCTCACATAACTGAGTTTCTCTCCAGCCACCAAACTTTTGTGTGTGGGCCCAACCAGAGCTCATGCAAACTGAGTCCTAAGTGGCAAGAAGGAGGAAGGAAAAGGAAGCATTGTGGACATGTTAACTGACCTGCTCAAAAAGTAGCTCTGTGGGGATATCCAAGGTACCACAGGCAGCTGTGATGGGTCATAAGCAACCATCCTGAAACAGCAGCCACAATGCATAAGCAACGATGGAGTCAGGATCAGGACACAGATGCAGTCCACGAGGGATGAAACTTGTATACAGAGGACCCTGTGTTCAGAATAACCCTAAAGGCTGCTGATGAAATCCAGGCATAGTGACCCACAACCTGTAACTTCGGCACTTTGCAGGCTGACACACAGGAGGATCACAAGTCCAAGGATGGACTAGGCTACATAATGAGTGTGACGCCCAGCCTGGGTTACATAGATCCTGTCTCAAAAAACCAGGAAAAAGCCAGACTCTGATACCATTTCGAAATGCTTACTAATTTTTAAACAGGGGCTCCTACGATTTCATCTTATATGGGGCTTTGCAAGTTAAATATCCAGTGCTGGGTATGAAGACCTACTTAACAGAGGGTTGATGTGAACATCTGAGTGGCATCTTAGTACTCTCTATATAAATATACGTTATTACATTGATGTGCCACATATATTTCTCAACTTCTGTTGGGCTATGTTCCAGTAAGTCTATCACAAGGTGGAAATTTTGGTAAGTTGAGGGTGATGAAGAGATGACTCAGCAGCTAAGAGCACTGGCTGTTCTTGCAGAGGACCTGGGTTCTATTCCACAGCACCTACATGGTGGCTCTGAACCATCCATAACTCCAGTTCCAAGGGGATATGACACCCTCTTCTGACCTTTGGTGGACATGGCATGACATGGGTGTACTTACATGGCAATCCTGGCAATGCACTTATACAAATAAAAACTAAAATAAAATATTTTAAAACATTGTTAAGTTGCAAGTGATTTTACTATCACACCAAACAATCACAGCTTAGCCATGCAGTACATCATAGAGCATCTGTTGTTACCATGAGTGAACATGGGACTGACTGGGAGCCATGACTTGCTCTTGCCACCCAAAATCTCAAAGGAGATCTCCCTGCATATAACTAGCCTGGAAAAAAGAGGAGAACCCCAAATTCACAGAAGAATTTCAACTGAATGTGTATGGCTTTCAACACTAAAGTAAAAAAAAAAGTCATTAAATCAGGCACTTAGGTGTTGGCAGAGTCAGTAAAGTGCTTGCCCTGAAAGTACGAGTACCTAAGTTTGGATTCTCCACACTCACATAAAGTCAGTCAGCACCAGTCAGTCTAGCTAAATCAGCCATTTCCAGTTTCAGTGAGAGAATCTTGTCTCAAAAACAGGGTGGAGAGCAATTGATGAAGACACCCAAACATTAATTCTGATTTTTTTCTTTAAGTTTGTATGTGTATGAATGTACTGTCTGCATGTGTATTATGTGCACATGTGTGTAGCCAATGCCCTGTGGAGGTCAGAAAAGTGTCCTGGATTCCTCCTGGAACTGGAGTTTAAGAGACGGTTCTGAGCCGCCATGTGGGTGCTGGGAATCAAAACCTGGGTCCTCTGCAAGAGCAGTTTGGCTCTCTTATAACCATTGGAAGCCATCTCTCCCAGCCTACCTCTTCATGCATGCACCTGCTCACACCACATGTGGTCCGCTGACATCCACAAACACACACAATAAACTTTAACAAATTTTTATCAAGCCAGTGATTTACTGTGTACACCACATTTGGTTTATCCATTTATTGTGCTGATGGACATGTTATTTCCACTATTGAATAATGCTACCATGGGTATCTGTATACAGGTACTTAAGTACTAGTTTCAGTTATTCTGATATGTATTCTTAGGACGCTGGGCCTATGAGAATGATATGTTTAACTTTTTGAAGAATTGCTAGCTGGTCTCCATAGTGACTACACTACTTTCTATCCATACCAGCCATGTACAAGGGTGTCTGTTTCTCCACTTGTCATTTTCCATTTTCTTCTCATTGAAGTTGTTCTTGTGGACATGGAGTATGTCGTACTGTGGTTTTTTGATGTTAAATTTTTTTTGTGCATCCTTCCATGTACCTGTTACCCCATTAATATAACTACTTTGGAGAAATTTCCATCGAGTTCTTTGCCCACTTTTTTACATTGACCCAGTCACCTTTTATTTCATATTAGTTAGCATATGAAAAGATTCAGCTTTAATAGAATTTTTCACGTGTGGGAGCTGGACGGTCATGTTCAACAGTGTGTGCCCTTCACATTGGCCCCTAATCAGTGGTATTTGCCTTGTCACTTATTTGAGCTCCTAGTAAGAAATCCACTAGGTAAAAAGTAGCTAGGCTGCCATGATGGGGTTAACCCAGTCTGGTTCCCTTTCCTCATGTTGATGGACTTACAGGTAACCGCCCTGAAATGCTCTAGCAACGACTTTAGGTGTGAAATTCCCTAGAGGTATCCAGCTTGGCTCCTCTGGTTGTTAACCTTTATGAATTTCTTCTTTGGTGGTATAAGAGATGCCATTTGGCATCCTGGTGTCCACAGAGCCAAGGAGCATGGGAGGGCTGATAGGTAGTAATTGTGTATCTGGTTAAGTCGTAAGAGGCTTATAAAAAATACATCATAGTTTCAACTCTCTTAACAGATACATGATTTGCAAATACTCTCTCATTGCAGTGGGCTGCCCTTTCCCTTCCTCAGTAGTTATTTTATTTATTTATTATTTATTTATTTATTGGTTTCTTTTGAGAAAGGGTCTCCCTTTAGTCCCAGCTAGCCTGGAGCTCACTCTGTAGACCAGGCTGGCCTTGACTCACAGAGATCCACCTGCCTCTGCCTCCCACGTGCTAGGATTAAAGGCATGAGCCACCAGCCTGGCCTCAGTAATGTACTTTTTATGCACTAACATTTTTAAATTTTTTATGGAAGTCAACTTTTTTCTTTTGTTGCTGGTCTTTTGTAGCATTTTATGAGTCCAATATAAAAGTGAGGCCATGGAGATTTATTCATTTTTTTTCTAAAAGTTTTTTTTTTTTTTATTTTTTTATTTTTTTGGTGATTTTGAGTTGATTTTTTAATGTATACTTTAAATAAAGGGTCCAACTTTATTCTTTTGTATGTAGATATCCAGCTGTCCCTGTAGTATTTTCGAAGGAAAAAAAAACTATTCTTTCCCCATTTTATTTTTTTGATATCCTTGCCAATTATTAGTCACAGATATGTGTAGTTATTTCTGGACTCTCAAGTCTACTCACCAGCCCATATAGCTTACCATTTTGAAAAATATTTTACTCATTATTTTTTATTTTTTATTTGCCTGAGTGTATTAGCTGCATGTATGTGAGTGTACCTGTATCATGTAGTGTGCCATGGAAGTCAGAAGAGGGTATCAGATCCTCTGGAACTAGATTTAAAGATAGTTGTTAGGCACCATGTGGATGCTGGGAACTCGAACCTGGGTCCCTCTGCAAGAGCAGTGCTCCCTAACCTGCTGAGCCATCTCTCTCCAGCCCCCTAGCTTATCACTTTTTTATTTATTTTTATTTTTGTATGTGTATGAATGTACTGTCTGCATGTAGGTTGTGCACCCCGTGTTGTGCAATGCCGCGGAGGTCAGAAGAGGGTCTGCAGATTCCCCTGGAACTGGAGTTCTCCTGATTGGAGTTACAGACGGTTCCTAGCGCCACATGGGTGCTGGGGATCAAAACCTGGATCCTCTGGCAAGAGCAGTCGGTGCTCTTAACTGCTGGCTATCTCTCCAGCCCTCATTTTTAATAAGAGTGTATATGAGTGTGTCAGGTTGGGGTATGGCTTACCCTGCACAGAAAGGCAAGGTAGGTAGCACATCAATGTATTCTGGCTAGAGATCAAATGCATAGTTGTCTTAGCTCTGTTTCTGTTCCTGTAACAGAATACCTAAGTCTGGGTAATTTATAAAGGCAAGATGTTTATTTTTTGTTCTCTGTTCTGAAGCCAAGGGAATTCAATATCTGGTGAGGACTTCATCCTATTCCAACTCATGGCAGAAAGTGGAAGGAATCTTAGGGTAAGAGAGGAAGCAGAGAATGCTGAGGGAGCCAAACTTGATTTCATAACAAGCTCTCAAGATAACTAATGTAGTTTCACAACAGAGAAAACTCACTCAGGAAGGAAAGATACAGATCTATGTGTGTGGCCTCCAGCTCCATGACCCAAGCACACCCATGAAGTCTCACCTTCCGTCACTGCCAGTCACACTGAGATATTAGGGCTCCAATACATGAATTTGTGGGGGACATACACTGCAGCAATAGTGTTCAGATGTATTAATAAGAGAGCCATTAGCATTAAACACAAATACTGCAAACACATATATCAAGGTACTAGACTAGGAAATTTCTCAAGAACTTGAAACAAATGTATAAATAGAGACACCCTATGCAACCTTACTTGGCAGACCTGTCCAGGGAGCATGGTTTTTATTATCTTGGTGGATGAACTCCTTCTCCAAATACAAGATAAACAAGTTGAGGAAGGGCAGATCCATCAAGAATACTTGGAACATGGTGCTCTCCATGCTAAAACTATTTAGACATCAGGATGTACTTGCTTGACTCTATCATACTTTTCTTTCTCTGAGATAAAGTAGCCAAACTTTCTAGGTGTAAACTTAGTTTAATTAACGAGCATTAAAACTTTGAAATAGCTTAAAATTTAATTAAATGAAGATTAATTTTGGGCATGTGGAGTGGGTGGCCAGGCGTGCAGCAGTGCACAGGCGCAGTGACCGGGCGGCAGACTGAGTTTCCGAAATGGTGTCAGCAGCGGCTGTGTATAGTCCCAGCGAAAGTAGAATGCAGTAGCCCTCTGGAACTGGGACATTGTGTTGATAATGGTACCATTCGCAGGAAGCACATTATGGGTCTTTTGCATACAGTGTCAAGCTAACCAGGCATCCGCTACTTCCGAAGAGTGCACCGTTGCACGGGGAGTCTGTAACCATGCTTTTCACTTCCACTGCATCCCTCACTGGCTCAAAACACAGCAGGTGTGCCCTTCGGACAACAGAGAGTGGGAATTCCGAAAGTATGGACATTAGAGGAAGAATCCTTCCTTCAAGCTTACCCGTTTTTTACTCATTTAGTTACTTGCCTTCCTGTTAATTATAAATTAGATGGAACCATGTCTTTTCTCATTTGTGTTTTCAGTTTGCTGTTTCACAGCCATATTGTATTTTGTGTCAAATAAAATGCAGTTGAATTCTAAAAAAAAGATTAATTTATTAACATTCCTATTATAATCTATATGTGTTTGTATTCAGGTAATTATAACACATTGTTTTATATTTCTCATTATTAATTTGTTAATTAAACATTGAAATAAATTACCATCGCAGCCAGGCGTGGTGGCACACCCCTTTAATCCTAGCACTTGAGAGACAGAGGCAGGCGGATCCTTGTGAGTTCAAGGCCAGCCTTGGTCTACAGAGTGAGTTCCAGGACAGCTGAGGCTACAGGGAGATCCTGTCTCAAAGATAAAAAAAAAAAAGAAACCAAAAAAAAAAAAAAAAAAAAAAAAAAAAAAAAAAAAAAAGAAAAAGAAAATAATTACCTAACAGGATTTTATTATTTATTTTGAATAACATGAGAGATAACGATATCTGTAGAAACATTCAATGAACATTGTATGACTGCTTCTGATGTGCTGTACATATACTATGGCCACTAGGGCGGAACAAAGGTGGTTCTACCTTCCTGAAACAAATCATTGGTCAGTCTTGTAGATGTGTTAGGTAGTAGAGGTTGTAAAATGTTCCCAGAGCTCTAGCTGCGCTGGTTCTACTAACTCTGTCCTAAGACTCAGTACTCAGCTTCGAGATGGACAGACCCATCACCAGCCACACCCTCCTTGGCTTCTCAATTCAGCCAAGACACCAGGAGGTTTTCCATATAGAATTGACTGATCTGTTAAGGGGCCTCTCAGAAGAACAAGAAGAAAACACCAAAGCAGAGAAGTCAACAAGTTTGCTGAATGTGAATCAGCCGATCCTAAGAGAACAAGACTTCTACATGTCCACCTTTCCATGGAAATCCTTCCCTAGACTGTTTTCTAGATAACACCCTATATTCTCTTGGGGGTTTCCGACCATTATGAATTCACTTTTGAATAAACCCATTTCTGGTCCCAAGACCATGTCCTAACCTTTGCAGGGGTGTGAGACAGAATTGCCGAAAAAGGCCGTATGTCTAAATATTTAACAGCTGTAAATCTAGCCAACAAACCTTTAATGAACATTTTTTTAAATGAACATGTTACAGCATCCTTCCTTGATAAGCACAACTTTATAATGACACAGAAAACAGGATTTATCCTTGACTTTCTTACCCCCGGCCGTGGCCTATTCTTCTTGTCTCATTCCACAACTGGCCCTTCACATGTGTGCACACTCTATCCCATATGGCAAAGACTTTCTTAAAACTGCATGTTGAGCCGGGCGTGGTGGCGCACGCCTTTAATCCTAGCACTTGGAGGCAGAGGCAGGTGGATCTTTGTGAGTTCAAGGCCAGCCTGGTCTACAAATATATATATTTGGGTTGGTTAGGTTTGTTCCCAGGTATTTTATTATTTTTGAGGCTATTGTGATGGGAAGCTCTTCTTATATTCTTTCTCCACTTGTTTATTGTTGGTGTAAAGAAAGGCTACTGATTTTTCCAGGTTAATTTTGTATCCCGCCACTTTACTGAAATTCTTAATCATTTCTAGAAGTTTTCTGGTGGAGTTTTTAGCATCCCTTAGGTAAACTATCATATCATCTGCAAAAAGGGATAGCTTAACTTCTGTTTTCTGATTAGTACTCCTTTAATGTCTTATTGCCTGTCTTATTGCCCTAGCAAGTGTTTCAAGCACTATGTTGAAAAGGAGTGGCAATAAAGGGCAGCCTTGCTGGGTTCCTGCCTTTAAGAGAAATGGTTCCAATTTTTCTCAATTTGGGATGATGTTGGCAGTGGGTTTGCTATATATGGCTTTGATCATGTTGAGGACTGTTCCCTTCAGTCCAATTCCTTCTAGGACTTTAAATATGAAGGGATGCTAGATCTTATCAAAGGCTTTTTCTGCATCAATTGAGATGATCGTGTGGTTTTTGTCTTTCAGTCCATTTATGTGTTTTATGATAATTATTGATTTACATATGTTGAACCATCCCTGCATCTCTGGTATGAAAATTCTCCAAAATCAACCTCATACTGGGGCACAAAAGAAATCTCAACAAATATAAAAGGATTGAAAATATTCAATGCATTCTATCAGACCACAGAGCAATAAAGCTCAATATGAACACCAGAATAAGCCCAACTAGCTACAAGAACATATGGAGACTAAACAATACAATCCTGAATAATGTATGTGTCAGGGAAGAAATAAAGAATAAAATAAAAGTATTCTTAGAAGCTGGGCATGGTGGCATGTGCCTTTAATCCCAGCACTTGGGAGGTAGATGTAGGTGGATCTCTGTGGGTTCAAGGCCAGCCTGGTCTACAGAGTGAGCTCCAGGACAGCTGGTACTAAAAGGGAGATCCTGCTTCAAAAATACCAAAAAAAAAAAAAAAGGAAAAACTTAAAAAGAAAAAGAAGATTAAAAAAAAGTATTCATGGAACTGAATGAAAAGGATGATACAACACAACAAAACCTGTGAGATACTTTGAAAGCAGTCTTGAGAGGGAAATTTATAGCCCTACATGCCCACATCAAAAAAAACAGAAAAGGAACAAATAAACAATCTAATACTGTAGCTAAAAACATTTGAGAGATGACAACAAATGAATCCTAAACCCAACATACAGAAAGAAATAACAAAAATCAGAGCAGAAATCAATGAAATAGAAACAAAGGAAACAATACATAGAATCAACAAATCCAAAAGCTGGTTCTTTGAAAAAATAAACAAAATAGACAGACCTCTAGCCCAGTTAACCAAAAGAAAGAAAGAGCAACTCCAAATCAATACTATTTGTGATGAAAGGGGAAGCATCACAACAAAGAAAAGATCCGGACAATCATATGAGAATACTTCAAAAACCTATACTACGGGGCTGGAGAGATGGCCTAACTGTTAAGAGTGCCGACCGCTCTTACAGAGGACCTGGGTTCGATCCCCAGCACCCACATGGCAGCTGAGAACCGTCTGTAACTCCAATTCCAGGAGAACTACAGTTCCAGGGGAATCCAACGCCCTCTTCTGACCTCTGCGGCATTACACGACACGGGTGCACAAGCTTACATGCAGACAATACATTCATACACATAAATAAATAAATAAATAAATAAATAAATAAATAAAATATTAAAAAAAGAAACAAAACCCATCTTTAAAACAAAACAAAAAAAAAACCTATACTCCACTAAATTTGAAAACCTAAGAGAAATCGATGAATATCTGAAATCCTGGGAATGAACAAAACTTAACCAAGAAGAGATTGACAGTTTAAACAGACCCATAATATTTGAGGAAATTGAAGATGTAATAAAAAACCTCCCAACTTAAAAAACCCCTGGGCCTAGATGGTTTCACAGCAGAATTCTATAAAACATTTAAAGAGGTCCTACAGACATTACTACACAAACTGTTCAGAAGGATACAAACAGAGGGAATTCCAAATTCCTTCTATGAAGCCAGCATCACTCTAATACCAAAACCAGGCAAAGATACAAGCAAAAAAGAAAGCTATAGACCCATCTCATTAATGAATGTAGATGCAAAAATTCTCAACAAAATACTTGCAAATCGCATACAGACTCACATCAAAAAGATCATCCATCATGATCAGATTTTGATTTTTTTTTTAAATTAGTTTTTATTGATGCTTTGTGCATTTCATACATTTTTTCCAATTCAGTTCAGGCTTATTTCCCTTTCCCTCCCCCCCCACCCCCACCCCATCCCAGATCATGCATTCTGCCATAACTGTCCTGCATCTTTCTCTGTTTTTTTTTTTTCATTTTTAGCTATAAGTGATAATCCATGAGTACAAGCATCCTTCATGCAAAACCTATCTGCAGGCTGTTGTGCCCAAACACCTACAGCCCCACCATCCAGTGGGGGGTGACAGGTTGTTTGTTCAATCAAGTTGATCAAATGAGTGTCCAGACTACATTGCTGTAGTTTCACCATTCACCCCAATCGCAGCCCTTACATTCTACCACGCCCCCTCTTCCGCAGGTTGTTCCCTAGGCTTAGAAAAGGGGCACAGGTGGATGAGAGGTAAAACAGTCCACTCTCTCTGGAGCTGTTGACTTGGACTCTGGTCAATTCTGGCTGTTTCCTTTCATGGGCTGACAGTTTGTCCAGGAATAACCTTTCGATCCTACTGGCCTGGCGCGTTATGGCGTCTCCCCTGCCAGATTTTGATTTTTAATGTAGACAGCTACTCTGTCCCTTCATTGGTGAGTTGAAGGCATTTGCATATAAAATTATTATTGAAAGATGCTTATTAATTCCTGTAATTTCTGGTTGGTGGTATTATTATTTGTTCTTTCTTTTATGCCATATTAGTATTAGGGTTTCTTGGTTTACTATGTTGAACATGATGAATTCCTTACTAGCTCTCCATTGTTCATATATTCCTCTCGTGAAATTGATTCATTCCAGTTCTCTCATGGTTGAGACCGTCTTCTTCCTCTGTGTACAGTA
This sequence comes from Rhizomys pruinosus, assembly GCA_009823505.1. Taxonomy (NCBI): domain Eukaryota; kingdom Metazoa; phylum Chordata; class Mammalia; order Rodentia; family Spalacidae; genus Rhizomys; species Rhizomys pruinosus. The sequence goes on along the minus strand of VZQC01001442.1, from coordinate 1,327,855 downwards.
TTCCTTTACGTATCTTCTGCAGTGTTGATAAGGTCTTGAGCTGCCTTAATTTATTCTTGGTTTTAGATGTTCTTGTTTCGCCATCAATTTTAAAAGATAGCTTTGCTGGATATAGCAATTGGTTATTTACTTTCAGGGCTTATAATATCTTATAAGCCTTTTCTGGCTTTCAGGATTACTTAGTAGATGAGTTTATGATTTTTCCCACACAGCTTTAAAAATTTTTTTTTCTTACTTTGTGTATTTGATTTCTTATCCATAATACATCATGGAGAAGTTCTTCCCTGGGAATGTCGCCTTGGGATTCTAAAAACTGCTGTTTTGGGATATCCATTTTTTTCTCTAGCTCTGGGAAGTTTTCTGCTATAATTTCATGGAATAGATTTTCTCTGTACACTTAGTGTTTATCTCAGCTCTTTCTATGCCAGGATTCTTTTATCTTCCTTATTTTTTTCTACCTGTTTGTGTGCGGGGGGTGGGGGAGGTATGCTTGGCCATGTGTGCATGTGGAGGCGAGCAGTTAATGTCAAGGTCAGCTGTCTTCCTCTATCACTCTCTACCTTACTATTTTGGGGAGTACTGGGGATTGAACCTAGGGCTTCATACACGTGAGGCAACCACTCTTTCATTGGGAGACAGCCTCATTCCTTCCCCACCTCATTTTTTGAGAAAGGGTCTCTGACTGAACCTAGAGCTCACTGTTTCCGCTAGTGCCTCCATCCCCCAGGATTAAGGCTATGGATGCACACTGACATATCCAGCTTTTAAGTGGGTTCTGAAGATGCAAACTCAGGTCCTCATGCAAGTACTTTACCCACCAAACCATCTCTCCACCTCTGATGTCATGGATTTTTATGTTTCACTTTTTTATCATATCTTGAGTTCTTCAATGTTATGTTCATGCTTATCTTTTTCTTTATTGATCTTTGAATGTGAGATTTCCTTGATCTTATCCCCCATCCTTGAGATTCTTTGCTTTGATGTTGAAGGTAAGTGACAATAATGGTCCTTCAAATGTCCTTCTTGATCTCAGTGAACATACTCACCATTTATCCACAAGTATGATGTTTGCAATACGTTATTTGTATATACACTCTGGACTTGTCCAAAGGCTGACATAACCAATTAGCACAAGTTGGTGGCTTCAGTGATTGTATTAGTCACTTTTCCATTGCTGTGATAACCATGACCAAGAGAACTTATAAAAGGAAGAATTTATTTGAACTTACAATTAATGGTTCCAGGGAATTAGAGTCCAATGTGGTGGGAGACATGGTGGCAGGGGCTGGAGCAGAAGGCTGAGGCTCACATCTTTCAATGAGCACAGGAAACTGAGAGAGAGCAACTGCAGACCTGCAAGGCTTGTTGACCTCTCTAAGCTGGCCCCCAGTGATGCTCTTCCTCCAGCATGGCCACACCTTCTAAGACCTCCCAAAACAGCACCACTAACTGGGGACAAAATGTCTGAATACTTGAAGCCTATGGGGGCCACTCATTCAAACCACCACATTCCACTCCCTGGCCCCCATAGGCTCATGAATATGTAAAATTCAAATGCCTTTAGTCCAACCTTAAAAGTCCCCATGGTTTTTACCAGTCTCGATACTATTCAAACGTCTATAGTCCAAAGTCTCTTCTGAGACTCAGGCCGATCTCTTAACTGTAAGCTCCTGTAAAATCAAAAGACAAATTACATACTCCCAACATACAGTGGAACCAAATTCACATTCCCATTCCAAAAAAGAGGAATAGAGGCATAGTGAGGAAATATAGGACCAAAACAAGACCAAAAACCAGCAGGGCAAATAACAAGTCCAGTAGCTCCACATGAGGCTTCTGGGACTTGACTTCCAAAGGGCTTAGATAGCTCAGCTCTTCCGGGCTTTGCTTGCAACATACATCTCTTTCTTAGGCTGGTATCACTCACTGTATGCAGCTCTCCTTGGCAAATATCTCACAGCTCTGGCATCTTGAATGTCTTCTTGGGGTCTCCACTGCCAACCAAGCTTCACCTTCATAGCTTCATGCAATGGCCTATCAGGGCCTTCTTTTGGAGGTACACCCCTGCTGCACTCTGCCTGGCCTCTGTGGTTCTCTGAAACCATGGAATAAAAACTGATGGCCCCTTCACTCTTGCATTCTTCATGCCTCTAAAGCCAGCACCACGTGAATGAAACTGCCAACTTTGGCTGCAAGTTTGGGATGGACCCTGACCTATTTCAACCACATTTGCAATTTCTCTCTCCCCTGACTTTTTGGAGTAGAAAACCTGTTCAGTATTTTCCTTTCAAAAGTTGAAGGCTAAAAAACAAACAAACAAAAAATTGGAGGCTTAGCTGGGTGTGGTCTTGCCCTGAAGATACTGTTTCTATTGTTTACTTGTAAATCTCTAGGCCTCTCCTTAATCTCTTTAATCTCCTTATCAAAGGGATCCTCTCCTTCAGGATGTGTCTTGGCTCCACCATTAATCTTCCTAGTGCACTTTTCAGATCCAAACTGTACATTCTGCATTTCTTTCTGCCCCATTTGCTCTTTTTCACTGTAAATCTGTATATTAACCATTAATAACAATGCCACCATTTCTACATTAGGGTGTCTTGAAATATCCTCCACCAAAGAGATTGAGTAGTCCATTGCTTTTCAACTTAACCTCAGGCAAGCATTTGGGCTGTGGGCAAACTTGAGCCAGACTCTTTGCCAAAATATCCCAGTTGCCGACAGCACAGAGCTCAGATCAGGGGTTTTGCAGGACCACCTGAAGCACAGGTAGGAGCTAGGCACTTCAGCCAGGCAGATTGTTTCGATCAATTCAATTATCTTTGGTTTGATTCAATCGTCTTGTGTGGCTGTGGGGGCAGAGTTGTCCTTTTAGCTGGTATAAAAGGTGGATGTGGGGCTGGAGAGATGGCTTAGCGGTTAAGAGCGCCGACCACTCTTACAGAGGACCTGGGTTCGATCCCCAACACCCACATGGTGGCCGAGAACCGTCTGAAACTCCAATTCCAGGAGAACTACAGTTCCAGGGGAATACGAGACCCTCTTCTGACCTCCGTGGCATTGCACGACACGGGTGCACAGACTTGAATGCAGACAGTACATTCATACACATACAGAAATAAATAAAATAAAAAAAAAAAGGTGGGCCTGAATTACCTAGTTGTAAGTATTTCTTGTGCATGGCCCCTTGAGCTTTTGTCCAAAGCAGTTGGTAGTGATGCATATTGGAAACAACAACAACAACAACAACAACAACAGAAAGGACTGTATCAAAGAAATGACTGAACCAGTGAACTTCTGCTCAAAACAGTCAACTTCCACATGGAGAATATTGAGAAAGACTGAGAAAGAGATGAAAAGCATGTTTGGCAGAATGCATGAGCCCTGGTGGGGTGGAGGGAGGGGGGGACATGGATCTAGAGTTGATAACATATATATACATATATATAAATGAATAAATTAAAAAAAAAAAAGGTGGGCCTGTTGCCACTGTGAGACTTGAGAGCACAGAGCTTAGATCAGGGATTTCACAGGACCACCTGAACCACAGGGTATAGGCTAAACAGGCATTACCCCCCCACCCCCCTGCCAACTGAGATTTCTGAGGGAGTGTCCAACTGGATTCTTTGGAGTACTTTCAGAACAGAAAGGAAAGAATGAGTTAGACTTGCAATAGAAAGCCTAAAACTTAGACAATTCAACACTCCATAAGCAAGGAGAAAAACAAATCAATCAAACAAACAAACAAAGAAGGCATGTAGCCAAGCAAAGCAAGCCTTCAACACAGTGAAGAGGCATTTGGAATTCACATTAGAATACAGGCAAAGAGAAACCCACATGCCAGGGACATGAAGAAGAGACAACATGGGAAAGGTGCAGGATAATTCCATACCAAACTCTACCAACCCTGTGGAAGATTCCTACAGCAGGATTCCCCTGGGGATGGCCCAGAACATAGATATTAGAAGTACAATTGTGGACATACTCAAAGAAATTAAAGATTATAAAGAACAAGTCAGAGAACTAAGGAGAAAGAATGAAAAACTCAAGAAGGACCTAGAGAGAGAGAATGACAAACTCTGGAAGTGGAAACATTGAAAAGATCCCATGTTGAAAAAGATAAGGAAACCAACCAGTGAAGCAAAGAGCTACAGGAAGAGATTGAGAAGCTCCAAAAGGAAGAGGAAATACTAAAGAAATCACAAGACAAAATGAAAAAGGAAATCAAACACTCATCCAATCAAGATGAAAGGAATGGAAAAAGCCTCAGAAATAGAATGGAGGAAGCAGAACAAAGAATATCAGACCTGGAAGATAACACAGAACAAATAAAAACCTCAAGGAAAGATTATGAAAAATTTAAAAATACACAAAAGCGGAACAACCAGGAACTGTGGGACACTATGAAAAGATCAAACCTCCGCATCATAGGAATAGAGTAAGGAGAAGAATCCCAAGAGAATGGTACTGCTCAGATCTTCAACAGAATAGTAGATAAAAATTTCCCCAAACTAAAAAAAGACAAACCAATACAAATACAAGAAGCACATAGAACTCCAAACAGACAAGATCAGAAAAGAAACTCTCCACACCATATCATAGTTAAAACTCTATTCTCCCAAAACAAAGACAAAATTCTGAAAGCCACAAGAGAAAAACAAGTTACATATAAGGGGAAACCTATAAGAATTACAACTGACTTGTCAGTGCAAACTATGAAAGCAAGAAGAATATGGAGCAAGGCATTCCCAGTGTTAAAGAACTATAGATGCCAACCCAGGTTACTATACCCAGGAAAAATGTCGATTATAGTTGAAGGAAAGAGAAAAACCTTCCATGACATAAACAAGATGAAAGAATATATGTCTGGAAAACCAACCCTTCAGAGAATACTTGAAGGAATTCAAAGGACAGAAGAAAGGAGTAACTATCCTCAGACACCTAGAAAGAGAAATTAATAAAAGCATAACTGCAGAAGTAGAAACCTAGACCCAAAACGCAATTGGGTAATAAGGTAAAAGGAAGCAACACATATCTATCAGTTATAATCTTAAATATTAATGGACTAAACTCCCCAATCAAAAGACATAAATGGGGAGATTGGATTAGGAAACAAAACCCATCTATATGCTGTCTACAAGAAACGCATCTTACCTTCAAGGATAAAAGCACCACCTTAAAGTGAAAGGATGAAAAAAAAATATTCCAAGCAAATGGTACCAAAAAGAAAGCAGGTGCTGCTATTTTAATATCAGGCAAAATAGACTTCAAAGTAAAAAAAAAATCAGGAGACAAAGAAGGCCATTGCATTTTTATCAAAGGAACAATTCACCATGAAGATTTCACAATCATGAATATATATGCACCAAACTCTGGTGCACCAAACTTTATAAAGACAATTCTCCAGGACCACAAGGCAAGATTAACCCCAGTACACATAGTAAGGGACCTCAATACCCCACTGAGCCCTTTGGACAGGTCAACCAGACAAAGAATAAACAAAGAGATAGCTGAACTGAATGATATGACACCAAACGGACCTCACAGACATCTACTGAATATTCCACCCTAATACCAGAGAATACACTTTCTATTCAGCACCCCATAGAACATTCTCCAAAATCCACCACATACTGGGACACAGAAGAAACCTCCACAAATACAAAAAGATTGAAATAATTTCATGCATTCTATCAGACAACAACCCAATAAAGCTCATTACCAACACCAGAATAAGCCCTACTATCTACAAGAACACATGGAGACTAAACAACACACTCCGGAAAAATGAATGGGTCAAGGAACAGATAACGAAAGAAATAAAAGCATTCCTGGAACTGAATGACAATGATAATACAACACAACAAAACCTATGGGATACTTTAAAAGCAGTCATAAGAGGTAAGTTTATAGCCCTGGGTGCCTATGTTAAAAAAACAAACAAACAAACAGAAAGAACACAAGTGAATGATCTAACAATGCAGCTGAAAACACTGGAGAAGCAACAACAGATGAATTCTAAAGGCAACAGACATAAATAACAAAAATCAAAGCAGAAAGTAATGAAATAGAAAAAAAAAAAGAAAACAATACAAAAAATCAATGAACCCAAAAGTTGGTTCTTTGAGAGAATAAACAAGATAGACAGACCTCCAGCCCAGTTAACCAAAAGAAAGAAGGATCAACTCCAAATCAATACAATCCATGATGAAAGGAGAAATACCACAACAGACAAAGAAAAGATCCAGAAAATCATACAGGAATACTTTAAAAACCTATACTCTACTAAGTTTGAAAACCTAGAAGAAATGGATGAATGTCTGAAATCCTGGGAATCACCAAAGCTCAACCAAGAAGAGATCGACCGCCTAAACAGACCCATAATATATGGAGAAATTGAAGATGTAATAAGAAACCTCCCAACTAAAAAAAGCCCAAGCCCAGATGGTTTCAGGGCAGAATTCTATAAAACATTTCAAAAAGACTTACAACCATTATTACTCAAATTGTTTAAAAGGATACAGAGGGAATTCTCCCAAATTCCTTCTATGAAGCCAGCATCACTCTATTACCAAAACCAGGCAAAGATACAACCAAAAAGGAGAACTATAGACCCATCTCATTAATGAACGCAGATGCAAAAATTCTAAACAGGATACTTGCAAATCGTATACAGACCCACATCAAGAAGATCATCCAGGGGCTGGAGAGGTGGCCTAGTGGTTAAGAGTGCCGACTGCTCTTACAGAGGACCCGGGTTCGATCCCCAGCACCCACATGGTGGCTGAGAACCGTCTGAAACTCCAATTCCAGGAGAACTCCAGTTCCAGGGTAATCTGAGACCCTCTCCTGACCTCCACGGCATTGCACAACACGGGTGCACAAACGTGCATACAGACAGTACATTTATACACATACAAAAATAAATAAAATAAAAATATTTAAAAAAAAAAAAAAGAGTGCCAACTGCTCTTGCAATGGGCCTGGGTTTGATTCCCAGCACCCACATGGCGTCTGAGAACTGTCTTTAACTTCAGATCCAGGGGAATCTGACACTCTCTTCTGACCTCCGTGGCATTGCAGGACACGGGTACACCAACCTACATGCAGACAGTACATTTATACACCTAAAAAATAAATTAAAAAAAAAAGATCATCCATCATGACCAAGTTGGATTCATACCAGAGATGCAGGGATGGTTCAACATAAGAAAATCAATAAACATCATCAAGCATATAAATGGACTGAAAGGTAAAAACCACAGGATCATCTCAATTGACACGGAAAAAGCCTTTGACAAAATCCAGCATCCTTTCATGCTCAAAGTCCTAGAGGGAACTGGATTTAGAGGGATCATTCCTCAATGTAATCAAAGCGATATACAAGAAACCCACAGCCAATGAGGAAATGACAGAAGCATACCCCTTAAAGGTAGGAACTCAGCAAGGCTGCCCCCGTCACCACTCCTCTTCAATGTAGTGCTTGAAACACTTGCTAGAGCAATAAGGCAAGAAAAGGAAATTAAAGGAGTACTAATTGGAAAAGAGGAAGTCAAGCTATCCCTTTTTGCTGATGATATGATTGTTTACCTAAGGGATGCTAAAAACTCCACCAGAAAACTCCTAGAAATGATTAACAGCTTCAGTAAAGTGGCAGGATACAAAATTAACCTAGAAAAATCAGTAGCCTTTCTTTACACCAACAACAAGCAACTGAGGAAGGAATTCAAGGAAACCTTCCCACTCACAATAGCCTCAAAAACAATAAAGTACCTAGGAACAAACCTAACCAAAGACACCAAAGATCTCCACAACAAAAATTTTAAACCCCTGAAGAAGGA
>VZQC01001442.1:1119095-1301896 GCA_009823505.1 Rhizomys pruinosus | reverse complement strand
TTTATATGCTATGATATTTATTGAATGTCGTATGTTGAACCATCCTCCATCTCTGGTATGAATCCAACTTGTCATGATGGAGGATCTGCTTGAGTGTGTCTGTATGCGATTACAATATCCTGTTTAGATTTTGGCATCTGTGTTCAGAGGGGGATGGGTCTATAGTTCGCCTTTTTGGTTGCATCTTTGCCTGTTTTGGTAGTAGTGTGAATGCTGGCTTCATAGAAGGAATCTGAAGAACTGCCCAGCCATTGTATCCTTCTAAATAGCTTGCGTAGTTAATGATGTAGGTCTTTTTGAAATTATGTATAGAAGTCTGCTGTGAAACCATCTGGGCCCTAGGGCAATTTTTTGGTTGGGCGGCTGCTTATTACAACATCAATTTCTTCATATATTATTGGGCTACTTAAGCTGCAATGCTTTTCTTTGTTCAGCTTTGTGATTTCCAGGTTTCAGTAATCTATCCATTTCATCTTAGGTTTTCAAAATTAGTAGAGTATAGGTTTTTGAAGTAATCCCTTATGTTTGTCTGGATCTTTTCACTGTCTGAGTATTTCCCCTTTCATCATATCAGGTTTTTGATTTGGAGTGGTTCCTTTTTTCTTTTAGTTACCTGGGCTAGAGGTCTGTCCTATCTATTTATTCTCTCAAAGAACCAACTTTGGATCTGGATTTTTGGGTGGGTTTTCTTGTTTCTATTTCATTGATCTCTGCTCTGATTTTTGTTATTTTCTTTCTTTCTGCTGCATTTAGGGTTCATTTGTTGTTCTGCTCCAAGTACTTTAAGCTGCAGTGTTCCATCATCACTTGTGCTCTTTCTGTTTTTTTTTAATGTAGGCACTTAGAGCTATAAACTTTCCCTCTTAGAACTGCCTTAAAGTGTCCCATAGGTTTTGCTGTGTTGTATTATCATTTCATTCAGTTCAGGATGTGTTTTATTTCTTTCTTTATTTCTTCCTGACCATTCATTATTCAGGAGGGTGTTGTTTAGTCTCCATGTGTTTTGTAGGTTGGTAGGGTTTATCTCTGGTGTTGATGTTGAGTTTTATTGCACTGTGGTCTGAAGAATCATTTCTGAGATTATTCAATCTTTTTGTATTGTTTTGGTTTTTTCCCTGTGGTCCCAGTATATGGTCTATTTGGAGAATGGTTCATGGGGTGTTGAGTGAGTGGATTCTCTGGTGTTTGGTGAAATATAGTCGATTGATGTCTGTGAGATCCAGTTGGGTGGTATTGTATCATTCAGTTCAGATGTCCTCTGTTTATCCTTTGTCCTGCTGATCTATCTAAAGGACTTAGTGGGGTATTAGGTCCCCTACTATTACTGTGCTGGGGTTACTTTGAGCCTTGAAACTCCTGAAGACGTTGTCTTTACAAGTTTGGTGCGCTGGCATTTGGTGCATATATATCTCATGATTGTGAGGTCTTCATCGTTTAATTGTTCCTTTAATAAAGATGTATGGCCCTCTTTGTCTCTTTTGATTTCTTTTGTCTTTTGCTTTGAATCTATTTTATCTGATACTATAAATAGCCAACACCTCTTTTCTTTTTGATACCATTTGCTTGGAATATTCTTTCCATCCTTCACTTAAGTTGGTGCCTGCTTGAAATTGAGATGGGTTTTTTTGTAGACAGCCAATATAGATGGATTTTGTTTCCTAATCCATTCTCCTCAGTCTAAACCTTTTGATTTGGAGTTCAGCCCATTAATATTTAAGGAATAATGAAAGATGATGTTGCTTTCCTTTCACCTTTATCCATTTGGACTTTTAGTTTCTGATTCAACTCCTATGATTATCTTTTTATTAGTTTCTTCCCTGGTGCTTGAGGATAGTTGCTCCTTCTCTTCGCCCTTTGAATTGTTTTTCACGTATTCTGAGAGTTTGGTTTCCAAAATGTATTCTATCATACTTGTATGTCATGAAAGATTTTTCTCTCTCCTCTCTGTAATCGACATTTTTGCTGGGTAAATTATTCTGGGTGGCATCCAAGTCCTTTAACACTGGAAATGCTTTGCTCCATGTTCTTCTTCTTCTTTCATGTTTTACGCGAGAAGTCAGTTGTAATTTAATGGGTTTCCCTTTGTATGTGACTTGTGTTTTCTCTTGTGGCCTTCAGAATTTATCTTTTGTTTTGGGCATCTACACTTTGACTATGATATGGCATGGGGAGTTTTCTTTTCTGATCTGTCATTTGGAGTTCTACATGTGTTTTCTTGTATTTGAGGGGTTTGTCTATTTTTAGTTTGGGGAAGTTTTTCACTATTATTGTGTTGAAGATATGCTCAATACTTTCTCTTGAGATTCTCCCCTTCCTCTATTCCTAGGATGCAGAGGTTTGATCTTTTCATAGTGTCCCATATTTCCTGGTTGTTCCCTTTTGTGTATTTTTAAATTTTCACAATCTTATATGAGTTTTTAGTTGCTCTGTGTTATCTTCCAGATCGATATTCTTTGCTCAGCTTCCTCCATTCTATCGTAAGGGCTTTTCCTTTCCTTTCTTCTTGATTGGATGAGCGTTCATTTCCTTTTTCATTTCATCTGTGATTTTTTTAATTACAATTTCTTTTTGAGGTTCTCAATCTCTTTCTTCATGCTCCTGACTTCGTTGTTTGACTTCTTTTTCAGCTCAGTTTTTCTACTTCCTTAAGGTGTTTTTTTTTTCTTCTCTTTCGGTTCTTCTGAGTTTGTCATCCCTTCCTTTAGTTTCTCTGAATTCTTCTTTATGTTCTTTAATTTCTCTGCATAGGTCTGAATTATTCCTCTAAGGTCTGTTTCTTGGGTCACCTCCAGGGGATCCCATTGTACCTATCTCCTACAGGGTTGGTAGAGTTTGGTGTGGATTATCCTGCACCTTTCCCATGTTGTCCTTCATCGTGTCCCTGGCATGTGGATTTACCGTTTTGTGATTCAAATCACAAATGCCTTTTCAGTGTGTTGAAGGGAAAAGCTTCTTTTGTTTGGCTTCCTCCTTCTTATGCTTTTTTTTCCCCCTTCCTCTCCCCCTCCTTCTTTTGGGTTTTTTGTCTTTTTTTTTTTTTTTTACTTTTGTTTTTTTATTGGATATTGGAAGTCTAAGTCACTCTTCCCTCCCTCTCTGAGAGTTCTCCTAATCCAACCCACTGGATACTCTCTCTGTTCCTAATCCATTGTTGGCAGGGGGGGGGGAAATACGCCCCGGCACCTGAGTCAGGCACCTGAGCAAGCCAGACCCAAGCGCAGGACCGCTTCCGGGTGCGAGGGGGGAAGGGCGACCCACCGGGCTGAGGGACGTGAACCTAGCCCCGCCGCCACCTGGCCCTCCGCCACCGACCAGAAATCAATTGTCCAAACCACAAAAGTCACCTGCCCTAAGCTTTTACTATCTAGAGCCGTGTTGGACGGCTCCAATGTTCCTAACAGTCCGGACCCAGAGTCAAACACACACCCTACTAGGGCTGAGTCAGGCACCCGGGCAACCAGACCCAAGCCAGGACCCTTCGGTGCGAGGGGGAAGGCCCCGCGGGCTAGGACCCGAACCTAGCCCCCGCAAGCCACCTGGCCCTCCGCCACCGACCAGAAATCATTGTCCATCACCAACAAAATCAACTCTGCCCAAAGCTTTTTTACCTGCTAGAGCGTGTAGACGGCTCCAAGTGTTCCCTAACAGGTCCCGGACCCGGAGTCCAAACCACACCAAAAGACCTTAACCTCTGTGGGGGGCTTAAATATCCCTGCCACATCTCCTTGGTAGAATAATCCATCTGCTGAATCAGAGCGCCTGTATTTAATATATTTTGCTTAAGTGCATAGCTTAAGGAGACTTTAGTATTATATTTGGTTCTGAATAGAGAATAATCCTTTTCACAGTTCCTATGTCTATTAGTCAATTAAAGAAGGCAGTTTTACTGGTTTTATAAGAGATTACCTCTATAACAGTTGTCTCCAATTTACAGTTAGAGAACAACCTCATCATCATCATATTTCTCCTTGTTCTATGGGGGGGAGGTAAGAAAGTCTCTCATATTAACACCTTTGTGGCACCTAGAAGGTAAGTTTCATTAGGACTCATTATAAATAGTTGTTACAAGTAGGATCCACAGAGGGGTTTGATGTTTGTAGCAATCTGAGGCTTTTCTTCCTTTCAATATTCAGATAGGCCAACCTTTCTGTTGGCACTTTCTGGTACATCCTACTCAATGCAAAGCTGTATCTTTTCTTTCTCAGCTGTTAAGTTGGTGACATTTTGACCTGTTGGAACATACAAATCTTTTCCCATAGTTAGTTTTAAGATTTGAATTGCAAGGTTTTTGACAAAAAGGTTTCATTTAAACCAACTTTGTAGTTCTAGAAAAAGGCAAATATGGTTGTGAAATATCATTTATAAGTATTATTTTATTTAACTCCCTACTTTTAGAAAAAAATGGATTATTAAATATATTTCTTATACTGCCCTTGTTTGCTTTTAGTGGGATTTTACTGACTTCCCCAAAAGTAGTTAGGAAATGAATTATTATTTCTCTATTCTTAGGGATATTTTGTATAATATTCACCTTGTTTCATTCTGAAATAGATGGAAGGCATCTCCCATGGAGTCATCCAGGTTAGTGGAACCCTAAAAGCTTTCTTTGAATTAAAGTTTTAAATTCTGTTTCCTTGACAGGTGTTATCAAAGGGGAAATGGGGAAAGTTAGGGGTACTTTAACTGGAGAGGGAGGAAGGAGGGTTATATAGGGGGAAAGAGAGGAAAGAGGAATAAATAATGTTTATAAGGCATAAAAAGCCAAAAGGAAATGTGTTTGATAAGGCTACTGAAAAACACACATATAATGTAAATGAGAATGCACGTGTATAGCTGAAGGCCTACAGTGGCAGGGAAGGGAAACCTGTCGAGTTCTTAGTCAGGATAGTCTAAGAGATTCCCAGATAATACAGGCTATTGCCTTGATTCCCTCTCAGAACCTAGAGTAAGACCCTATTGCTGAAGACATGACATACTTCAGACACAGGACTTGGAACAATTGAGCTGAAACTGACTTGGAAGCCTCCTCCCTGAAGGGAGCTCTCATAGAGAGCTAGCTCTCATAGTTTCAGAGGATACAATGGAAACTGTCAAAGAAGAAAACAAATCAATGATTCCACCCAGCTGTATAGCCTACAAACCACAGCAATGACCAGCCCAGCTAAGTATCTCTGTTGGTGAAGTCATGGCACTCTTATCTTGAGGGTAATCAATAGCTCTCTAATTGGACTTAAGGCCTGATCAATGGGAGATAACTCATGCATGGTACTGCAAAGATAGGCAAGTATACAGGGTTGGGGGTGTCACAGACCCCAGAGGAAAACCTACTTCTGTCGCTTCCCTAGATCAAATTAATTTCTCACTATATTCTAAATCTGCATCCTTAGATTTACAGACACGTGTGCCTTTCACCATTCACCAAGAAACATTTTTTGCAATAGATGGAGAATATTATAAAGTCCCACAACTGGTCAAATGCAGAGAATAAGTGACTGTGAGGTGCCCAGCCCTGACTGACAGGTCTGTAATGCAGACTCTACACATAAGGCCTGGGGAACATGACAGAAGAGGGGCACAAAGAATGTTTAGATCCAGGGGAACAAGACACCTGCTGCTAGTTATTGCATTCTAGACACAATAGGGAAGCTGCACCCATGAAATCTCCACGGTATGGTAGTCTATCAGAATCTAGATAGTGACAAAACCAGTTGACATGCTAGGGTGGATATGGTCACATTGAATCCACAGGATCAGAGCAAGATGAAGACTGGTGCTCAGCTTTTTCTCCATTTATTTAGCCTAGAACTCCAGGCCATGAGATGTGCCATACACATGCCAGGTAGGTCCTTTCCTTTTCAGGTACCCCCCCCCCCGCCGACACGCTACCAGTGTGTTACCACATGATTGTATATCTATTCAATTTCTCAATCAGTATTAATCACCATGGGGAGGGCATTCAACATACAAATTATTACATCTACCCTTGACTCCCCAAGGTTCATGTCCATCTCACAGTGTAAAATGTGTTTAATTCTATCTCGGAGTACCCAGATTCTTAACTGTTCTAGCATTGCTTAAAAGTTCAAGTTTAGCTATGAGTGATGGCACAGTCCCATAAGGCCAGCAATGAGGAGACTGGGGTAGAGGATCTGAGTATCTAAGTTCAAGGCCAGCACTGATTACATAGTAAGTTTTAGGCCAGCCTGGGCTACATGGGAAGATCCTGTCTGAAAAAGAAAAGTACAGAACTTGGAACACAAACTCTCACCTCAGAAAGAAAAGAGGGAGGAGAAGGAAGAGGAGAAGAAGAAAGAGGAGGGAGAGGAAGAGGAGGAGGAGGAGGAGGAGGAGGAGGAGGAGGTGAGGATGAAGGAGTGATGAGGCGGAGGGACAAACCTTATGTACTGTCAGACTACCAACAATGACGCGTTGCAGGCTAAACACTCCTATTCCAAAAAGGAAGAAGATGGTAAAGATAGGTCAACTCAAAGCAAGAGGATGACTTGTCAGGGAAACTGTTAAATTTTGAAGCTCTCTGTATCCTGTGACTACTGTGGTGGGCTATATAGTATTCCCTGGAGCATTGACCAGCCGCCCCCAATGCTTTGTTGCTCACAGCCACATGGCCATTCTCTTGGGCTTCCTTTGCCTAAAGGTTTCCCTGGACAGTTTGCACACTGCTGGGCCCTCCATCTTCCTGAGGCTCCCCACTGCAGCTTCATCTCCATTCCCAGAGTTTGGTGGGACATCGCCTTGTCACGGGCTGGTTACAGAGGCCTGCAGCACACTGCCTGGCTTCCTAAACTGTCCTCTGAAATCCCGCTGGCAGCTTCTGTGACCTCATAACTCTTGCCTTCTGCATTTCTGTAAAATCAGCACCATACAGGAGATACAGCAACATCTGCGGCTAGCACGAACTGAACCCACTTGAATCACAGCTGCTTCGTAACCTATTCAGGTTCAGTTAAGAGAGTCCTGCAGTTACAAAACTGACTCTGAAAGGTTTCAAAGCCCCCATAGAGTACACTCACTGCTGCTGAGATCGATGGATCGTGTTTAAGATGGACTTATTGGGACACTGCATGGCAAGTTGGGGCCGATTTAACACATACAAAGTTTTGCTTGTGCTACCCTCAACTATGGCTTCCAGTTTTTAAATTAGATGTGTTTTCTGTAGCCTTCTTTATTCTCTTCTGTTTCTCTCACTCCACGACTTTTTTTTTTTTTTTTTTTGTCTTTGAGGGTCTCCCTGTAGCCCCAACTGTCCTGGAACTCACTCTGTAGACCAGGCTGGCCTTGAACTCACAAAGATCTACCTGCCTCTGCCTCCCAAGTGCTAGGATTAAAGGCGTGCGCCACCACGCCCGGCTCACTCCATGACTTTTATACTATTTTCCCTCAACCAGCTCAAGATCATTCCAACGTATCCAACAACATCTCAGGCTTTAGAGACAGCCGATTCTTGAAATACCATCTGGCTAACCATTAGATATGTCCAGACAGACACGCTGCAGACTATCTCCAGGAAGGAAGAAAATAGAAGAGTCTCGGAACTATTTATACAATTATCCTGGAGGCTTTGGCCTGGAAAACAAGAAACTAGGACTTTCAGGTTTTTGACTGCTTCCCCACCCCCTGTATTTCATGAAGCTTAAATTATAACCATCTGTTTCAGAAGATATAAAAAGTCTTGAATTCTGTCTTCCTTCATTCTAACAGAATACTAACCCTTTGGGGAACTTCATATTGATGGAGATGCTTAATGCTAAAGGTAGCGAAATTGGAGTATACAGCGAGCATAGAGCCACAGCTCACTACCTGCATACCTCATTGGCTGATTTTATCTAGTGACAAAAGAGCATCAATCTCTAAATGCATCTTGAGGTGGGAGGTTGCCGTGATTCTGATTGTTTCCTGTTTGTCTGGTGACAGTCGTGTTGGGTCACTCTGCTTGCGATTCTTATTAAACACCACTAAATTACCTGCTGGAATTTTTTTCTTTTGTTTATCTTTCATTCTTCAAATATCCCAAAACCATGCTTACTTTAGCGGCACATATACTAAACCAGACCAACACAGAGAAGATTAGCATGGCTACTGCACAAGGATAAGACGTAAATCCATGATGTGTTCCATATTTAAAGAAAAAAAAAGTCCCAAACTGTTCCTGGTAAATTCAAAAGCTGTTCACACTTGGTGATTAACTGAACTTGCTTTCATTCTTACAGCCTAGAGGGGGGTGTGGGTGTGAAAAACAAGGCCCTAAATTTCATCATTTTGCAATGTCTCATTTCACCCCCCCCATCAGTGTGCTATATTGAGAATCTTTCCCAGAAGTCAATGCAAAGTGTAATATTACAGCAATAGAAGACCACCTTCTCTTATGACCCAGGGAATCTCCGCACCTTTTGATTAATTATTTAAGTTTCCAATTCACTCTCTCTACATTCCCTCTTCTTTCTCTCTCTTCTTTCAGAAACAATTCCATCTTACTAATAACTTTTATTGCGCAACATTGGTTTTTAAGCACTGTGCTGGATACTAGAGAAACAGAGATAAATAAAGCTAGACTTTTATCACAGAACTTAAATCACAAAATTCAAATGGAGAACAAGCCATGTAGAGAATTACCTACAACACAATGCGAAGAGCCTTCCAAGAACAGAGTGAAGGGCATGGGGGAGGAGGGGTTCACAAAGCAGAAAATCGTATTTTCTTCTGCCCTGTATGACTTTCTGGTATTTGATGGTGAATTCTTTCTTACATTATCATTTCGCGGTCTTTAAAAAATCTCTATATATTCAAAGTATATCTTTTTCATCTTCTTGTATTCGAATTGTCTTTTGGGAGGAGGAGTCTAACAGGTAAATATAACCTTCTATTATGCCAGTTGGTTTGTTGGAGATGTAGAAATCAGGGGAAAAAAAACAGATCTGGTGTGAGCAGTACTGCAGCAGCTGGCTTACTTAACAATCTTGAAAGCATAGCCAGAGAGCAGAGACAAAATATGCAGTTGTGTCACACACGCCTGGCAACTATGTCTCCGGCTCTTGGGAGAAAGGAACAACAAAATGAGTCAGAATGAATACGAGAGGGAAGCCTCCCCTGCAGCTACAAAGAGAAAAGAAAAAAGCCTGGCAATCTAGAGGCGCTCCTGTCATTGTGTCTTTCAGAAGACAAGAGCTTGCTCCCTCCAGCATTACTCCTGCCCTACTGGTGACTCGTAAGAACTGAAACTAAGGGCTGGAATGTAACTCTGTTTGGCAAGTCCTTGCCTACTTAATATGCTTGAAGCCCTTAGTTCAACCCTTAGCACTGAATAAACTGGGCATAGTGGTAGACAACTGTAAGCCCAGCACTTGGGAGATGGAGGCAGGAGGATCCTTGGCTACATTATGAGTTCAAAGCGAGCCTGGAATATGTGTATAAATTTGTCTCGGGGCTGGAGAGATAGCCTAGAGGTTAAGAGCACCGACTGCTCTTGTAGAGGACCCGGGTTCGATCCCCAGCACCCACATGGCGGCTGAGAACCATCTGTAACTCCAATTCCAGGAGAACTCCAGTTCCAGGGGAATCCGAGACCCTCTTCTGACCTCCACGGCATTGCTCGACACAGGTGCACAAACCTACATGCAAACAGTACATTCATATACATACAAAAATAAATAAAATTTAAAAATAAATAAATAAATAAATTTGTCTCAACAAACAAACCTAAAATGAATGGTATCACACAATGCAGTGCTGCTTCCTGTTAGACTCTAAAGCCCATAGGAGGCTAGAACAAATGTCTTAGAACTATAAGCAAGCAAACATTTAAAAAATGAGGAGGGGCAAGCCAGGCGTGGTGGCGCATGTCTTTAATCCTAGTGCTTGGGAGGCAGAGGCAGGCAGATCTTTGTGAGTTCAAAGCCAACCTGGTCTCCAGGACAGCCAGAGCTACAGGGAGACCCTGTCTCAAAAAAGACAATAAATAAATAAACAAATAAATAAATAAATAAATAAATAAATAAATAAAATTTAAAAAAAAAATATGAGGAGGGGCAAAAGGAGAGAGGCAAGGGAATCCAGACGTGTATTCCCTAGGGAAGACCTGAGAACAGCAAGTCTCCTTTTATCCTAAAAAAGTAGCCATGCTTGTTCATCGATATAATTAACAGTATGTAAATAACTGAATGGAATGAATACTAGAAAAAAAGTTCTAGAAAGCGTTTAAGGCTTTGTGTGAATTAAAAGCCTCCCTCCCTTGGATTGGAATGTGTAGACACTTGGTCACCCTACTGTACCTGAGGACGGTCAGCTTGAGAAGGATTCCATGCACTACTGGCTCTAACATCCATGTGCTTCTGTGAGTTTCACAAATCCAAGCTCCAAAGAGATGCACCTCACTACCATGAGCGACATAAGCAGCAGTTGGGGTGCTTTCTTGCTAATGACTGCAGAGGGCAGAGAGCTTGGCATCTGCTGCTCAGGGTCTCCAGCCTTTGACAGGACTCTGGGCCTCAGTTTCAGTAGAGGCAGCAGTAGCATGCAATTATGGTCTGTCCAACTCAGAGTGACCTACAGTCTCACCCCACCAACGTCAGGACCACTTACAGGGGCAGAGGCTGCACGAGACCAAGAGGATACAAGATCAGGTAGGGTTTGGGGAACTTTCAATCTGTCTCTGTATCTGAAATAACAAACTGGCACAGCTTGGGAGGATACCCTTGTTTCAATACCTGGCAGGAATGGATTGAGGCTGGGATGTGGGTGGACTGAGAGTTCTAGCAGTTTCTAAGCAGATGCTGGGCAGACCCATCAGTACAAGCTAAAGTTCAAGATAGTTCAAGTTGATAGATGCCATTGAGTGCTGCATCATAGACTCCTTTAATGGGACCACTAAAGCTCTCTGGAAGTTGTGAAGAGTCAAGCAGTCTTACCAGGCCTCAAAGACAGACTTGGGGAGTAGGTTGGCCACATTTTCCCCAAGACCATCTTTTCGCCTTCCCTAGGAGGATGAGCAAAGTGGCCTGAGGTTCAGTCATCCTTGTGCTTGGGCATTTGAGAAACTTTCCCCCACCTGCTTTATTGATATATGTATACTCTACCTACCGGAACCCTGTCCCTAAGCCTTTACAGTTGCGTGCTTTGTCAGTAAAAACGATATACCTCAATATGCATTTTTTACTTATAAGTTATGGGCATAAGCTCCTCTGTATTATATTCATTAGAAAGCATTCACACAAATAGAAATTTTTAAAAAGAATGAAATAAAAGTAAAGTATAAGAGACTGGTAAGATAGCTCAGTTACTAAAGTGCTTGTCATGAAGACCTGAGTTCTATCTCCAGCATCCATGTAAAAAAAAAGCCTGGTGTGCACTTGTAATTCCAGTGCTGGGAAAGCAAAGACAAGTGGATCCCATTGTTCACTGGCCAGCCAAACTGGTGAGTTATAAGAGTCCATCTCAGAAGGAAAGGTGGATAACTCCTGAGGAAGGATACTGAAGTTGATCTCTGGCCTATACACATATGTACACATGTGCATGTACATGTACACACACACATAAATAACAGTAAATGTAAAAATGTTTTAATATTTTCTTATAGTTTCTTATTCCTATGTCTAGGATTTACATGCTCACTTTGAAGGTAGCAATCATGCTAAAGCAGTTATGTGGTAGTTAACTTTTCATCACTGTGACAAAGTATCTGAGGAAAACAACTTCACGGAAGAAAGATTTAGTTTCAGAGGCTTTGGTCCATTATCACCTGGCTTTGTTGCAATGAGCCTCTGGTGAGGTGGAACATCATGGCAGTGGGAGCATGCGGCAGAGGAAGCTGCTCCCCTAGGGCAGACAGGAAGCAGACAGTGAGAGAGAAAGGAGATGGAGACAAGACATGGCTTTCAACAATTGTAGGCATTCTTTTGGCAGAAGCACTTAAGAGAGTCAGCAAGCAGCCTCCAAGCCTTGACCCCCCTCCTGATATCCTGCTAAACCTGTAAAACCTTGGTACCACCAACTGTCTTTGATCCCTTGGGGCAAAGCATTGATCTGGAACAAATGGCCTGAGGTCCCACTTGTCCCAACCACCTCTCCCAACCCCCAATTCTGTGTGCCCCAGCCCCCTGCAAGGATTTGTATAAAAAGCCTTGAGTTACAACATTAAACTAAGTCCTTTTATTCCTAGTCTGTATGAGTCATCTCCTTTTCCCTCCAGGTTACTTCTCACTGTTCTCTCCCCTCCCTACTTGTGGCTTAGTCCTGGGGACTGATAATCGAAGGGCTGGGGAAACAGTTCTGGGGCTCAGCAGCATTGAGAAGCTGTGAGCCCTGGCACAGGGAGAAGGACATCTAGTGGAAATCGGCACACGAGTGATTAAAGGATCACCAGACTTATATTTCAGATGACAAACCCTCACCCTCATCCCATGACCTACCTCCTCCAATTAGACCCATTTCATCCTTTCCACCACCTCCAGTAATGTTACTCAATTATGACCCCACTGATGAGGTCACAGCCCTTATGGTTTATCACTTCCTAAAGCCCACAAGCTGCAACTAAGACTTTAATACCTGAGGATTTTGAATTACATTTCACACATAATCTATAACAGACTAGTTCAAACCTTTCTTTTGTCTTCAACACATGTATTTTGAGAGCTTTAGTGCTGCTGGCTTGATTCTCATCTGAACCATCATGGAGAAGACATCAACTACCAAGGGAGAAAGGCATGGTAGGTCCTACTACAGTGGGTGACTTCAGTTTACTCCCATAACCATGGGATTAGCTGCATATCACATATACATAGCCTAATTCTGGCCCACCGAGGAAAAGAAACAGGAATGTTAGGGAAACAGAACTCAATGGGAAAGACAGGAAGAAGTCATCATGTGTGTGTGTGTGTGTGTGTGTGTGTGTGTGTGTTTTCACACATGCACACACAAACACACACATGTATTTCTCAAGTTCTTCCCTTTCTATTCCTTGCTGAGAAGCACTTTACTGACATTAATTATATCTCTTTTAAGTACTTTATATAGTTCTCTACAATTGAATTGTAATTATTTTGACAGATACCAGAAGGCTGCCTTTCCTCTTGTAATTATTTTAATAAGTATTTCTCAGTTTAAAAATCACTCCATTTAGTGCTAAGCTATAAATGAGACATCTATATGATAGCCCCTGGGCCCAAGGCTCACAAAAGAGGAGGTGGAAAGAGTATAAGAGTCAAAGGTCAGGGAAGACTGGGGTGAAATTGTCTTCTGGTCATGACTGGACCACTGCACTCATGAACTCATAGCATCTGTGGTTGCCTGAACAAGATATGCACAAGAGCAAGTCAGTCAACAATCCAGCATGGAGGGGGGAGAGGATCAAGTCAGTCAACAATCCAGCATGGAGGGGGGAAGAGGATCAAGAGCCCCCACCCCAGTTTAGGAGCTATTGGCAGTTGATGGTAGCTGGAGAAGGGAGAGTCAGTTTCTTTAAGGATCTGGCCCCTGGTATGTTGATCATACTCCAGCAGATGACCCAACACCCATGAGAATATGGGAGCACAATCAGACTCTGTGGATTATAAAAAAGCTGAGGATATCAAAAAAATGTCAGGGATAGTGTCATGAGGAGTGGATTTAGGAGGAGTTGGAGGAGTAGTTCAGGCTGAATCTGATCAAATTATATAGTATGCATGTATGAAAGAACTAATAAAAATATTATACTTTTAAAACTAAAAAGCAGCTTGTCAAATAATATGCCCATATATACTGTCCATTAAAAGAATTTATATATACATTTATATACTTAGGAAAGGTCTTATTTAAAACAAAATTATTAATTAAAAACCACCCCCTTTAAAATTACTGTCTATGTTTGACCTGCTCTATTCATTAAAACAATGACATCTTCTTGAGACTATCCCAAATCACTGTGAATTCACCTTCAGTTACTGGACTTAATTCACTGAGAACCATATGCAATCATACACACTTTGCCAATATGGCCAAATGTGCTGTCTCTCAAGGTATCAAAATTTAAAAAGATTAAATTACTATTTTTTTCCTTTGGGTTATAATGTGTAAAGATCAAGTTCTTTTAAAAAATATTTATTTTTGTTTTATTTTATGCGTATGAGTATATTATTATCTGCATTCATGTAAGTGCACCCCATGTTGTACAGTGCTTAAGGGGGGTCACAAGAGGGCATCAAATCCCCTGGAACTGGAGTTATAGACACCTGTTAGCTGCCATGTGGGTGCTGGATACTGAGCCAGGGTCCTCTGCAAGAGCAGGCAGTGTTCTTGACCACTGAGCCATCAGCCTTCCGGCCCTTTATTTATTACTTTTATTTTATGTGTATGAGTGTATTGCCTGCATGTGTGTAAGAGTACCTGTGTTGTACAATGCCAACAGAAGTCAAAAGTGTGTTGGATCCCCTGAAATTGGAGTTATGAACAATCGTGAGCCACCATGTATGTGGTGAGAATTGAATCCAGGTTCTCTGCAAGAGCAGCCAGTGCTTTTAACCACTGAGCCACCTTTCAGCCTCAAGATTAGGTTCTTAGCTCCTACATAAGATAGTACCAAAATATCATCTTTGCCAGTCCCATGCTCAAGATTCAAGAGGAGGACAGGGAACACATAATCAAGACAAAAAAATATTTCATCAGTGGATTTAAATATTTATTTATGGGGCTGGAGAGATGGCCTAGCGGTTAAGAGCGCCGACCGCTCTTACAGAGGACCCGGGTTCGATCCCCAGCACCCATATGGCGGCCGAGAACCGTCTGAAACTCCAATTTCAGGAGAACTCCAGTTCCAGGGGAATCCGAGACCCTCTTCTGACCTCCACGGCATTGCACGACACGGGTGCACAGACTTGCATGCAGACAGTACATTCATACACATACAGAAATAAATAAAAATTTTTAAAAATTTTTAATATTTATTTATTTTGAGAGTATCACCAACTCGTAACATAAATACAGCAGAAGATAAGCACGATAACAATGCAAGCTGGTAAGAACGTTGACAGGAAGGGAAGTGAACCCCCCCCCCCCCAATGCACACAGTATTCACTTGAAGTGAATATTTGAGGCCTCCATTTTGGTGACTGGGAACCCTGAGGCAGAAAAGGAGCCTCAGGATTCTCCGCAAAAACAAGAACAAGGCTAGGATTTTTTTTTTTTCCTTAATGCCAAAATTGGGCTGGGAAGATAGTTCTGTGGTAAAGTGCTTACTGAGCAAGCACAAGGACATAAGTTTGATCCCCAGAACATACTCAAAAAAGGCTGAGCATGGTGGTACTTGCTAGTAATCCCAGCACTAGGGTCACAGACCAGACAGGTAGATCTCTGGGGCTCACTACCCAGTCAGACCAGTTGGTGGGTTCCAGGCCAGTAAGATCCTGTCTCAAAAGGAAAAAAGGTGTACTACACTAAGAACAACACTCAAGGCTGTCCTCTGGCCAATAAATACACACACACACACACACACACACACACACACACACACACACCCAATACCTAAAATTAATGTAAGTCAGATTCCCCCCAAAAAGCCAATGGTTAGATAAACTGACTCAAGGTACACTGACTTTCCTGGACTTCAGAAGTGGTGGCCTCTCTTCTCTTGAATTCTGTGGCACCACACCTCTGGCAGCCTAAGAGGCTTTCTCTGTTCAAATGCAAGCTTCTAGGTCTGACTCTTCACCTTTCTCCTATTTACAGCCTCCTTCCAACCACAGGGACCTTGGGATCCCTTGGCTGGGGTCATTCTCACAGAAGCCTCTTCACAGATGATCAACTTCAGAACAGGGGGTTGGGTGAGGAACAAGATAATTGAAAATGTAAAGGGGAGAAATGGAGTGGTGGTTAGGAAGTGAAGAAAAATGTGACTTCCTCTTTGATCTATGACTTCAAAGAGACAAGTTTTAAATCTCATTTATTTTGTTTCTTATGGTGGGAAGCACTGTATGGCTCTCTGGTTTGTATTTAATTTTGAATGTTTTTGCATTTTAATCTTAAAAGATTTTCACTATTCCTCAACTGTAGAATTTATTGAAGCATATTTGTTACACTTTATTAAAGATTGTTGTGTACATGGTTTTAAAACAAGATGCACCATTGAGTTTTATGCCAAAATAGTTTCATGAGGCCCATTATTCATTGGACTATGAGCTTCATGATGGTATAATTCCATCTAGTTCATTGTTGTATCCTTAATATCAAAATTGTTCCTGGCACAGAAGAAGCACTTAGTATTTGTAGAATTAATGAATGAATTTGTAGACTAGTAAAACACAAAACATCACCACTGATTCACAAAACTATAAATTTGCCTCGGGACCATCTTTGGGGAGAAAATGTAACTGAAATACACTCTATATTTTTTAAAGAATGAAACAGAAGTATTAATGGGAATTTAATTTTTTTATTTTCTTTCAAACTGTGCCCAAGAAAACTGTAACTGCTTAACTAATGCTTTAGAAAGAATAATTCATTTTTGTACTATGATCATTTTTAGATTGCTAGCCTGATATCCAAACTAAAGTTACACAAGAATTATAACCATGGGCCAGGGGGTCTTGGGATGTAAATCCATCAAAGTGAAGTGTGCTTAGTCTTTGAGAGCTGCTGGCACAGAACTTAGTAGCAGGAATGGGGTTGCTGTTGCTGGACACAATGAAAGGAGAGACAGCAACCAGTAGGTTGTCTCAGTTTATCCATTCATTTAATACTTGCTCACTGAGCCCTACACTGAGCACTGAGAGTGTGGAGCAGAAAATGAGTTGACATACACAACTGCTCATAATGAAGCCAAGAAGCAGATCTGTGAGAGAATGAAAGACCCACACATATGTGCTGGTCTACCAGGTAGAGAGGTAGGGTGGCTTCTAAGGGACAGAATGGTAAAGAAATCTGAAAGACGATGGATGATGGGTGTGAGAGACTCCATATTCATTCCCTAGAGATGCTGAAACAGAACATCTCAGGCTGAATGGCTTAAACAACAGACTGATTTTTCTCACAGGACTGAAGCTAGATGTCCAAGATGAAAATGTGGTTAGAATTGATTTCCCCCGAGGCTTTTCCTCAGCTGCTAGGCAGCCCCCATCTTGCTGTGTCTTCCTGTGGTCCTTCCTTTGTGCAGATGTGTCCTGGCATCAATGTATCCTCCTCTTTATGTGTGTACTACCAGAACCTGGAAGCCAGGTAAGCATTGTGTCACTGAACTACATCCCTATCTCTGTTTCTGTTTTTTATTTTGAGTCAAAGCCTTGCTAAGTTTCCCTAGCTAAGCCTGAACTCACTCTGTAGCCCAGGTGAGCCTTGAATTAACAATCTTCCTGCTTTAGCCTCTGAATAATTGGGATTACAGGTCTCTGTCACAGGCCTGGTTAAATCTCTTCCTCTTATAAGGACACCAGTTGAATTGGAATAGGGGCCACCTTAAGTGGCTCATATTAATTAATTACACTTCAAAGGCTCTGTCTCCAATTTACTGTCACATTCTGAGGTAGGTTTTTCATATAAGAGATGGTTACATAATGAATGACTATTCAGCTTTTAATGCTGAATAGTGACGTGGGCCAATATTTCAACCTCTACAGCTCAGTGGCTAATATTGTCCAAATTATCCATGCAAGATATTATACAACCCCACTTAGTCAGGGATAAAATATCCACTCATATTGCAATGTGGACCAATGAATTAATAACAGTGATAGGGGAAAATTAGACACATAGTTTTCAGATTCTACCTTGCAACTAAACCTAAGAAATTGCAACTTGCCTATTTTTTTTAAATTATTATTATTTTTTTTATTTATGTGTGTGAATGTATTGTCTGCATGGAGGTTTGTGCACCCATGTCGTGCAATGCCGCGGAGGTCAGAAGAGGGTGTCAAATTCCCCTGGAACTGGAGTTCTCCTGGAATTGGAGTTACAGACGGTTCTCAGCCACCATGTGGGTGCTGGGGATCGAACCCGGGTCTTCTGCAAGAGCGGTCTGCGCTCTTAACCGCTAGGCTATCTCTCCAGCCCCCACAACTTGCCTATTTTTAATGAGGTTTCAAATATCTGAAATTATGCAATTTTCTTCTTTTCATCATCTATATGAGGTCATTTTCTATATTCTTAAACTAAAACAAACAGTACAACACAATTACTGTGAGGGTCCATTTGTTACAGAGAGAGTAAACAATGGATATAAAGAGATCTGCAGAAACATTTTAAAATGCCAATTTTCTCAACAATTTTTTTGTTTTGGAAAATATATCTATTTCATAAAAATGTATTACTGGCATTAGCATTTTTTAAATTTATTGTTGCTCTTACATGATTTAATAAACGTTTTTGTAAATGTAAAATACAGGGGCTCAGGATGCAGCTCAGTTGGTAGAGTGTTTACAGAGCAGGCACAAAACACTGGGTTTGATCCCCAGTACCACATAAACTGGGTGTGGTAGAGCACCTCTGTAACCTCAGCACTTGGGAGGAGGAGGCAGAGTAATCAGAAATTCAAGGTCATCCTCAGCTACACAGTGAATTTGAGGCCAGCTTGTGCTATATTAGACCATATCTCAAAAATAAATTTATAAAAGAGGAAATTACAATTCAACTATAACTCAAACCAGGAATGATTTTTAAGAATACGAAAAGGGCCCGAGGCCAAAATTTAGAGACCCACCATTGTAAAGATACAACTTCACCCCTGAAGCACTGTGGAATATGACCAGATAAAATCAAAAGGTTAACTGCTACTTTAAGAAACTGGGCGTGGTGGCACATGCCTTTAATCCTAGCACTCCGGAGGCAGAGGCAGGTGGATCTTTGTGAGTTCAAGGCCCGCCTGGTCTACAGAGTGAGTTCCAGGACAGCTGGGGCTACAGGGAGACCCTGTCACGAAAAGACCAAACAACAACAACAACAACAACAACAACAAAAAAGAAATCCTAACTGAGCAAAGGCATTGTATTAGTCACTTTTCTGTTGCTGTGATAGAACCGCCACGACCAAGGGAACTTCTAAAAGGAAGAGTTTATTTGAGCTTATGATTGACAGTTCCGGGGAACTAGAGACCATTATGGTAGGAGGCATGGTGGCAGGAGCTGGAGCAGAAAGCCGAGGTTCACATCTTCAAGTAGGCGTAGGAAGCAGAGTACGACTGGAGACTGGCAAGGCTTTTCCAACTCTCTAAGCCTGCCCCTGATGACATATTTGCACCAGCTCGGACATACCTTCTAAGACGTCCCAAAACAGCACCGCCAACTGGGGACAAAAGTGTCCAAATACTTGGAGCCTGTCTGGGACATTCTCATTCAAACCACCACAGGCATAAATTAGGGCTGCCAACAGCTTGGCACAACCCCAGTTATCATGCACTCTGTTGCATGGGCCTGTTCAGATCCATCTCCAATACCACACTGCAGAGCTTGGGAGCCCTATGCAACCATTTCTTGATCCATGGGTCACTGATTCCAGGACAACTGAGTGTTGCAAAAGTTTGTGAATGCTTAAGTGCCTTATATAAATGATATAGTATTTGCATATAATTAGCAGTTATCTTCTCATAAACTACAAGGCATCTCTAGATTACTTATTATACCCAGTACAATATAAATGTTCATAAATGGTTATTATGCTGTAATCTTTAGAGAATAAGAAAAAAGGCTAGATATGTTCAGTACAGATGTAATTATTATTTCTAATTTTTTTGCATGTGTATGGGGCTATGCATGCATGTAGTATGTGTGCATATATATGTGTGTCTGCATGTATGTGGGAGCAGTGTGTGCATAGGTGTGCATGCATGTGTGGGCACATGTATATGGAGACCTGAAGTTGATACCAGTGTCTTCCTCAATCACTCTGTTTATTGTGAGAGAGACTCTTGCTGAACACTGAGCTTGCCAATTTCTGCTAGTCTGGCTAGCCAGCTTGCCTGGGGTATTCCCTTTCTCTGCCTCCTGAGTGCTGGGGTTCCTGCCACACCTGCTCAGCTTTTACTTGGATTCTAGAGATCTGAACTTCCATCATCAAGCTTGCACAGAAAGCACTTTATACACTGATCTAACTCCACAGCCCCATATATACTTTTAATCCTGGGTTGGCTGATTCCATGGATGTGGAACTCATGAATTTGAAGGAATTTATTTTAATGCACATTACTAGAGTCAGAGGATAGCAGTAAATGGCCTCGTATGTGAGCTCTAGGAGGGCAGGAGACCAGGGATGGTCACGGATGTCTCCTCATGTTTAGGACAACAGTTGGCTTATAATTGGCTCTCAATAGACATTTATTGTATGAAAAATAAATGAATGTCATGTGTTGTGTATTGTAATTAATAATTGCTCATCAAGTACTTATTGTGTCACTCCTAGTGGTCAGAACTGGCCTACAAATACAAACTATATATTCAAATCATAAAATATGATATGTTATCAAGGTGTTTACCATTAATCACAGAGTTCCTTTGGGTGTTAAGAAGGGTTATATTAACATGTGCTAGAGTATTAAGGAGCTGGGATTTAATATAGGATAAAAAATACACAAAGAAAGTTCAAAAATTCACTTTTGGGGAAATGTGAAATAGTTCTGGTTAAAGAGAATAAACTGGCTGGTTGTGGTGGTAAACTCTTGTAATCCCAGAATGTGGGGAGTCAGAGCAGAAGGACTGAGAGTGCAAGATCAGCACAGGCTACACAGTGAAAACCTATCTCGAAATTAAATTAATCAACATTTTTTTTGGTCTTTTCGAGACAGGGTCTCTCTTTTTAGTCCCAGCTGGCCTGGAACTCACTCTGTAGACCAGGCTGGCCTTGAACTCACAAAGATCCGCCTGCCTCTGCCTCCCAAGTGCTAGGATTAAAGGCGTGTACCACCATGCCTGGCAAATCAACATTTTTAAATAATTTTAAGATATGAGGGGCTGGAGAGATGTCTCAGCAGTTAAGAGCACTGGCTGCTCTTGAAGAGGACTCAGGTTCAAATCTCAGCACCTACATAGCAGCTAACAACCATCTGTAACTCCAGTTCCAGGGGATCCTGCATTCTCTTCTGGCCTCCTTGGATACTGCACAAATGGGTATGGTTACATACCTGCAGGCATAACATTGATGCACATAAAATAAAAAGTAAATAAAATTTTTTAAAAAGAATATAATGTGAAACTATCAAAGACTTAATGCAAACGACTAAACCAAAAGTAATTTTTTTTTGGTCTTTTTGAGACAGGGTCTCCTTTTAGTCCCAGCTGGCCTGGAGCTCACTATATAGACCAGGCAGGCCTTGAACTCACAGAGATCCACCTACCTCTGCCTCCCAAGTGCTAGGATTAAAGGCATGCACCACCACACCTGGCCCAAAAGTAATTTTTAAAAATTTGAGCCAGGGGAAAAATTTAATATGATCCAGTCCCATTTTCCAGTTTCAGAGATGAGACAAGTCAAGCCTAGAGATCATGTGACTTGCCTAAGGATAGGTATCAATATGTAGAAGACAAGACTTCATTTCTCAGGAAGGGGCAATCTGTAGTGTAATTCATTCTTTTTTTTTTCTTTTTCTTCTTTAAAAATTTTTATTTTTTGACAGGGTCTCATTATATAGCCTCTAGCTTGCACTCTTCCTGTCTCAACCTCCCAAGTGGTCAAACACACACACATACACACACACACACACACACACACACACACATGTGCACACAACCAACTGAGCCCATTTACTGTGGCATATATACATGTGTGTAGAGCTGACCACTTGGCATTATATGACTTTTCAAATGGCTCATCCCTGGGAAAAGACTGTCCTCCCTCTCTCGGTAGCTATTGGTTACCTGTAGCTCTTTCTGTAGGGGTGGAAACGTGAAATTTTCCCCAGCCACATTGACACGTCAACTGGTGTTGTCATTATTCAAGTCTTGTTTAGGAAACTCTACTGTTGAGATTTAATGGGCGCAGCTCCCTGCCATGTTTAGAGGACACTATCTAGCAGCAGGTGTCTGTCATGTTTAGAGGACACTATCTAGCAGCAGGGGTTCTGGTCCTGTGGCTCTTACAATCTTTCTGCCTCCTCTTCTGTGATGTGGCCTGACCCTTAGGTATAGGGGTTCCATTATAGATGCACCAATTGGGGCTAGGCACACCAAGTCACTTATTCTCTGCATTTTGACCAGCTGTGGATCTCGACAGTAGCCTCTACTGCAAAAAGAAGATTCTTTGATGAGGAGTGAGAGCTACACTTATCTGCGGGTATAAAGGTACGTATTTAGAATGTAGTTATAAGTTATATTGGTTTAGGAAAATGACAGTAGTAAGTTCTCCTCTAGGATCTGCGACCTCTTTAGCCACAGGCACTTGGATAGATTTACAGTATCAGGCATGAATTCCTTCCTACTGAGTGATACTTAAGTCCATTGGACAATTGTTTGTTACCATCAAGATACAAGTGCCACTATTGCACCATCGGGGATATCTTATCAAGCCGATCATTCTTGTGGTTCATCAGATTTACAGCTGGGCAGGACCACTGATTATTTTTTCTCCCTTGGCAGCTTGCATAACACTTTCTGATGCCATGAGAGCTAGTCCTCAGGGAGAAGGCTTCTAGGTCAGTTCCAACTTGATTCCTCTAAGTCCTGTGCCCAAAGTGCATGAAGTGTCTTCAGTAGGTTCCTACCTTCAAGTTCTGGGAGGCAACCAAGGACAATGGCCATAGCCTATATTGCTTTGGGAATGTCTTGGGTCCACCTTCCCTAACCAAGATCTCAAAAGAAGGTTTACCATGCCTAGCACTGGGGTGTTTGTTGGCTAGTCTACAGCTCTTGGGGAGAGCTTTATCGCCCTGTGTACTATAACTCCATTTAATATATATATAATGTATTTTAAGTAAGCTTATAAAATAATGTTTCCTTGTCTCTTGCAAACATTCTTAGTGTTATTTATCTCTCCTTCCTCCCTCTCTTTCTGTGTTGCCTCCCCTCTCCCCTCTGCAGTTAGAGGCCCCCCCATTTTTCTCCTTCCCCCTTCATAGCACCTATGTCCTATATCCATTTCTCTAGAGCTCCATGGTCCTTCCTACTTCCCAGCTTCTGCACTTACTTCAGGTTATATACTCAAATCTAAAGATTCAAGGCCAGGATCCACAAGTAAGCAGGGATGTGAGCATTTGTCTTTCTGGGTCTGGGTTGCCGCACTCACTATAGTATTCTCCAGCTCCATCCATTTATCTGCCAATTTCAGTATTTCATTTTTCATTACAGCTCAGTAAGAATTCCATTGTGTAAGCATGCCACATTTTCATTCATAGTTGAGGGGCCCCTGGGTTCTTTGCCAGCTATTGCATCCCATCGAGGATTAATATCTAAAATATACAAAGAACTCAAAAAAACAAACAACCCAATTTAAAAATGGGCTAAATAGAGTCTTCAAAAGAAGAAATAAAAATGGGTTAAAATATGTTTTAAAACAGTGTTCAACATCCTTAACCACTAAGGAAATACATATTAAAACTACTTTAAGATTTCACCTTACTCTGGTAAGAATGCCTAAGATCAAGAAAATAACTGACACATGCTGGTGAGGCTGCAGAGAAAGGGGAACACTCACTATGGGCCAGCTTACGAGCTGCTGTATCCTCTATGGAAATCACTGTGGAGAATTCTCAACTAGCTAAAAATAGATCTAGCATATGACCCGGCTACACCACTCCTTGGCGTATACCCAAAGGAGTCAATATTCTAGTAAAGGGATACTTGCTCAGCCTTGTTTATTGCCATTCTATTCATATAGTCACATTTTAAATATAATTATTGTGGGTACAGCAAAAGCATTCCTTTGCATAGCAGCTCCCAAGTTGCTTATTTTACCCTGACAACAGTCATCTCTTCATTTAGAAGTGTCTGTCAAGCCAGGCATGGCAGCGTAATCCCACCACTCAAGAAGCAGCAGGAGGAGAAACCAAAATTCAAGGCCAGCCTGGTTTATACAATGCGTTCCAGGCTAGCCAGGGCTCTGTGGCAAGACCCTGTCTCTAAAACAGGAAGATGAAAACTTTTAATAGAAAATAAATAATAAAATAAAATATATTCATATCCTGAATGTCTGCTATACGCCAAATACTCTTCTGGACTCTAGAACAAAACCCATAAAAACTCCAGGCCTCACGGAGACTACACAGTACCCAATGGGCTGAGAGGCAAATATTTCTGTTTGCGAGGCCAGGTATTAAGTAAGCCATTGCACAGAAGAGCAGGGGAAAGGAGAGACTATTCCATGTTAAAGATATTGTTCATTTAAGAGGCAAATATTGAAAATATAATTTCATTCCTTTCATTTCCTTTTCTGAGACAGGGTCTTGCTATGCTTAAGCCCAGGTGGGCCTTAAACTTATAATCTACTGCATCCACATTTCAAGTGCTAGAATTAAAAGTGTCCATAACCAAGCCTGGCTAAGAACATGATTTCTGATTTTTAAAAGACAGTCTTACCATCATCAACAACAAAAGCTTTACAAGTAATTTAAAATATTGTTTCTGATAAACTAAAATCAGTTCAGAAAGCTGGTGAGATTGATACTGAGTCAAGATTATTTCTTCATGGACTCACAGTCCCTACTGTTGAAAGTGGCTTTAGTCTGTTCTACTCCACCTCACTCCACAACATCCAGCCAAGTGATTGGCAGAAATCTTGATCTTTTAGTGACCAGAAAGGCACACCAGTCCTACATATTATAATTATTATTCTGTATGTCCACAGTTAAGGAAAACAGATAAAAATTCAAACTTTGAAGGTAGTTGAACTCCCAATACTCCAAGAGATTACTACCAGTAGTATTTTTTAAAGCCAATTTTTATTGAAGCTTTGTGCATTTCATAAAAAATTTCCAATCAAGTCTAGACCCATTGCCCATGCCTTGCCCCCCCCACCCCACCAGAGCTCATGCATTCTGCCAAACGTGTTTTCAACTTTTTCTCAGTAGTCTCTTTTAAAATTTTTGATGCAGAAGTTTACTATTTTGAGCAGAAGTTCACTGTTTCAGTCAGTTCTTTGACCCAGTCTTTTGTTGTTGTGTTGTTGTTGTTGTTTTTGTTCTTGCTCCTTCCAATCTGCATCACTCCAAAATATGCATATATGCATGCCACATATATCTACTACCAGTAGTATTTTAATATATATGCTTCGAACATATCTGAAAAGATACATGTATGTATGTGATTATATAATTAGTACAATACTATTAGTATCATCCCCTTTTCTATTTTATATCATACATATTTCCATTCAAATAAATATAACCCTAAGTTATTTCACTGTGGAATATTCCTCTCAATGAGTATTTTATCATTTGTTCAAGACTTTATTGTCAATGCTTTGCATTGTTCTAAATGTTTCTGTATGACAGCAAGGCTGGGTTGAACTGCCTTGTATGTGTCCCTGTGAAAGTGGTCTGACCAAATCACAGCACGAGAATTCCTGAATTAAAGTTTCTGTACCTGTTTAAAGTTTCAAGTACAGATTGTCAAATTCTGGGTAAGGGAAACTGTACTTGAACCCTTATTGTGGACAGGTGACCAAGCCCCTCCCCAGAACCCAGCACCCATGATGCTATTCTTAAGAGAACTTGACTCTCGTCATTTTTCACTCACTGCCTCAGAAAGGTTTCTATCACAAGAAGAAACTGTTGTGTCCCTCCAAAGTGTTCTTTGTGAGACCTGATCTCCCTCCAATACAAATGAATAAATTATTGTCGACTTGGCACCTGGAGGATCAATAGTTCCGTCCTTGATCTTTTATTGCTCAACATTCTAATGGAAGACTGGGAGGAGGCTATAAAAAGAAGGCTTGCAAATTCTGCTCGACAGTTATCCAGCACTTCCAAGATGCAGGACCTGATGTTCTGCACAGCTCTAAGGATGGTTTATAAATTCCAATGAGTCCTCTTTCCTGACACCCAGGACCTGGGCAATGACAGAGTGAGAGGTGTGGGTAGGGCTGGACCTGGCAATTTCCCATCACGCTTGTGGTGCATGGTGTTTGTCACTGAAGCAGCATCCTGCCAAGAGGGCACCTGGCATCCTAGCCTATTCCAGGGGCCCAGGTACACTGGTCAGGAGACGGCTCCACTCACCAAATGTGTACTGAGTACCTTCTGGGTGCTGGATCCTCTTCCTCAGAACAGTCTTCTAGGTGTTGTATCTCAAGTGTGAGACACATTCACCCAGGCACAGCCAGCAGCAAAAACAGCAGTCACCCATCTCCCTTGATTTCCAAAGAGCAGTTTTGGTTGGCTTGTTGAAAATTAAATGCATTTTGAAAAAATAAATAAATAAAATAAAATTAAGTGCATTTTGAACCATAGCAGGGTGCAAACACAGTCACCTCAAAGCACTGACTCATTGCTCTGGGAACTAGGTAGTGCCTGAATTAGTGCCTACTATAGTGATTCCAGAAGGAAGTTTACTGTGAAACAGAAGAGCCTGGAATAGAAGAAATGCTCAAAAAATGTAAAACACTCAGACTTGGGAAACTGGGAAAAGATCCTGTTGCTATTATAAAACATCCACTAAAGCCTTCTTTTTTTTTAATTTTCTTAAATTTTATTTATTTTTGTATGCGTACGAATGTACTGTCTGCATGTAGGTTTTTTTCCAGGAGAACCCCAGTTCCAGGGGAATCTGACACCCTCTTCTGACCTCCATGGCATTGCACGACACAGGTGCACAAACCTGCATGCAGACAGTACATTCATACACATAAATAAATAAATAAAATAAAATAATTAAAAAATATATTAGTTGGGCGTGGTAGTGCACGCCTTTAATCCTAGCACTTGGGAGGCAGAGGCGGGCAGATCTTTGTGAGTTCAAGGCCAGCCTGGTCTACAGAGTGAGTTCCAGGACAGCTGGGGCTACAGGGAGACCCTGTCTCGTAAAGACCTATATATATATAATAAAAAATTTAAAAAAGAATAAAATAAAACATATCTTTCTAATGTCAAGTTTATGTATTTGTCTTTGGATTAGTGTTTAGCATTTGGCTTGATGTCACAATGGGCATAGTTGATGAGTAATTTTCACCTTTCACATATTTTATGAAACATGTTCTATTTGCTAGAGAACAGCCTCTTCTGGCCTCCTCTAGACCTGCAGCAGGTTCACACATGTCAGGACAGCAAGTTGTACTCAGGAAGACAGATCTGAAGGGAAGGCTCATGCCCTGGAAAAGTGGGCTGGAGGCCATTTCAGTAAAAGTCCAAGACTCTGGACTGAGCCAGTACCAGGTAAGACCCCCTGTCTGTGGGTCCCACACTGTATGCCTTCGTTTGTCTCTAACAAAACTCATGTTGGTCCCCAATGGAATAGTGTTAAGGGGTATTGAGGCCTTTAAGCAGGATTCATGCTGGTGGTAAGATGGTTTAGCAAGTTAAGGTGCTTGCTACCAAGCTTGAGTTCAAACCCTAGGACCCACAGGGTCTAAAACACAGAAGTTGTCCTCTGACTTCCACACAAACATATGAGTATAAATAAATAATAAATAAATAAAATTTAAGAAATGAGATCATGGGGCTAGAGAGATGACTCAGCAGTTAAGAACACTGGCTGTTCTTGAAGAAGATCCTGTTCTAATCCCAGCACCTACATGGTGGCTAATAAGTTCGTATCTCCAGTTCCAGGGGATCTGATGACTTCTTCTGTCTTCTGTGGGCACTGTATGACAGAAGTGCACTGATATACATGTAGGCAAACCACTCACACACATAAAATAAAAATACATCAAAAATAAATAACATTTAAAATGAGATTAATGCTTTTCTCAAGGCTCTGTCACTAGACTATTAATTTCTAGGAGTGGAAGTACTTATAAAGCCACACTGCCTTGCACACTTAACCACGTCTTCACTCACTATTCACCACGCTAGATTGCTGTCTTGCTATATGATGCCATCTGTTTGGACCAGATATGGCCACATAAGCTTCGACATTTCAGCCTCCGAAACCATGAGCCAAAATAAATCTTTTTCCTTATAAAGTACCTAGTGTCAGGTATTTTGTTATGGCAGCAAGAAATGGACTGAGATATATTATAAGGAAAAGCAGGCTAGGATAGAGGCTAAGCAGCCTCTAAAGTATGGAACCGAACATCAGTTACCTCTGTTTTGGGTCTGTGGGTTACACCGTACAGCTGGACACACATACACATATCCTCTTCTCTCTCTCTCTCTCTCTCTCTCTCTCTCTCTCTCTCTCGTATATATATATATGTATATATATACATATATATGTATATATATATACATATATATATATCTCAACATGCAGTTTGTTTTTTTTTTTTTGGTCTTTTCGAGACAGGGTCTCCCTGTAGCCCCAGCTGTCCTGGAACTCACTCTATAGACCAGGCTGGCCTTGAACTCACAAAGATCCGCCTGCCTCTGCCTCCCAAGTGCTAGGATTAAAGGCGTGCGCCACCACGCCCGGCTCAAAAGCATTATTTTTTAAAAAGCAAAATCTGGAACTTTCCCAGACCTGTATTGATTAATATTTCTCAGCTCTCAGCAGAGAGGCTTCCTTATGCAGCTGCTGAGGATTAACACAGAGACCCACAACTGGTACACATACAGAGACCCACAACTGGTACACATACAGTGACCCACAACTGGTACACATACAGAGAACATGAGGCCACAGACTGCCTATCCATGAACAGAACAGCTAAATCAAATTTCAGCCTCCCAAGGCTCAGGGATCACTGTAGAAGAGGGGATGGAAAGATTGTCAGGGCTAGAGGAGGTGGATGATCACAAGGAAACAGAGTTTTCTAGATAACTGCTCAGTTACTCACATGAATTCACAGCAACAGAAACAGCCTGCACAAGTCCCATGTTAGATCAAGCAGACAAAATCCTAGCACAGACATGGGGAAGTTGGTAAGAAATCCCAACCCCACCTGAGGAGCTACGGGCAGCCGATGGCTGATGGGAAGGGGAGATTCAGTCTCATTTAAGGGTGAGACGCTTAGTAGGCTCCAGGGCATGAACCCACACCAAAGTGGGTGAGGCCGTCCTGCTCCACACTCCCAGGGCATTCTAGTTCTCCTGTAATATAGGCCATTATTTATATCTCTGTCATCATTTGATTACTATCTGCGACCCTGAGAAAATAGGAACTCTGCTTGGGTTCTAAGAACTTGGCAGTTGCATAAAGTTGCTGACTGGTAGACATGGTGGACAGTAATAAGATCCTTTGGTTAGGATGATGGGAAGGGAAATGACAAGGAGGGGCTGAAGAAATACAAATTTATAAGTCCACACTTGTCTTTCTCTAAACCAAACATTCTAGAAGTGGGGTCAGTGAACCGTGGACAGGCCCACATCATGGCAGCTGTGCTGTAAATGCAGTTTTATGGGACTGAACCCACCATTCATTCAGGTGTTATTTATAGCTGCTCTCACTAGACGTGGCCAAAGGTGAGTCACTGCAATGGAGAGAGAGAGCAGGCCTCCAGCGCCAACATTTGTCCCTCCTGGCCCTACACCAGCAGGGATTGCCCAGCTTGCTTTAGGAAGAAGGCTCTGCAGGGAGGTTTACCACAAGGATGGCAGTCCTTAGCATTGTGTGGCAGGATTACAGATGAGCTTTATACTTTTCTTAATTCCCTACATTCCTCATAGTTCCTATGAAGAACATATATTATTTTTATAACCAGTAATATAATAAAAGTTATTAAAAACCTGATGGAGTGTCCCACTAATTCTTTGTAGCCTTTACTTTCCAAGTGTTTTATACTTGGGGGGAGGAAATCCTTGTTATTCAGAACTATTACATTGCCAGTTTCAGAAAATTTAGCAAAATCATTGTAAGCAGCCAAGTACATTGCAGGCTCTCCAGTGTCCTGTCCCAGGGAGACTAGGCGTCTCTGCTATTTGGAACCTGGCTTTTAATTCTGACTTCAAAAGATGAAGCTCAGTGTTTCTATGAAATATGAATTCTAGTAAGTGCATATTTGTTACACAACATCCTCAACCATCTCAGGAGCTCTGTGAGACCCTGGTCCATATCTTGCAGTATTCTGATTGGTGTATATTCTCTAGATTTTAATAACAACTATTAATATTAACTAAAGGTGCAAAGCAGACACAATTCAGTAATATCAGATTTTTAAAAAGTGATAGCAAATGATTTTAATTAAAAAAGAAAATAGATAGCCCAGATTCTTCAACACCTGGGAAGAGAATTTCATCAAATTTCTCATTTAGACACCTCTCTCTTTCCTTTCTCAAAAGCCTCAAAATAATTTAAGCAAGTGATTATTTCAGGGGTTTCTGATTTTTCTATTAGTATATAATCTGTGTGAGACCAGGAATTCCATTGTACTGTTCATAACTATGCCCAATATGTAAAACTAAAAATGCACATTGTAGGTGCTCAATAAATATTTGTTGGATGAATGGCTATTAGTCTCTGGAGAAAATAAATAAAAATCAACTGGTCTTAAAGGACAATGGCCTTCTAGAAAATATGTCTGTTAATTATAAGACCAATGTGCACTCTTATTAATACAAATAGAAAGGAGAAAATCACTCCTGTTCTGTCAAGTTCAAAGCCATTATCTTTGTTATTTGGTTACATCGCTTTCATTCTTCTGTATTCAATAATGCCACTGTGTTTTTATTTTTGTTGTTCGTTGTTGAGACAAAAATCTCAATCTGTAGCCCAGGATTGCCTGGAACTAATTATGTAACCCAAGTTGGCCTAAAACTTGTAGCAATCCTCCTGCCTCAGGATTTGGAGTGTTGAGATTACAGGCAGGAGCTATGATACCTGGTCTGTACTTACAGCTGTTCTAGTGTTCTACTTTCTTTTGTCTTGCTGTTATAACACTGACCAAATGCAACTTGGTGGTGGTCGGGGGGTGGTTATTTGGGCTTAAAACTCCAAGCTATAGTCAATCATTGAAGGACATCAAGACAGAACCTCAAGAAAAGAGTTTAAACGTTTGGCTTGTTTGCTATTGCACACAGCATTTATCATTTGCGACCAAGGAACTCACTTCATAGCCAAAGGAGCTCAGCAGGAACCAGCCTGTACCCAGCCTATACTCAGCTAGCTTTCTTCTACAGTTCAGGCACAGGGGGACCCCCTACATCAATTGGCAATCCAGATACTCCTCCACAGATATGCCCAAAGGCCCATTTGATCTAGGAACTTCTTCAGTGGGACTCCCTGCTCATGTGACTGTGTCAAGTTGACAATTAAATCTAACTAGAATAGTTTTAAAAATATTTTTTAAACTTTTTTTTAAATTTTATTATTTTTATTTTAGGTGTATGAGTATTGCCTGTATGTAAGTGCACCCATGTCATGCAATACCCAAAGAGGTCAGAAGAGGGCTTTGAATCCCCTGGAACTCTAGTTACAGACAGTTGTTAGCTGCCATTTGGATGCTAGGAATTGAACTCAGGTCCTCTGCAAGAGCAGACAGTAAGTAGTCTTAGCCACTAAGTCATCTCTCCAGCCCCGGAAAAATTGTTTTAAAAAAAAACTAAAAATTTTTGTGTTCTGTGTGTGTGTGTGTGTGTGTGTGTATGCATGCACACACACTTGCCCTTGTAGGCAGCTATAGAGTCCAGAGTTTAACATTAGGTATCTTCCTCTATCACTCTTGACCTTCATTTTGACATAGGGTTTCTCACTGAACCTGGCTCTGTTTCGGCTAGGCTGATTGCCCTGGGAATTCCCAAGGTTTCACCTGTCTCCATCCCCATCGCTGGTATTACAAACAGGTTCCACCATGCCTGGCTTTGACGTGAGTGCTCAGGATCTTAACTCAGGACCTTGTGCTTATGCAGCAATATTACTGATCCATTTTCCCAGCCCATAGTCATGACTTTAAAAAGTGTTTATTTTATTTTTATATTTTAAATATTTTATTTACTTTTTATTTTTATGAGTATATTACTTTCATGTACGTAAGTGCACCCATGCGATGCAATGCCAGAGGAGGTCAGAAGAGAGTGTCAGATCCCTTGGAACTGGAGTTATGGATGACTATTGTTAGCCATCATGTGGTTGCTGGGAATCTAACATGAATCTTTTACAAGAACATCCAGTGCACTTAACTGCTGAGCCATCTCTTCAGCCCCACCCGAAAAGATTTATTTTTATTTTATATGTATGAGTATTTGCCTCCATGTATGTAAGTGCACCATGTGCACACAGTGCCTATGGATGTCAGAAGAGGGCATTAGATCCCCTGAAA
Source organism: Rhizomys pruinosus (assembly GCA_009823505.1). Classification (NCBI taxonomy): domain Eukaryota; kingdom Metazoa; phylum Chordata; class Mammalia; order Rodentia; family Spalacidae; genus Rhizomys; species Rhizomys pruinosus. Next base: position 1,269,655 of record VZQC01001442.1, on the reverse strand, counting down.
CTGAAACCATGTGCATGCTAGGAACCAAATTCAGGTTCTCTGCAAGAGCTCTTCACTGTGGGGTCATCTCTCCAGCCCCATTCACAGCTTTTTAAGAGTCTTCTGCTCTACCAACTGAGGTAGCTGGGTGCTTCATAGCTTGTCAAATGTGATATTAACCATGTATATCTACAATGTTGACTTCCATTTTAAAGTTAGTCTTTGTAAATATGATTTACAATAATTTGTGTGGTGCTGCATTATTTCCCTAATTTCTGGAGCTCTTCCTTTTCTTTGCAGTTGAAACTATCATAGAGGATATAAAGATAGCCCACCCAGGCCATGCAAGCATGATGACCTGAATTGATCCCAAGAACCCATGCTTTAGAAAAAGCTAGGAGTGGGATTAAAAATCTCAGCACCAGGGAAGAATGGACAGAGGGACGCCTGGGGCTCTCTGGCAAACAGCCTAGCCTACTTGGTAAGCCATATACCAGTGAGAAACCTTGTCTAAAAAAACAGACATGGTGGCACATGCCTTTAATCCTAGCACTTGGGAGGCAGAGGCAGGCAGATCTCTGTGAGTTCAAGGCCAGGCTGGTCTACATAGTGAGTTCTAGACAGCTGGAGCTACAGGGAGACCCTGTCTCAAAAAAGACCAAAAACAAACAACAACAACAAAAGAAAAAACCAGGCATAATGGCATAAACCAAAATCCCCAGAACTTGGGAAGTAGAGGTAGGAAGGTGAAGAGTTCAAGGTCATCCTCAACTACACAGAATCAGAGGCTAGCCTGGGATACCAAAGACCCTGTCAAAACAACAAAAAAACAACCCCAAAGTGGACAGCATCTGCAGAATGATACTGGAGGTTGACCTCTGGCCTCTTCATGTACACTCACACATGTGCACCCATGTGAACATACACACAGGGGCACAGATACAGAGAAATACACACACACACACACACACACACACATGCACACACACCATCATACTATAAATAGCTTTGTGCATTTAGCCGTTTTTTTCAAAGGCCCTTGATGGGGTTACATCAGCCGAGAGATTCTAGGCTGTCCTGCAATAACAGACAACCCCCGCTTCTGCATTTATGGCAATAATGGGTTATTACCTACCTGCCTGTGCTATCTGTCCACTGTATAAATTGGAAAAAGTGGATTTAAGTCATGAAAAATTCAGTTCTTTCAATTCAACAGACATTTATTTTGTGTGATAACATGACTAACTTCTAGCCCCAAAGGTAGTTGAAAAGGTTTTCTGCTGAGTCAGTTAAATGAAAGCAGGGAACTCAATTTTCATATCATGCTGTACTTCAACAGAAAAAAATCAATGACTGAAGAAGATCATTTTCTAGTCATATGTATGCTGTGCCTGTACTGTCTTAATGGGACTCCATTTTTCTGTCTGTTTCTTTAAAACACCCCTTTGTGTAGGGAGACCAGGATGTGGCCTGAGCACACTCAATGCCAGGCTGTGGGTCAGCAGCCTTGGTCTTGCAACAGCCCTGTGACCTCCAACGCGATTGTGAAACTTTCCAAACAAAACTCATTTCAATGCACTAAAAGCACATAAAATAAAGTAGCCTCTAGATCAATAATCTTAATCCAAGAATTTACCTAAGGAAATATTTGAAAAAAAAAAAAAAACAGACAAAAACTTGCACATGGAAATCCTTCCTGTTGATTTGTAATAGGAAATGAAGGCAGATGAACGGCAGTGTATTCACTAGATTGGATATGATAAATCAGTAAACTTTGAGTAAAATCAGTGAACATGTTGCACAACTACCTATGGAACATTCAGTATACTTAAAACAAAACTAGTGGGAAACACAGCAAAGGGAATGTTTGATTTGTAGGGAAGAGGACAATTTGCACTTTATTTTGTTTTATGAGACACGTTCTTGTGGAACCCAAGCTATCCTGGAGCTCTCTGTGTAGCTGATGATGACTTTGAGCTTCTGATCCACCTGATCCACCACCCAAGTGCTGAGATCACAGGCAGGCAACATCAGGCCTGCTTTGTACCATGCTGGGATTCAACCCAGGGCTTTGTGCATGTTAGGCAAGCAAGCACTCTATTAACTAAGCTGCATCTCTAGCCCTCACTATTTTAAAAGAAATATTGCTTATATTATTTTAAATACTCAAAACAGAGGGCTAGAAAGATGTTTCAGCAGCTAAGAGCAGTTCCAAAGTACTCGAGTTCCATTCCCAGTACCCATCAGCATGCCAGCTTGAAACTGCCTGTCATACACGCACTTGGACACACACACACACACACACACTGAACTAACTAAATAAATCTTTAAAATACCCAAAGCAAGCAAGCTGGGCGTGGTGGCGCACACCACTTGGGAGGCAAAGGCAGGTGAATCTTTGTGAGTTCAAGGCCAGCCTGGTCTACAGAGTGAGTTCCAGGACACCTGGGGCTACAAGGAGACCCTGTCTCAAAAAGACCAAAAAAAAAAAAAAATACCTGAAGCAATATAACATTCAAAGATAAAATCAAATCTACTCCTGTAAGGGGTCTGTCTCCAATTAATGCTTTTAAAAGTTGAAGACTTAGAGACCTGACATTGTGTTTGTTTCTAGCTTTTTAGCTCTTCTGGAAGCATTCCTTCTCCTTTGTCAGATAAGTTCTTATTTCTTATTACTCACCAACTGGATCATTTAGATAAATTCATAAAATAGAGTTGGTGGTGGGACTGAGGGAGAAGTCATCCATGGCTATCGCTTGCTGCTGCTTTCCAAACTCACAAAATAAATAATTTTGAGACATTTTTCTGTATAAAATATGTGTGTCTAGGTAACAGAAGATTTTTTTTTGGTGTTTTTGAGACAGGGTCTTCCTTTAGTCACAGCTGGCCTGGGACTCACTCTGTAGACCAGGCTGGCCTTGAACTCACAGAGATCCACAGAAGATATTTTTAAAACCTGATTGTTACCCAAACTTTTGCTGTGTGAAGGACTGAGCTTACCACAGAAACCTAACAGACTGTTGAATGACTAAGAGGCAAGGTTGTGTCCTTTAGGAGAATGCTCATTCTCCTCCTAAAGCTCAGAAGCCCTAGCCCCAGAGTAATAAAATATATATATATAATATATATATAATATATATATATAGAAGGGGAGTATATATATAAATTTTGAGGTATCATACTTGCGTACATGCACTGTGGTTCTATTTATACACTACCCTCTCCCACGCACACTTATACTCAACCCCTCGTTCTTCCCAACTGGCCCCCTCCTTTTTCTGGCCCTGTGCGAAAGTCACAGCCACCGTGTTCATGATTTCATCCAGAACATTGTGACCCACCACACTCCTCCCCTTCCTTCGGTTCCCATAGTCTTTCCTGGTGCTCCCTGTTTGTGGCCAAGCACTCAGCAGTCACTTATTCCCATCACTTTGACCAGGGATAAGTCCCCAATGCTGAAGAGGCTTCACTGACCAAGGTTGAAAGCTGCACTAGTCTATTGGTAAAACCATAATTTTTAAAACAATTATTTGTATTTTATGTGTATGAGTGTATTGCCTCCATGTATGTGAGTGTACCCATATCGTCCAGTGCCCATGGAGGTCAGAAGAAGGCATCAGGTCCCCTGGAACTGGAGTTATGGACAGTTGTTGGCTGCCATGTGGGTGCTGGGAATTGATTCCAGGTCTTCTGCAAGAAAAGCCAGTGCTATTAACTACTGAGCCATCTCTCCAGCCCCCAATTCATAACATATTCAGAGATTTTTAAGGGATATGATCAAAGCAGGCCTAGCCTGGGTAGAGTGATAGTTCTGGGGTTTTCTGTCTAGTGTCCATACCTTGTCAACAAAGGTGGCATAAAGTGGCTGCTGAAAACCCCAAGACATTGCCTGCTGGATCCATACTAACACATGAGGTATTAGTCTTGATTTTTTGAGACAGATTTTTATGTAGCCCAGGCTAGCTCTGAACTTACTAGGTCATGGAAGATGTTCTTTAACTTTTTTTGGGGGGGGGTCTTTTTGAGACAGGGTCTCTGTATAGTCCCAGCTGTCCTGGAACTTACTCCATAGACCAGGCTGGCCTTGAACTCAGAGAGATTCGGCTGCCTCTGCCTCCTGAGGGCTAGGATTAAAGGCGTGTGCCACCACGCCCACCCATGTGCTTGGACTTCTGATCCTCCTACCTCCACATACCAAGTGTTGGGATAACCGGATACTCAAGCACGCCTAGCTTTATGTAATGCTAGGAATGGAACCCATGGCTTCCTGTTCACTAGGCAGACACTCTCCCGTCTAAAGTAGGATGTCATACTCTTTACTGGATCCTCTCCCTGGCTTTGACCCTGAAGGGAGGAATACTGGAATCAGTATCTATCCTTGGACACATATTTCCCGAACTGTGACTCTGCTCTATCAAGAGGTCGCCAAAACCAGGGCCTCTTTTTTGTTTTCATAACTTTAACAAATTCTCTTGAGGCTGGGATGAGTTTGGTCCTCTGGGTTTGCTGAGAGATGTCTATTTTCCCTTAGTAAGCCTGTTGACACACAGCACGACAGCAAGACCCCTCTCCAGAGTAGGAACAGCCTCCATGTCAGTAGTCAGCAGCCACACAATGTCACCTTGGCTTTGGTCCTATAGACAGAGCATGTGGTGGCAAGTGACAGTAGCATCTGCTCTGGCTGAGTCTCTGGGCTCTGCCTGAGCAGTCAAAACAATGTGGGTTTCCCATCACCAGGACACATTTTGTGGCAATGCAGTACAATAAGGAGATAGTTAGCACATTCTCAGGGTAATAACACCTGGCTAGTACTTTCACTATTCAACTGCAGTTTGATTGATCAGGCCTAGCTGATGATGGAGGGCACTGTATCAGGAGTCCAGCCAACCTGGGTGGCCACCTGGTACCTCTGGCCCTGTGTCTGGATCTTCTTTTGCCCTACTTTGTTATAAGTTTAGCAACCTAATGTCTGCCCCTCGGGCCACTGTGAAGTTTCAATTCCCTTTGCAAACCACTTTGAGGTCTTTGGTGGAAGTGAGAGAGTAATTGTTAAGTATGAATAATGAGTTAGAAGTTGAGCCACCTCTTTTGGGTAACTAGCAAGTAATTCATTCTCTTTCAATTCCACAAGGAAATCCCAGAATGCTGACATCTGCAGATCACTGGCCTCACCTGCATTCCCAGCATTTAGCTGCTTCTGAGGGCTCTCTTTAACAAAGAAGCTTTTAAAGGGAATAAACAAAACCCTCAAACACTGTTTAAATTATCTGATATTTTCTCTGCCAAAGATTGAAAAGATGCAAAGATTTCAGAAAACTGTGGGACATGAACCCTCTGCTGTCAAGTCTCAGGATGACGAGAACCCTTTCTGAGTGGTTTTCAATTGTCTGCTATAATAAATGCTTAACTTCCCATTACATTCCATTAAAGGGATTAAAAACGATACTACCTCTCTTTTATATCAATTTTATGAGTCACTTGTATGATGGTGTGTCATGAGTAATAAAAATAGACTAGACAGTTAAATAAACTGTAACTAACAGCAGGCTTCCAGTGAGGTGGGTGATTTGAGATTAGCCTTTCTCCTGACAAGGGGGCAGCTCCATCCTGACACAGGGCACCGAGTGCTTCTGATAAACTCAGAGGCCAGGGCTATGGGGATCGCTGCTGCACACATTCTAGGAGAATGGGGCTAAGGAGACGCCCTCTCACCAGTTCAGGCTTATTGCAGCTATAATGGGGGAACCACAGTCTGAGTGGTTTAGAACAGGAACATATCTCATGGCCATACAGGTCAAAAGTCTAAAATGGAGAGGTCAGCAGGACCATGCTTCCTCTAAAGGCTACCAGGCCACTCTCCTAGCTTCCGCCAGTTTCTTGTCTGGTGGCGATGCAAGTCCAGTCTTCATAGGGTGTTCTCCCTGTAGGCATGACTATGTCCAGAGGATCTGGGTTTGAGTCCCACATGGTGCTAAGAACCGTCTTTAATTCCAGTTCCAGGGGAATCCGACGCCCTCTTCTGACCTCCACAGCATTGCATGACATGGGTGCACCAACCTACATGCAGGCAGTACACTCATACACATAAAAAAAATAAAAAATAAAAAAGAGAAAGAAATACATTTCTTAAAAAAAAAAAGAAATTGCTAGGGCATACCTTTAATCCCAGTGCTGGGGAGGCAGAGGCATGCAAATCTCTGTGAAATCAAGGTCAACCTGGTCTACATAGCAAGTTCTAGGACAGCTGGGCCTACAGGAAGACCTTGACTTAAAACAAAAACAAACAAACAAGAAATTAAAAAGTTAAAAATTTAAGTGAACGTACAAAAGACTGGATTTCATTATGGCAGTTTTATTCACAGACATCATTTGTTCTGCTCTTCTTCTTCTCCCCCTTCCCCTGCCCTCTCCCACCCCTCACTGTCATTCTTTCACAGGTTTCCTTTCTTTCCCCCTCATCCCCCCTTCTACTTCCACGTCATATGTATTCCATTACTTTCTCCCCGCACCTCCCACTTAAGAAGTCACCCCTTCTTTCTTGTGGTCACTTTCTGATTTCGTGACCTCCCTCCCCACAGATACAGGGTCCTCCTAGAGAAAACACAGGTGATATTTGTCTTTCTAGGTCTAGCATAACAGTTTCCAGTTGCATTTTTTGCAAGCATCATGACTTTATTTTTCTGTATGGCTGTATAAAATTCCATATGTATATGTACCACATTGCCTTTGTCCATTCATCTATTGATAGATACCTAGGCTGGTTCCATTTCCTAGCTATTGTAAACAGTACAGCCATAATCATAGTTATCTCTGTAATAAGTCTATTTAGAGTTCTTCAAGAGGCTATTCAGGAGTGGTGAGTCAGGTCGTAGAGTAGTTGTAATTCCGGGTTCATAAGGAATTCCGCACTGACTTCCATCATGGCTGGACTGTTTATACTCTCACCAGCTCTATAAAAGTATTCTTCTTTCCCCACATCCTTTCCAGAGTTTGTTAAACTGATGACAGACATTCTGAATTTTAATTTATATAAACTTGATGGCTAAGGTGGTTGAACACTAATTTCGAGTCTTCATTGTATTTCTTCTGAGGGCTGTCTATTATGTTCATGCCCCATTCACTGACGAGATGATTTGTTAGGATTTTCATGGAATTTAATTTTTGTAGTTTTCAGATACACTAGATATTAAGAATCTCTCTGATGCGTACCTGACAAAGCTTTTTCCCATATCCTTTAGGCTATGTTGTCACTCTGGTGATTATTTCCTTTGCTTTATAGACACTTTTTAATTTCATGTAATATAATTCATCAATTCTTGGTATTATTTCCTGGTCTGTTGGAGTATTGTTCAGCAACTCCTTACCAATGCCTTTGTCTTGAAGTGTTTTACTTAGGTTTTTCTCCAAGAGTTTCAAAGTTCCACATGTTTGAGGACTGTCCATGCAAATGTTCTCAATAAGAGCACAGTCAATGAGCACGGAGATCTTTACATTGCCTAGTGTCTGCTTTAACTTTTTTCTTTCATGCCTTAACGTTTTCAATGTAGAGATCTTTTACCTTCTTTGCTAGGTTTGGTCCTAAGAATTCTGAAAAATAGATTGTGAATGGGATTAATATCCCAACTTCTTTCTCTGCAAGTTCATTTTGGTATATAGAATGGATACTGATCTTTTGTGTTGTTTCCTGCTACTTGTCAAGTGTGTATTTATCAATTCTTGTTTTCTGGTAGAGTCATTAGGGCCTTTTAACTACAAGGATCATGTCATTTGCAAATAGGAAGACTTTGGTCTATTTTTCTCCTGTATGCATCTTTTTTGTTTCCTGCTATTATCTTATTACTCTAGTTAAGATTTTGACCACCGTGTTGAAGAAGAGCTGTAAGAGTGGGACCCCATTGTTTTGTTCCTGATTTGAAAGGAAATGCTTTCAGTTTTTACTCCATTCAGTATAATGCTGACTATGGGTTTGTTATATATAACCTGTATTGTGTTGAGATGTGTTCTTTCTAGTCCTAGTTTCTTCAAGTCTATTATAAACGGATGTTGAACTTTGTCAAAGGTTTTTCTGTGTCTATTAAGGGATGATCATGTGACTTCTGTCCTTAAGTCTATTGATATGCTATATTACATTTAGTGGTTTGTATAGGTCGAAACAATCTTGCATTTCTAGGATGAAACCAACTTGGTTATGATGTTTGATTACAGAGAGGTCCACAGGCCAACCTAATAGAGGAAATTCCCCAACTGAGGTTCACTCTTCCTAGGTGTGTCAAGTTGACAACTGAAGCTATCCAACAAAATTGAACCCTGGCCAACTTGGCATGCAAATGTATCACTATTAAACCACAACCTTTCCATTTCTTGTCCTAAAGATCTCATGTTAATATTAATATCACAATATAAAACAGTACAACTTCAAAATTCCCATAGTCCTTAAAAATTCCAATGGTGCTTCAGTGACACCACACTGGGCATGGTGGTACATGCCTTTAATCCCAGCACTTGAGAGACAGAGGCAGGTGGATCTCTATGAGTTCAAGGCCAGCCTGGTCTACATAGTGAGCCCAGGCCAGCTGGGGCTACATGGAGACCTTGCCTCAAAAAGACAAAAAAAAAAAAAATTCCAATGATTTATAAAAGGCTTGGGGTCTCTTGAAAATAATCCAAAGTATTTTAACTGTAGGGTTCTGTAAAATAATAATAAAAAATCAAGTTAGATGTTTCTTACTCCAAGAAGGAAGAACCAGGGCATATATAATCAGATCAAAGCAAAACAAAAAAATGAACAGTATAAATAGCTCAGTGTATGACATCTGGGATCTATTCATAATCTGGGCTCCACCCAGGGAATAATCTGCGGAAGGGGGGGCGTGGTAGAATGTAAGGGCTGCGATTGGGGTGAATGGTGAAACTACAGCAATGTAGTCTGGACTCTCATTTGATTAACCTGATTGAACATACAACCCCTCACTTCTCTCTGGATGGTGGGGCTGTGGGTGTTTTGGCACAACAGCCTGCAAATTGGTTTTACATGAAGGATGCTTGTACTCATGGACTATCACTTATAGCTAAAAAATGGAAAAAAAAACTGAGAGAGATATGCAGGACGGTCATGGCAGAATGCATGATCTCGGTTGGGGTGGGGGTGGGGGGAAGGGAAGGGGAGATATGCCTGAACTGAATTGGAAAATGATGTATGAAATGCACAAAGCATCAATAAAAAAAATGTTAAAAAAAAAAATCTGGGCTCCAAAAGGCTTGGGCGGCTCCATTTATCTGGCTTTGCCATCCACAGCACGCTTAGCTAGTTCAATAGACTCAGGCCAGCTCCACTCCACACCTACCACTGTCCTTGATCACCCCACAATCCTGGCATCTTTAATATGATGGTGTTTCCAATGCAACTGAGGTTTCACCTTCAGCAGTGGTCTCTCCTGGCCTCACATGGTCCCCATGACCCCATCAGTTCTGCAGCTTTCATCTGCCAAAACAGTACTGCTTGGGAGACTTACACATTACCAAGTTCTGCTTCCAGCTTGAGATGCGGCCTTGCTCACACTCACCTCTTTGTGTGATGACCCTTAGGAAATACTTTGCAGAAGATTTCATCTCAAATATGTAAACATGGTTGATTTTCAGTCCCAGCTAACTATCATCAATTGTCACAGTAAAGCACAGGTTTCTCATTCACAAATTCTTAATACACAATATTGGACAAATGACCCAAATAAAGTCTTTGAGAGTCTCTCAAACCTCCCTCTAAAACTTCATAAACCAGGGCTCCATCATCTGCATTTCTCCAAGCTCCCAAAGAATAGCGCACTAAGTTCTGAGTCCTTAATGGTTTCTCCAGCCCAAAGTTCCAAATGCTTCCACAAACTTTCCTTAAACATCTCCAAGTCTGTCACATCAATACCTCACTCCCAGTACCAACTTCTGTCCTAGTTTACATCTCTATTGTTATCATAAACCACCATGACCAAAGCAACTTGGTCGGGGGACGGTCTGTTTGGCTTACATGTCCTCATCACAATTCATCCTTGAGGGAAGCCAGAGCAGGAACTTACAACAGGAACCTAGAGGCAGGAACTGAAGCATGGGCCACAGGGGACACTGTACACTGGCCTGCTCCTAGCCATGTGCTCTTCCTGCTTCCTTATACAACCCAGGGCCACCATCCGTTCCTGGTTGGCACCACCCACAATGGGCTAGACCTTCCCACATCAGTCAACAATCAAGAAAACGCCTCACAGGCATGCCCACAGGTCAGTCTGATGGGGGAAATTCCCACACTGAGGTTCCCTTTTCCCAGGTGTGCCAAGTTGACACCAGAATCTATCCAGCTTTCAATTGATTCCAGGAGTTTTCTTTCCTAGTTTTCATGAACTCCTCTCAAAGAATTTATTTTTTCCCATGCTTTCGTGATTGAGATTGTCTTTCTTTCTCCCTGTGTGTTTAGTATTCCTTTACATGACTTCTTCAGTACCCAGCTTGGTGGTCATGAACTACCTTAGTTTGTATTTGTCTTGAAATATCCTTGAAAATTCCCTATTTTAAAAAAGATACTTTTACTGGACATAACAATTTTGGTTAGAAATGATTATTGCATTGCTGTAATATATCATTCTATGCATTCCTGGATTTTAGTGTCACAGGTGAGAGATCCGATGCTATTTTAGTGTCTTTGTCTTTACAGGTAAGCTGTCTTTACAAGTACATCCCCCTACAGCTTTTTTTTTTTTTTTTTAATTTTTTTTTATTTTATTTATTTCCGTATGTGTATGAATGTACTGTCTGCATGCAGGTCTGTGCACCCGTGTCGTGCAATGCCGCGGAGGTCAGAAGAGGGCGTCAGATTCCCCTGGAACTGGAGTTCTCCTGGAATTGGAGTTTCAAACGGTTCTCGGCCGCCATGTGGGTGCTGGGGATCGAACCCGGGTCCTCTGTAAGAGCGGTCGGCGCTCTTAACCGCTAGGCCATCTCTCCAGCCCCCCCCTACAGCTTTTAATATTATTTCCTGCTCTCTCCTTGGAGGAATAATTCACAGCTGATGCCACAGCTTACATTCTCTAGTGGTTAGGAGATGTTATAAGCCACAGTAAGACCTCGTCATCTTTTACAGAAAAACTACAATTCATGGATTAGCATACCATCTGTATTAGTCACTTTTCTGTTGCTGTGATAAAACACCATGACCAAAGGAACTTATAAAAGGAAGAGTTTATTTGAGCTTACGATTGACGGTTCCAGGGAATTAGAGTCCATTGTGGCAGGAGGCATGGCGGCTGGATCTGGAGCAGCAAGCCGAGGGTCACATCTCGCAAAGAGCACAGGAAGCCAAGAGAGAGCAACTGTAGACCACGAGGCTTGTTAAACTCACTAAGCCTGCCCCCAATAACATACTTCCTCTAGCATGGCCACACCTTCTAAGACGTCCAAAAACAGTGCCACCAACTGGAGACAAATGTCTGAATATTTACAGCCTATGGGGGACACTCATTCAAACCACCACACCATCCAACATCTGTGTCTATACCAAAGCAACCTACCATACTAATTAGTACTGTTTAAATACCTGTATATCTAATTGCTTGTGCTTCATTAGTAAGATTGAAAGGTTATTCCTGGACAAGCTGTCAACCCATGAAAGGAAACAGCCTGAACTGATCAGAGTCCAAAACAACATCTCCAGAGAAAGTAGACTGATTTGCTTCTCGCCCACCTGTGCCCCTTATCTAAGCCTAGGGAACAATCTGCAGAAGAGGGGGTGTGGTAGAATGTAAGGGCTGCAATTGGGATGAATGGTGAAACTACAGCAATAGAGACTAGACACTTATTTGATTGACTTGATTGAACATACAAGTCCCCCCAGCTGGATGGTGGGACCCTTGGGCTGTGTGGGTTTGGGCACAACTGCTTGCAAATTGGTTTTACATGAAGGATGCTTTTACTCATAAATTATTATTCATTGTTAAAAAATGAAAAAAAAGAATGAAAGAAAAAAAGAGAGAAAAAAATATTATTTCCTGACCCTTTTTTTTTTTTTTGGTCTTTTTGAGACAGGGTCTTCCTGTAACTCCAGCTGTCCTGAAACTCACTCTGTAGACCAGGCTGGCCTTGAACTCACAGAGATCTGCCTGCCTCTGCCACCCGAGTGCTGGGACTAAAGGTGTGCACCACCATGACATGTCATGTAGAAGTTCTTCCCAGGTCATGTATCTTAGAAGTTATAAATTAAATGTGTCTTGTGCTTGGAGTCCATTGCTTTCACTAGATTTTCAAAATATTGCGGCTTAATTTCATCAAATAGTTATCTATGTATTAGTGCTTATCTCAGCTCCTATTATCCCAGAGATTCTTAGGTTTGGTTTCTTGATTATATCCCAGAGTTGTAGGATATTGTGCCATGATTATTTGTTTGTTTTCCTTATTGATGTTTGTAGTATTTCCTAACCTTGTCCTCCATTCCTGATATCCTTTCTTTTACTCTGTCAGCTCTATTGATCATGTTCTCCACTGTGTTTTTCATTTGGTTCCTTGTGGTTTCATTTAAATTCTGTTTGAATTTTTCTAAATCTCTATTTCCTGGCTGAATTTGTCTTCCACTTTGCTGCCTTTTTCACCCATATTGGTATTTTTTTTATTAATTTTGTTAATATGCTCTTTTATATTGTTGGCTTTTTTCTCCAAGTCCTGGGTGGAATTCTCTGTTGTTTGTATCATCGTTGAGGGCCTTGGCCACTTTACTAGTAAACTTTAAAACTCTTCACCCAGCATTTTACAATTTTATTGTCTTTGACTTCAGTAGTGAGGAGTTACCATCTTTGGAGAATCATACTGTTTGCTTTTCATATTTCTTATGTTTCTGTGTTGTGATTTGCACATCTGTTGTCTTACATATGTCTTATCTCTTTTTTTATTATATTTTTGATACAGGATCTCCCTTTAGTCCCAGTTGGCCTGGAGGTTGCTATGTAGACCAGGCTGGCCTTGAACTCACAGAGATCTGCCTGCCTCTGCTTCCTGACTGCTGGGATTAAAGGCATGCACCACCATACTGGGATACATATGTCTTTTGCTTGAGGATCTAGCAGCCTACTCTCAAGGGCTCATTCTCCAGCACCACTTTTGGAGGAGTGTTGCGCATCCCTCCCTTTGTGGGAGAGCCATGCAAATGAGCTGTGTTTGACTTGATTTCTTTCTGTGAACTGCACTTTAAAATTGTTTGATATATTTATTTTATGTATATGAGTGTTTTGCTCCATGCAAAGTGTACCATATACACACAATGCCCATGGAGGCAAAAGAGGGTGTCAGATACCCTGAAACCAGAGTTATAAATGGTTCTTAGCTGCCATGTGGATGCTGGGATCTGAACCCAGGTCCTCTGCAAGAACAGCCAGTGCTCTTAACATTTGAGCCATCTCTCCAGCCCCAATATCGCATATTTTTAAGATTTGTATTTATATGTGTAGTTGTGTGAGTGTGCAGGCACATGTGTGTACAGTGCCTACAGAGGTTGGAAAAGAGCACAAGATGCCCTGGAGCTGGAGTTACAGGCACTTATGATCCACCTGATGTGATGTCAGGAACCAAACACTAGTCCTCATGCGTGAGCAGCAAGTGCTCTTAAGAGCTGAGCCACCCTTCCATCCTAGCATCCTTTTCTTTTCCCTTTTTATGTATATCACTACTGTTGTGACTTTCTGAAGCTCTATTTGAAAGAGATTTTAGTTTTTCTTTCTTTTTAATAGCTTTATTTCTGGCTGTTGATGACAGAAGCAAGGCAAACAATGAACCCATTCCTGAAGCGCTTTCTAGGTGTAATTTTTTTTTTGTCTTGAATCAGTCCTGTATTCATGTGGTGGTGCTGCTAGAAATTGCCATCAGCTAGGTGGCTTACCCAATGGGAAGTTTCTGGAGGCTGGATGTCCAAGATGGCGCTATTGGCAGGTCAGCGTCTCCTTGGCCCCAGATAACTGTCTTTTCCTGGATTTGCACAGGTGTCTCTTCTGACAGCTTGAATCCCTTCTGAGGGCACCAGACCCTGGGATGTTTGTAAAAATTCAATTTCCTGATGGATGACATGGTTCTTTCATTTAATCCCAGCCATTTGGAAGCAGGTGGATCTCTGTTAGATCAGGATCAGCATATTCTATATAGTGAGGTGGTCTGTGACGAGAGAGACGCTGTCTTAGAGCTCCAACCAGGAGAGGAGGAATGAGGACATGGGGGCTGCATCTTCAATACTTTAATTTTTCTTATTCTGACTTCCGAGTCTCCACTGAGTCATTCGGAGGCAGCTAGCTTCTCATCTCATATCTTCCAAAACTTCTTCTTTTAATAAGGACCCTAATGCCATTGGATGGGGGGGGTCTGCCTTCCTCCAGTATTACCTCACCCTAATTGACTATACTTCCAATAACCCTAACATCCAAATGTGGTCCAGCTCTGAGGTGCTAGAGGACTAGGAGTTCAGTGCAGGCATGGGAAATGAGGCACAATTCACCCGACACCCAGTGAGGCTTGCATTTTCAGGTCTTCCCTCCAAAAGCGATACGCAAGTTGTCACATGGGTCACAGCATTTGGGCTGTAATCATCGGACTGTTTCTCTACCCACTTCTCTCTCCACTCTTGGAAAGTAAAAGAGCTCTTTCATAGGGAAACTGGGGCTTAGGCGAGGAACCCAAGCTGTTGCGCATTCTCACTACATCCAGTCCTGTTTCCACGCCTCCACTCTCGGACTGCAGATATTATTAACCTTTATTTGATCTTTTTAAAAGAACGATCTAGGGATGGGGCTGGAGAAGTGGCTCAGTGGTTACGAGCTCTCGCTGCTCTTGCAGAAGACCGGGGCTTGGTTCCCAGCACCCATATGGCAGCAAAAAATCCCCTGTAATTCCAGTTCCAAGGGATCTGACACCCTCTTCTGGCCTCTTCAAGCAATGCACTCACGTGACACAGATACATGTTGGCAAAATGCTCATACACATGAAATTTTTTCCAAAATCTTAATTTTTTTTTGAAAGAACAGTCTAGGGGCCAAAGAGATGGCTCAGTGGGTCCATGTACTTTCTGCCAAGGCTGACAGCCTGTGTTCCATCCCCAGAGCCAACATGGTAGAAGGAGAAAACCTACTTCTGCAAGTCGTCCTCTGATCTCCACATGCACACCATGGCATGAGAGTGCCCCCCCACAATAAATAAATAAATAAACAAACAAATAAATAAATATATTTTTAAAGTTTTTTTTTTGTCTTTTCGAGACAGGGTCTCCCTGTAGTCCCAGCTGTCCTGGAACTCACTCTGTGGACCAGGCTGGCCTTGAACTCACAAAGATCCACCTGCCTCTGCCTCCCAAGTGCTAGGATTAAAGGCATGCGCCACCACGCCCGGCAATAAATATATTTTTTAAAGAGGAATGATCTGGAATTTATTTATACCAAAAGAACAAAACATCATGGAACCTAAGCGTTACGCTCAGAGGTCACCTTCTCTAAATTTCCTCTGCCAGTATTCTATCATGCTAGTGCTTCAAGCCCAGTGAAGAGATGTCCATTGTGGAACTGTGGGCCATGGTAATTGAATGGGCTACAGTTTTGAGAGAATAGGGTAGGAAATCTTTGATCTCCCAGCCATGAGACCAAGTCTTCCTGTGTTAGATGGTACAACTAGGTGTTCATGCCTCACATCAAACAGCTTCTTCCTTGGAGGCCAACAATCTGAAGAATCAGAAGTGGTGGGGGGACACCACCTTCTTGACTAAGTGAGAAACGAGAATCTCCTGAAGGCCCCTCATCACACACTCATGGATTCTGAAACATTCAGCCCTTCAGGACGCCATATAGTTAGTGTGATCCAGGCATGTTGGAATGGGTCATACCCCAAGACTCTAGCTCCCTTTTAATAATGCAAGTCTAGGGCTGGAGAGATGGTATAGCAGTTAAGAGCACTGACTGCTCTTGCAGAGGACCCAGGTTCGATCCCCAGCACCCACATGGTGGTTGAGAGCCGTCTTTAACTCCAGTTCCAGGGGAATCTGACACCTTCTTCTGAACTCTGCAGCATTGCACAACACAGGTGCACAAACCTGCATGCAAACAGTACATTCACACATATAAAAAAAAGCCTATAATTTAAAAATAATACATATTTGTTGTATAAAATTTTGGAAGATTGATAAATACCTATAACCCCAACACTTAGGAGGTGGATGAAGTAGGGAACCTCGATTTGGGAGACAGCCTGGGCTGTATTCAAAAACAAACAGATCCTTCTTGCCCCCCAAAATTTGGGGAAAAACTTAATGTACTTTTATTTATTTCTTTTACCCAGCAATAGCTATAGCTAATATTCTTTTATCCTTCACTGATTATTTTCTTCTATACATCTATATCTATAGCTATAAGATATATATTAGTTGATGCTAAAGTAATTTATAGCACAGGGTTGATCTTTTTATTACAGTTTCATATCATGTTTCTTCCAATTATAATGCTATTTGAACATTTTTCTATGCATTAAACTTACAGACATCATATTCAATGACCTCACATTAAATGTTGAGTTTCTATATTTTTATTAACTGCTCCCTTGTTTTATAACTGGGGAGGCATAGATATTTGAAAACACTTGATGATTAGCATTGGTTAGGGTCTTAAAGTGGAATTGCTGCATTGAGGGTTATAGAATATTACCAATAATGTTAATTAATTACATGTCCCTTCCATATCCTAGTGATGTCTAATGCTTTTAGTACAGCTGCCCACCATGTGGACAGAGGCCTCTTCATGGAGTGGGAGGTCAACAAGATTGGTCTTGCTGTGGAGGAAACAGAGAGCTGATTTTCCCATAGTTTTACATCTTGAATTCTGTGGTAGCCAGAAATCCATTTTCTTAAAATATTTTGGTATATTTTTTTTCTATTGCTTTTGGGGAGGGTTCTGTCTTAGTTTCCTTTCCTGTTGCTGTGATAAAATACCCAGAGGAAAGGCAACTTAAAGGGAAAAGGGTTTATTTGGTTCACAATTCCAGGTTACAGACCCTCATTTCAGAGAAGTCAAGGGGCCGGAACCTGAAGCAACTGGTTGTATCACACATTCATAGTCAAGAACAGAGAGAAGCGAATTAGTGCAGGCCTGCTTGCACTCAGCTCACTTTCTCCACTCTTATAAGATCAGGATCCCCTGCCCAGGGAATGGTGCGCCCACAGTGGCCAGGCTCTCTCACCTCAATTAATATAATCAAGGTAATTCCCCACAGAGATGCCTATGGGCCAACATCAGCTAGGCAATGCCCCATCAAAACTCTCTTCCCAGCTAATTCTAGATTACATCAAACTGACAACTGAAACCAGCCATTACAGTTTGTAAACACAAGGCCAGGAACTCAGAGAGAAGAGAGCGCTGTCAGAAATCAGTTGCCTCCCCAACAAGCCAGACCCATAACAGGAAGGAGATGGAAAGGGGAACAAAAATGAACCAAGCTGATCGTCAGCAGCTCACATTTCTCTCTAACAAACCACAGCGTGTAAGTTGACACTAAATCCTTAGCGTCAGCAGATTTATTATTTCGTGAATCAGGAAACTGGACAGTGGGTGGGAACGACGGCTAAATCTGTGCCCATGCTGAACTCCGGGTCACTTGTGGAAAAGCTAGTACTCAGAGGCCCCATAGCCACCACATGGGGAGCCTGGAGAGCCTCTCTAGCCACCCCTCTTTCCTAATCTCTGTTTAATTCATTTCTTTATTATGAAATGTTTTAGATATGTGAGATTTACCCACAGTCCAGATTATTATTAAAACATTAAAAACACAGCAGAACCCCACCCTTCTCCTTCACCTTCACCTGTGCCCAGAAGCAGAAACTATTCCTCATTTCCATGTTCTTTATACTTTGCTTCACCTACAAGCATCTGTAAGTGCAGCATAGTACTGCTTCTCGCCATTTTTTTTTTTTTTTGGCTTCTTGTCATTTTTAACTTTGGTGGGGGGCTCTACATCCTTCAGCCACCTGTATTTTTGTTCTATATGATGTCTATGAAGCTTATCTTGAGCATGAAGGTCCTTTTCTCCTTTGCCTTTTCTACTTGCATGTGTATGTGTGTGTCTGCATGTGTGTGTATGTGTGTGCATGTGTGTGTGTGTGTGTGTGTACATACATGCACCACAGAATACATGTGGAGGTTAGAGGACAACTTGTAGAAGTGAGTTCTCTCCTTCTACCATGAGGGTCCCAGGGATTGAACTCTGGTCATCAGGCTTGGTGGCAAGCACCTTTACTGGTTGAGCCATTTATTTGGCTGCAAAATAGGATTTATTGAAAGATGCAGGTAACATGGAGATAGCTGAAGAACCAGGTATGGGAAAGAGCCCCAGAACAGGGAAGATAGTACAAAGTCATCTCCAGGACTGGCTCTATAAAGACACCATTGTCCACAGACATGATGGCTACTCTCAGCTGCCACACTGGACACAGCCCCTGGCTTTGCCATTGGAGACATTACTGATGACTCTGACAAGTGTGGTTGTTATATGTTGTAGTAAGAACAGAAGGCTGGCTTGTGTAAGTACAGGAGAAAGCTGGTAGAAAGTGGACACAGCCTCTCCCCTGTACAGAAGGCCCTGTAAAAGGGAAAAGAGAGACACCTGCAGGTACAGGGGTATCTGAGGTCAAGGTGGGTTTTTAATTTATTTTTTATGTGTTTAAGTGTTTTCCTTGCATGTATGTAAGTGCACCCATGTCATGCAATGCCTGAGAGGAGCCTCTGGAACTGGAGTTATGGATGGTTGTTTGACTCCATGTGGGTGCTGGGAATTGAACCTAGATCATCTGCAAGACTACAAGTAGTCTTTTTTTTTTAGTCTTTTTGAGACAGGGTCTCCCTTTAGTCCTAGGTGGCCCGGAGCTTGCTCTGTAAATTAGGCTGGCCTTAAACTCATAGAGATCTGCCTGCCTCTGCCTCCTGAGTGCTGGGATTTCAAGTAGTCTTAACTGGGAACCATCTCTCCAGCCCCTCAAGACGGTTTTTAAGATAGGAACTGACAGCATAATTGTGTACCAAGGAGAACAATTGTGCACAGGAGAAGAATCTTGCTGGTAGTGAAGAGCCTGGGTGGGCAGGAAGGGCAGATGTTTGCTTGGGAAGCCCAACTCTCCAGAGCTGTGCAGGGAGGCTGCAGTGCCTGAGGACAGACGGGGGAAGTGGGACACAGAAATTCATTTTCAGTTCTTTCTGTTTTATTCATGAAATGAGCAAGATCAATAGCTGACAGTTAAGAAAGTGAACAACATTGGGAAGGTTTGAGAATGGGGTAAGTAGAACCAGCAATTAAATTGTGAAGACGTGATGTTTAATTTTGACAAATATTCCATGATTTAAAAAAAGTGAAAAAAACTCTTAAAATGTTTAATAAGGAACAAAAACAGGCTATAAATACTGCTTGCTGCTTTATCCCCTAAGTTTATCAGTAAACCTCATGGGCTCCTGCAGACTCCCTACAAACCACTATCTATTTATCTTTCTTTAGAAATGGAAAGGACAGGACAGGTAACACGTGCTTGTCCTGAGCTGAAAGTCCAGGCTGTCATATTGATTCATACTAACTTTCAGAGAGAGAAAATGAACCTTTCAGAGCATAAGGAAACCTTTAACCAAGAGCAACACTCCATGCCAGTGCTTCAAAGAAAAAGAGACAAAGCCAAAAGCAGTTGGAGTTTTGCTCTTACAGAACTGAGATGCTCTTCTTACAGCAGGAGAAGCCACCTTCATGGATGTAAACAGCACCAGTTATTCTTACTAGCCCAAGACCCATGACCAGGCCTTGTGGCTCTTTCTGAATTGGTGTTTTGAAATCTATCGCCCACTGAATTTCAACAGGAGCTAGTGGTGCAATGTTGATGTTCCCCTGGCAGCAATGCAGGCTAAAGGCTGGAGATGGGCAGCTTTCCTGCTAGGGGCTCCCAGCAGTGATGTGATCCTTGTAAAGAAATGGATTTCTAATTTTGTTTTCAGCACACAGTTTTACTGGGCCTTCTGCTTCTTTGGCCTGTTTCCCAGGCACACCTCACACCATCGCTTGCGTGGGTGCTAATAAGAACAGGAATGTGTCCACAATTTGCTCAGTGTGGTTGAAAGATAATTGACTCTCCCCTGCCTCAGCCTGATTTCTCTTGAGCTGATCTAATTTCTTTAGAAACCTGTGACTGTGGACACCAGTTAATTTGCTGAGTTAGACTGTAGCCAGGACTCAATCCCATGATTGAGGATGAAATATTGGTGGTAATGAATTAATATTGGTTGAAGAACTAAGAGCCAATGCATGGCAACAACCCAAATTCGACACTTGACAGCAGGCATTTTCAGGTGTTTGCTACACTGGCCTCCAAACCACATAACTCCCAGCCAGGGCCTGGCAGTGGGAGGATGGGTGACTTCTAACCACTATTCTCCAATTTATATTTTTATTTTAATCAAAAGATTTCCATATTAAATAAATTTGGGTGAGAAATGCTGGTCTTTTTAAATCAACTTATTTTGTTGTAAACAATTGATACATGGGTTGACAAGATGGGCACTTGCTGTATCAAGCCTGATGACCTGATGACCAATCCCTGGAACCCACATGGCAGAAAAAAACTGCTGACAGTTGTCCTCTGACCTCCACACATGCTGTTGAATACACACACACACACACACACACACACACACACACACACACACACACAGACTGAATTCATTTTTTAAAAATATTTTACTTATTATTTTTATTTTATGAATGTGAGTGTATTGCCTGAACGTATGTAAGGCATGCCCACGTCACACAATGCCAAAGGAAGTCAGAAGCGGTGTCAGATCCCCTCATACTGTAGTTACAGATGGTTTTTCTCCACCATGTGGGAGTTGGGAACTGAACCCAGGTCCTGTGCAAAAGCAGTCAGTGCTCTTAACTGCTGAGCCATTTCTTTACCCTGAGACACTGAATTCTTAAAAGTTGACATATAAAACTTGTACATGTCTACGGGGGTACCATGTAATGCTTGTGTGTATGTATATATGGTATACTGCTCAAGAAAGGGCAATGCTCCCTTATTCTAGAGGATTTGACACACAGCAAGTAATGCCGATCTGTGAACCATGACTCAGCACCTGGCTCCATTGCAAACGGGCATTCTTTGTCTCTCAGAATCCCAGTTCTAATCCTAGTCTCTGGCTGTCATGACCTCTTTGGGCAAGTCCCACAGCATGTTTTGTAAGACATTATCCAAGCAGATGAATCAGCAGCTGTCACTTCCGAAGGAAGCCAGGATTTCCCCGTGGGTTGAAGAGTCCGGTGGAGTTGGGGGAGTCGGGGGTGTTCCTGTGAGGATACCATGTGTGAAGTCCTTAGGGATGAAAGGCATTCTGAGGATGTGAGTTATCACAGCGAAGCTCACTGAGGCTTCTCAGCATTGATATAAATAACGCTGCACTGGCTGCGGACCAGAGGAGAGCCAAACAGTAATGAACACTAGAACAAACAAACAGGCCTCGGGATGCTGGCCCAGCCGCTGTAAACCACAGTTGGCAACAGGATAGGAGGTGGTAGTGGGCAAAGCTGCACCAACATTGCATTAATCACTGTGAGTGAAGGGAGGAAGCCCTTAGAATAATACAAGCCAGATGATTAAGAAAGGCCACAGCACACAGGACAAGAGCATTGATTTGAAAGGGAAATCAACATGAAGCGTGTTGAATTGCTTGACTCCATGTTTAAATATTAACCAACTAATCATTAGTTACATGATGGATACTTCCTATATACAAAGTACTGGGCTTGAGAGGTAGCTCTCAGGGAGGAAAGAGTAGTTTTAGGCCCTCCCTTTCCCACAACATACAGCAAACAACGAAGTGGAATAAGTGGAAGAAGGATGTCTAGTAATATTGGGCATAATATAAAATACATCCTCAGGGGAATGAGATGAAATCTGCATGTGCACATCAAGGAGCAAGAAAATAGAAATGAAAGATTTGCCTTGAGCTGGATTCCACGTGTCTACCGTGGGCCGATCAGCCTACCAAGAAAGGGGGGAGTGAGTGGGAGCTTCTTGCAGCATTCCGGGATAGTGCCCCTCCCTGAACTGAAACAAACCCAAGTCCCCTATGGATAAAAGCACCCCAACTTAGGCCCTCCAGAGTCCCTTGAACTGAGAGCACAGAGCATGGAAAACGAAAGCAAGCAAGCAGGACACCTCGAAGGAGGATCAGTGGAAACAATGAACAGAATTAAACTTCCAGTTAAGAATGGGTATTGATTGCTCTCGCAGAGGACTGGAATTCAGGTCCCAGCACTCATGTCAGGAGGCTCACAACTGCCTATAACTCCAGCTCCGGGGGACCCAATGTCCTTCCGGCCTCTGCAGGTGCCTGTACTCATGTTCACGCACAAAGAGGCACACAAAGCTAAAACTGAAAGTAAATCTCAACACATGTTTAAAAACTTGAAAGAGAATCACAAAAATTAATCAAATCTATAAAAATGACCAGGAAGAGTTTGAAAAAAAAGCAAAAACGGAAATTTGAAAACAGAAAAAACAGAACAGTAAAAAAAAAAAAAAAAAGGAATCCTGGGCTGACGAGATAGTTCAGGGGTTCAGAGCACTGGCTGCTCTTTTATTTCCCAGCACCCACATGATGGCTAACAACTGTCTGTAACTCCACTTCTAGGGGATCTGGCCCCCTCTTCTGGCCTCTGAGGGCATTGGATGACATGGGTGCACTTACATACCTGAAGGCAATACACCCATACACACAAAATAAAATAAAAAAGAAATCCTACTCAATGGTGGATAAAACAGCAAATGATATAACTGAAAAGATTGTTTTATTTATTCCTTTATTTAGTGACTTACCAACGGAACAGTCAGGCCTCCATCCCTAAATACAAATAATTTTTTCCTTGATGACAACTGTAACCATCCCTTTAAAAGTCCACTTGAAGAAGTGGATATAAATGAAACTTGGTGTAAAGATTTTATTTTCATTTTTAATTATGTGTATATGTGTATCTGTGCACTTGCTTGTGCACACACATGGGAGCCAGAAGAGGATGTTGGGTTCCCTAGAGCTAGAGCTATAAGCAATTGTCAGCTACCTGACATATGTGCTGGGAACCAAACTCCCATCTTCCAGAGGAGTAGTACATACTCTTAACCATGGAGCAGTCTCTCTAGCCCCTGTCAATATAACTTTGAAATTTCCTATAAAATGCAGCTTGCATATTATTCCCCAAAGCTCCCTTTATCTGGGCTTGTCTGAGATTCCTTCCTATTTAAAGCCCCCTCTTCCTTCCAGTCTTCATCTCTGAGGATTTTCCAGACACCTGTTGATTTTCTTTTCTCCCCCATCCCTGATCCTATCTTATGTTCTTCTGGTGGAGCTGACATTGTACTGTGATCACTGTCTCAGGCTTTCAGTCAGGAGCTCTTGAAAGATAACTTTCTTTTTACATTTTTATTGAAGTAATTTCATACATCGTTTCTCAGTCCAATCTAGACTTGTCTTCGTCTTCTATGCCCCTCACCCCACCTGAATTCATGCACCCTGCCATCCCTGCCCTGTATCTTTTTCTGATTCTTTTCAAAGTTTTTTTCAAAGCAAAGGATTATTGTCCTTGGGGAAACTTTACTGTTTCAGTCAGTTCCCTGTCCCTGTTCCTCTGCTGTTGTTCCCTCTGATCTGTACCACTCCAACACATATATATATATATATGTCACACCTATACTAAAATTATATCATCTGTACACAGACTGTCATTTCCATATCATGTTTCAGGATTCACATTTTTCCCTTTAAAATTTATTCTAAAATATGCCTACATATCCTCCACTCATATACCAAGATTACCAAATCAAAAAATAAGTGGTGGGTTAATTCTAGAGCCTGTTAAAGGATTTACATTATTAGAGCACAGTTGCTTTCAGGGAAAGGGGTATATAATGTTGATGTTACTCAGTTTGCCTTACAACTCAGTGCTTGGTGCTAGCATCCACAAATAAGGGATACCATTCATCATTTGCTTTTCTGGGACTGTGTTACTTCACTTAGCATAATATCTTCTAGCTCCATCCATTTACCTGCAAAGTTCATGATGCCATCTTTCTTTATCACTGCATAGAATTTCATTGTGTAGATGTACCACATTTTCTCTATCCACTCATTGGTTGAAGGGCATTTGGGTAGGTTCCAGCTCTTTGCTATTGTGAAGAGAGCTGCAATGAACATGGCTGTGTATGTACCTCTGCGGTAGGATGAGTCATGTAGGTATATACCCAAGAGTGGTATGACTGGGTCAGGTGGTAAGCTCATCTTGAGTCTCTTCAGAGTTCTTTGTACTACTTTCCATAGTGGTTGTGTGAGTTTACATTCCCACCAGCAATGGATGAGTATTCCCTTTTCCCCACAACCTCTCCAGCATTTGGTATCATTTGTTTTCTTGATCCTAGCCAGTCTTATTGGAGTGAGATGATATCTGAGAGTGGTTTTAATTTGCATTTCCTTAATTATTAGCAATGTTGAACATTTTTAAAGATGTTTCTCAGCCATCTTTATTTCCTCATTTATGAAGTCTCAGTTCAGCTATTGACTCCATCTTTTGAGTGAGTCATTTGTTTTCTTCTTTGCTCTTATTATTTTTTTGGAGACAAGATCTCCCTTTAGTCCCAGCTGGCTTGAAGGTCTCTATGTAGACCAGGCTGACCTTGAACTCACAGAGATCTGCCTGCCTCTGCCTCCTGAGTGCTGGGATTAAAAGCGTGTGCCACCACACCTGGCCTAAGATGGTTCTTAGCTGCCATGTGGGTGCTGGGAATTGAATCCAGGTCCTCTGCAAGAGCAGTCAGTACTCTTAACTAGGGAGCCATCTCTCCAGCCCCATACTTCTTTGCTTTTTGAGTAGTTTATATATTCTGGATGTCAATGCTCTATCGGATATATCATTGGTGAAGGTTTCCTCCCACTCTGTGGGTTTTCTTTTCACTTTGCCAATTCCTTCTATGAAGCCAGAATCACTCTTATACCAAAATCAGGTGAAGATAAAACTAGAAAAGAAAACTATAGACCCATCTCATTAATGAACACAGATGCAAAAATTCTCAACAAAATACTTGCAAACTGCATAAAGACCCATATCAAAAAGATCATCCATCATGACCAAGTTGAATTCATACCAGAGATGCAGGGATAGTTCAACATATGTAAATCAATAAATGTCATAAAACACATAAATGGATTAAAAACCACAAACCACGGGATCATCTCAATCAATGCAGACAAAATACAGCATCCATTCATGCTTAAAGTCCTAGAGGGAAATGGACCGGAGGGATTGTTCCTCAATGTAATCAAAGCCATATACAAGAAACTCACAGCCAACATCATCCTAAATGGAGAAAAGTTAGAAGCATTCCCCTTAAAGGCAGGAACATGGCAAGGCTGCCCATATTGTCACTCCTCTTCAATATAGTACTTGAAACACTTGCTATGGCAATAAGACGAGAAAGGGAAATTAAAGGAGTACTAACTGGAAAAGAGGAAGTCAAGCTATCCCTTTTTGCAGACGATCTGATAGTTTATCTAAGGGATACTAAAAACTCCACCAGAAAACTCTTAGAAATGATCAAGACTTTCAGTAAAGTGTCAGGATATAAAATTAACTTACAAAAATCAGTAGCCTTTCTTTACATCAACAACAAGAAACTGAAGAAGGACTATAAGGAGACCTTCCCACTCACAATAGCCTCAAAACCAATAAAATACCTAGGAACAAATCTAACCAAAGACACCAAAGATCTCTACAACAAAAATTTTAAACCCTTAAAGAAGGATATTGAAGAAGATATCAGAAGATGGAAAGACCTCCCATGCTCATGGATTGGAAAAATTAATACAGTAAAAATGTCCATTCTACCCAAATTAATATACAGATTCAATGCAATCCCAATCAAAATCCCCATGAGTTTCTTCACAGACTTGGAAAAAAATCCTTAAATTCATATGGAAAAACAAAAGACCCTGAATAGCCAAAGCAAGCTTGAGTGAAAAGAGCAATACAGGGAGGATCACCATACCAGACTTCAAACTATATTACAGGGCTATAGTCATAAAAACAGCTTGGTACTGGCACAAAAACAGACCTGTAGACCAGTGGAACAAAACTGAAGAGCCAAACTTAAGCACACACAATTTCAGCCACCTCATATTTGACAAAGGGGCCAAGAAGACTCAATGAAAGAAAGACAACATCTTCAGCAAATGGCGTTGGCAAAACTGGATCACCACTTGTAGAAGGATAAAACTAAACCCTTACCTCTTGCCCTGTACAAAAATAAACTCCAAGTGGATCAAAGAGCTCAGTGTGAAATCCAAAACTCTGAAGATGATAGAAGAAAAGGTTGGCAGCAACCTACAAGACATAAGCGTAGAAGACTTCCTAAAT
Source organism: Rhizomys pruinosus (assembly GCA_009823505.1). Classification (NCBI taxonomy): domain Eukaryota; kingdom Metazoa; phylum Chordata; class Mammalia; order Rodentia; family Spalacidae; genus Rhizomys; species Rhizomys pruinosus. Next base: position 1,243,201 of record VZQC01001442.1, on the reverse strand, counting down.
CAGGCAGCTGCTGCACAGGAAGTGAGGTTGACAATTGACAAGTAGGACCTCATTAAACTCAAAAGCTTCTGTACAGCGAAAGAAACAGTGAAGTGAAGAGAAAACCCACAGAAGGATAACATTTGTACCATAATCATTAAATACAATTATCAATAAATTAGATTGTGTTCTATAAGGTTACTTCAAATTATTGCAGAAAAGATCTGAATTGTAAATATTTGCAATAAGATTATTCTGGAGTTATTACCAGATTTAAGTTGTCTTTAATTTAAGCACATTGATGAATGTGCAATCAATGTTGTAGTAATTATGTACAAATAGTCCGTGTTATAAATCAAGGCTTTGGCTTTCATAAGAAGCTTCTCTTGGACATCACCCTGTTTGCACGATGCCTGCTGCCTCAGCACTCAACACTGCCCTAGAAACTGCACAGAGAGGTTAGTTGGAAGCATCTTAGTAGAGGGCAGTTGTCACCCTCTGGCACAACTGGGTGAACTTTAAGCATCTTTCTTTTTAAAAAAAAATTATTTATTCCTGTATGTGTATGAATGTACTGTCTGCATGTAGGTTTGTGCATCTGTGTCGTGCGATGCTGCGGAGGTCAGAAGAGGGTGTCGGATTCCCCTGGAATTGGGGTAAAAGACAGTTCTCAGCCGCCATGTGGGTGCTGGGGATCGAACCCAGGTCCTCTGCAAGAGCGGTCAGTGCTCTTAACCGCTAGGCCATTTCTCTAGCCCCTAAGCATCTTTCTTACCAGTGAGAGACCCTGTGTCAAAAAGACAACAACAACAACAAAAAGAATCCTGCACACCCCATTCCATTCTTGCCTTTGGTTTGGAATAAACAACAAACCCAAGACAAAGATTCAAACAGGAAATGAAAACAAAAACCTGATTTATCAGAAGAGGTGGTCATTTACCCCCTGGAGGAATGAAGGGCTCAAGCTGTGCTCTAAATCACGCACTGAATAAAACACGCGTACGTTAAATATATGTTTAAGCCTTACCTCAGACAGATGAGTCATGGATGTTGTGCCAGGGAGTTTTTTGTTGTTGTTATTGTTACTCCCACAGAGATAATTATTTACTCAATAAAATTTAAACTGTTATCATAGCATAATTGGAAGCCAAGGGCAGTATTTGTCTACACCTGCCCCTTCCCAGCTGCAGTTGACTCAGTCATATACCAGACACCACGAATATTAGTTTGGTTCTAACATTCTGTGACAATCAATGAGGAAGAAATCCACAAGGCATATCTTCCTTAACAGGCTTCCTAAGGTGTTCCTTCTAAGTGTTCCCGATCTGAACTGTTACCCAGTTCTAAGCCTATCTCCAAGGAAAAGGGGGCTATCATTCAAGCTTGCCATTTGGAGACAGGAGGCTTCTTTTTTCATTTTTTTTTTTTTTCATTGACAAGCTTTTAGGGGCTGGGGACAAACTTAAGCCATCCAAGAGATCTGGGCATCTGTCTGAGGATGAGGACCAGGTAACATTAGGAACAAATGAGCTCAGGGGGAATCACATGTCCAGCTGCCCACTGGGGAAGTGGCCCAGCCAGGAATGCTTCCTCAGCTGAGAGCAGCCAGAGTGGGGACTGGATGCAGACCCAGACCACATCAGATCACCCGGCCTGGGTTCCTAAGCAATGTCCCTACCTTTTCCTATAGGCTTTCCCAGGAAGCCCTGTGAATCTCTTCTGATTTAAAAGATGCAACCAGTCTTCTGGAATGACTGATTATCACACTGTATTCTGGGCAATGCGATGCCCATTGCATTTCCAAATAGACCTTACAGACAAGTGTTGGCCCAGCAGTGCCTCTGTATTCCAAATAGAAGTTAATCTACTTAGCCTCTATTTGGAATATATTTCATAAATTACTCCAGTTGATCAAACCATGGCTCCAGAATCTTAAAAATAAAATGTAAGTTTGAGCCAGGCATGGTGGTACACATGTGTGATTCCAGCACCGGGGTGCTGAAGCAGGAAGATTGTGAGTTTGAGGCCAGCCAGCCCCATCTACCTAGCTAAACCATGGTACACATAACCAAAATAACAAGAAAAATAACCAAAACCCCTGAGTTTGGAGCATATCATGAGACTACAAATTGGCCCTTCTTAAAACCCATGTTAGCAGGCAGAGCCAACTTAGACATGTTCTGGACTTCCATTTAGCTCTGGGATGGGTGGCAGAGCCTTCCAGGAAGAAGATGGGCATGGTGGGCAGAGTCCCACCTCTGTGGGTCAGCACATCCTTTCCGTGGTATCCCAGGAGCCCCAGCACTGCCTTTCCTAGAGGCTTCCCACCTTCTCATGTCTTCTCCCTCTGCCTTTCAGCCTGTAAGGCCATGGGCTAGCTCAGAGCCTACAGACAAGAATTGGAGCACCAGAAGTCTGTGCTGCTTACCGAGAGGTTCTAGAGACCCACTGGGCTTGGTGCTAGAGAAGGGGAGGAAACCCAGCCCATTTAAGGATGCCGGTCGCCTGACGCTCTGCTGCCCACCTGCTTGGCTGGCTCCAGGTGACTCCTTCATTCCTGATGGTTCAGACAGCAGTCCCCCAGCTGGGAGGCAGCAGACACCATGTGGTTGCTGTGTCTAGAATCCCTCAGCCCTCTGAAAAATGCCTTCTCCCCTGGCCACCAAAAAGGAATAAACAGTGCAACAGAGACTTAAGTCACCATTGATGAGGACATTTCTTTATTGGAAAAGGCATTTTTCCCCAAAGGGGACAAAAGCTTATGTGGTTATTTAAGTTTATGAGAGCACATAGCACAAGCAGTTGATGGGTTTTCTTTTCTTAGTAGTAATTGTGAATTAAAGAGAAGGTAGGAGAACTCAAGAGATTTTTTTTCTCCCTGCGAATGAAATAAGGGCTGTATTTAGCAGCTCTCAGAAAACAGTGAGAAATAGTGTCTTGGAAAATGCATCGCACAACAGAAAGAAGTGCCTTTCTGTTTTCTTCTAGCTGTTAATTGTTAACGCAGTTCCCTCAGAACAGTGCCCTGATTGAGCCCTCATGAGCAACGGGACCACAGACGGGAGATGAAGAGCCAGGGGATGAAGCCCTTGAATGGTTTGCTGCTTGTCCCAGGCATGGCTGCCCATTCTTTTACAGTGTTTTGTTCGTTCCGTTGTGTTTTGAGGCAGGGTCTCTAGAAGCCTTCCTCAAACTCACCACTGACTGCGGTAGCTGAGGGTGACCTTGAATGCCTGACTTCCTGCCTCTACTTCCCAAAGCCTAAGATTACAGATAGATAACCACCACCACCACCACCCCCCACCTGGTTTGCGTGGTGCCAGAGATGGAACCTAGGCTTCTACCAATAGAGCCACACCCCCGGCCTCTATTTCTATGTGTTTATCATTCTCTTTCTAACACATGGTGGCCCACTGTTGACTCGGTCTTTCTGGGTTTCGCTTGGCTACTTGAGCCCACACAGCTGCTGCGGCCCTTCTACTCCCATTTAGAACCAATGGTGCTCTGCAGAAGACTGCCTGGAGAAGGCGTTCAGCCTCATGCGAGCCACAGTGTGGAGGCCAGGCGCTTGCGTCCTACTTCTGTAATGAGAACCAAACTGTGCTTCAGTTTCCTCTCCTGTACCACGAAGATACGCACACCTACTCTCATAGAATGGCTTTTCCTGCTCCCAAGAGCAGAGCATGGATGAAGATTTGGGACCAGATATGTGATTTTAAAGGTGCACTCATGTAAAAAAAAAAAAAAATGACCGCAAAGACAAGTGCCCTAAAGTAACAGCTGCATCTCCCGCAGTTCTAGATGCCAGAAGAGGCTGGCACAGCCATGTTCCTACTGAAGGCCTGAGGATCCTTGTTGCCCTTTCTGGCTTCCGGGGATCACTCATCGTCTTCGGTCTGCACCTGCACCCCCCCACTCTCTGCCTCTGTTGCTGTGCAGGCTTCTTGCTGTTTCTGAGTCCTCTTCTGTTCATTACATGGATTCTCTCAGACTGAGGATCTGCCCTCATCAATATAATAACTTTTTAAAATATCCCATTTCCCAATAAGAACACATCCTGGTTGAGGTTCCAGGTGAATAGGGATTAGGTCCAGGTATGAAGGCTCCAGTAAACTTCTTTGTTACAGAATGGCCTTACCTTGGCAATAGGACTCACGTGAAAAGGTGACAAAAGTAGATGTCCCCAAAGAAAGCAAAATCATTTCTGGGGCTCTAGAAAACTCCCTTCCTACTCACTATTGACTGAAAGCCCTCAACTCCCAAAGAATTATTTAATCTTCAGGGCTGGAGAGGTGGCCTAGCGGTTAAGAGCGCCGACTGCTCTTACAGAGGACCCGGGTTCGATCTCCAGCACCCACATGGCAGCCAAGAACCGTCTGAAACTCCAGTTCCAGGAGAACTCCAGTTCCAGGGAAATCCGACACCCTCTTCTGACCTCCGCTGGCATTGCATGACACGGGTGCACAAACTTGCATGTAGACAGTGCATTCATACACATACAGAAATAAATAAAATTAATTAAAAAAAATTTAATCTTCAAGACTCAGACTTCTTTAAGGGCAAAGGTCTCCTGGGAAGTACTTTCTCCAGCTGCAGCCATCAAAGGGCTGGGACGCATTGAAAAGGGGTAGGAATTGGAAGCAGGAGAAGGAGGAGAGCCTGGCAAACTGCTGTCACCTATATACTTCAAGTGGATCGCTTCTTTTCAAACCATGCTCCATTAGCCTCTGCCTTGTAGTTAGTTCTCCTCACCCTTGTTTGCAAGATGAGATTGAACACCAGAGGAGAAAAGAGAAAGCTCAAGGGCTGTAGAAGTTGCTTAGCTTGGAAAGTGCTGGTAGCACAGACGTGAGCTGAATTTGATCCCCAGTACCCACATAAAAAGCCAGGCGAGGTGGTGTGCACTGATAATTCCAAAACTGGGGAGGCAGAGACAGGCTTCTTGGGGCTCACTGGCTGTCCAGGCTAGCCTAATCAGCCAGTCCCAGGTCCCAGTGAGAGACCTGTCTAAAAAACAAGGAGAGTGGCTTCCAAGAAGTAAGCTCACCCAGGAGCAGTGAGCTGAAAGGGGGACCACCTAGACCTCACTCAGTTCACATTTCCTAGAATCCTAAGTCTACCGTGTACTTCATAGTTCCCAGAATCCTAAGTCTACTCTGCACGTGCAGCAGTGTGAATTGAGTTTGGCCACCAGTTGAAATCCTGTGCGACAAGTGTGGCTTAGCTGGGGGAGGTGTTAAGAAAGATTCTGAGGCTGTGTCTGAGCTACATGGGCAGAGAGCCATGACAGAGTCACAGTGTGCCACACAAGCATCTCCAGGGACACATGCCACAAATTTGTCATTCCTGCTATGTAGCTTTTTAAGGACCATTTCCTAAATGTGTTGTTGCCAGACATAGGTAACAGACTTCATGTCCTGGTGTAAAATATACAAACAACAAAGCCACAGGAAGGAGCTATTTCTATGCCATTAATTCTTTTCCATATTTCTGAAGACATCTGGCTGCTCAATGTACAAATCTTGTGATTTTTGAATCATAGATTCTCAGAGCCGAGGCACTTGTATCTATTTATACTCTTGCTGAGTACAGGCTTGATTTTGGTTGTGTAACCAGGGTTGCTGGGCCTGGGCCAGACCTGAGCTAAGTGAGTTGGAGTTGGGGTGGATGAACCATAGGAAGTTGAGGATGAGGGTCTTCTAGAGTCCATTCTGTCCCAAAGGCCAGCTATACCTCTATGGGCAAGTACGAATGCTTCCATGAGAAGGGTACTGCCCAGGAAATCAGGCTTCGAATATTAAGTACAGACATCTGGAAATCTCTAGGGCTCAGTCATACTGACAATGCCAAAGAAGGAAACACAACACTCTGAAAAGTCAGCAGTGGCCCCTGTGGCCCCTGGGTGGAGAGAGAGAGAGAGAGAGAGAGAGAGAGAGAGAGAGAGAGAACTTTGGGTCCTGGACCTGACCTTCTGCTGCCTTGGCATGATCTGCAAAGGCCTGGGCTGGCCAACCAAGGTCATTTGAGCTCCCAGTCAGCCCCTGAGGACTTCAGAAGGGGGCCTTGGGACCACTTAGCAAAGTATTTGCTATTGAAAATGAGGAAGTGAGAGAAAGGCCATTTTACAGAGAACTAAACTGTGGTTGAGAGGAGATAAGAACCTCCCCCCTTCCTTCCAGGCGCCCTAGGGAGACCACCTGTCGGGGGGGGGGGGGGGACGAAGGGAAACTCCAGAAGAGAGCCCTTGGCTCCGAAGAAGAGCCGGGCAAGGCTGAAAGACAGGAATTGTCCCTTCCTAGGCCAGACAGGAGAAAAGAAAGCCATGGGATTTGCCTTTAAATCTGTTTAATCCCGAGCAATGAAATCAGCATGACAGTCAGAAGCTATGGTGCTGATTCGCAATAACCAAAACAGAGGAAAACAACAACAAATTTCCACTGACATATGAATTGATAATGAAAATATGGCATTTAGATAAGAAAGAAGGATATCCTACATTTTGTGATACCATGGAGAAATTTGCATATCGTGCTAAGTGAAACAAACTAGTCACAGCAGGTAACACACTGTTGGATTCCTTTTGTGGGAAGCATACACAGAAGTAGACAAATAGAATGAATCCATAGTGGCATGCAGGATGATACAGGAGCTGTTCAGTGATTACGATGTTGTAGTAATTCAAGATGAGTAAGCTCCAGAAATCCACTGCACAGCATAGTTCTATAGTTAACAATAATTTATGCACACTTAAAGTTTAAGAGGGTAGATCTCCTGTTAATTGCTTTTCACTACATCCAAAGCAAAAATAAAACAAATGGATACTAGCAAATCCTTCAGAGATCCTCAATATATTTATACCTGTAGTGATGATGTCATGAGCACATATACAAACCCACGCTCACCAGAGTAGATAGATAATAACACAGTTTTTTGTAGACAAATTATTATTCAATAGAGCTGAGGGGAAAGGAAAAAAAAAAAGACATTATGATATTGGTGCTGGGTAAGCAGTTCAGTCCGTAGAGCTTTTGCTCAGCGTGCCCAAAGCCCTGGGTTGGATCCTGGTACAGTGGAGGTGGAGGCAGGAAGATCAGAAGGTCAAGCTCATCCTCGGTTACAAGGTGAGTTCAAGGACAGCTGGGGATACATGAGACCTTGCCTCACAAAAGTTATGGTGTTGTGCGAACATGAGAGGAGTTTCCTGAGACCCAAAGAGTAGCGTTCAGGTTCATGAATTTTCTTGTTAAAGTCAATGGTCTAGCAAAGGTGGGCGGTGCAAATAGACAATGCAGGGGGTTTAGGAACGGTGTCTGTAGAGAATCCAACACTTAGAAAACCATCTTGAAGTTGGTCTGTTTTTCATTCGCACCATGTGCTGGCAGTTCTACATAATATTAGTACACATTACACAGTCCTCTTCTCTCAGTAAGCTTTTTTTTTTGCTCTAAGTTCTAAACAGCCGTGGCTACTGTTGACTGAATAGTATATACAGAAGCCTAAATTAGCACATTTTTATTGTTCCTCCTTTGATAAATGCTGCATTCCATGTGGAAGTTAATTTGCCTGGCAGCTCCCCTGGATTCAGCTACATGTGTTTTATTCCAAAGAATTAGGGGGGGAGGGATAAACAATGGAGCAATTTCAGAGTCAGAGGAATGGAACTTGAGTGACTTCACTTCTGTCACTCTGTGTAGCCTTACAAAGATATTTGAAAACTAGCAGAGTGTGTCTTGAACAATGCTGGGGTTTGTCCTCCAAAGGCCTACATGCTAAAGGCTTCGTCTCCAGCCTGTGGGAAGCAATGGAAACTCTGAGAGGTGGGACCTAGTGGGAGGAGTTGGGTTATAGGGGGCTTGTCCTTGAAGAAGGTAATGGGAGATCCCAGGCTGTTTCTCTCTCTTCTGCTGCTTTCCAGCTGCCGTGAGGTGGCAGCCATGTTTGCTTACACATTCAGCCATGAGGGAGTATGTCACTGCAGACCCCAAGCAACGGAGGAGCTATGGACCAAAACCTCTGCAGCCATGAGGCAAAACGAACCTTTCCTCCTTGTAAGCTCTCTATCCCAGTTATTTTGTTGTGATAATTAGAAGCTGACTAACACAAACAGACACACCAAAGGCTAAAATTGTTCCACATCAATGTAATTAAATTGTTGAGGGAGCATTATCTTTAAAAAAAAAAAAAAAAAAAAAACAAGGGCTAGGGGCTGGAGGGATGGCCTAGTGGTTAAGAGCGCCGACGCTCTTTTTGCTATTGTGAACAGAGCTGCGATAAACATAGCTGTGCATGTATCTTTGCAGTAAGTTGTGTCTTGTGGGTATATACCCAGGAGTGGTATGTCTGGGTCAAATGGCAGGCTCATTTTGAGTCTTCTAAGGGTTCTCCACACTGCTTTCCATAGTGGCTGTACAAGTTTACATTCCCACCAGCAATGGATGAGTGTTCCCCTTTCCCCGCAACCTCTCCAGCATTTGGTATCATTCGTGTTCCTGATCCTAGCCAGTCTTATTGGAGTAAGGTGATATTCAAATTAGTTTTAATCTGCTTTCCTTAATTATCGAGATGTTGAACAGTTCTTAAGATGCTTCTCGGCCATCTCTAATTCCAGTGGACTGCTTTAATTCTCATCCACCTGTGCCCCTTTTCTAAGCCTAGGGAAACAATCTGCGGAAGAGGGGCGTGGTGAATGTAAAGGCTCCGATTGGGGTGAATGGTGAAACTACACGCGATGTAGTCTGGACACTCATTTGATCAACTTGATTGAACAAACAACATGTCACCCCCCACTGGATGGTGGGCTGTGGGGGTTTGGACACAACAGCCTGTAGATTGGTTTGCACAAGGATGCTTGTCTCATGGGTTTCACTTATAGCTAAAAAAGGAAAAAAAAAAAAAAAAAAAAAAAAAAACAGAGAAAGATGCAAGACAGTTATGGCAGAATACATGATCTGGGATGGGGTGGGGGTGGGGGTGAAGGGAAAGGGAAAAATGCCTGATCTGAATTGGAAAATGATGTACGAAATGCACAAAGCATCAATAAAAAAATAAAAAATAAAAAGAGCGCCGACGCTCTTGCAGAGGACCCGGGTTCGATCCCCAGCACCCACATAGCGGCCAAGAGCCGTCTGAAACTCCAATTCCAGGAGAACTCCAGTTCCAGGGGAATCCGACACCCTCTTCTGACTTCTGCGGCATTGCACGACACGGGTGCACAAACCTGCATGCAGACAGTACATTGATGCACATACAGAAATAAAATTTAAAAAAATTAAAAAAAAACAAACACAAGGGCTGGAGAGATGGCTCAGCAGTTAAGAGCACTAGTGTGTTTGGTTCCCAGCACCCATATGTTGGTTAACAACCATCTGTAACTCCAGTTCCAGGGGATCTAACACCTTCTTCTGGCTTCCGTGGGCACTGCACACATGTGGGGCACTTACATACATGCAGGCAAAACACACGCAGATAAAATAAAAAGTAATAAAATATTTTTTTAAGTGAACAAAGGAATGAAGGGGCTGGAGAGACGGCTCCGTGGATGAAAGTGGTTGCTGCATGAGCCTGAAACCATTAGTTCAGATCTCCAGAACCCGTGGAACGCCAGATGCAGCAGCACAAAAGGTCCGAAATTCCAGCCTCTCCTACCAAGAGGGGGAGACTGGGAAAGGAGGACAGCAGCTCCTAAGCCCGCAAGGTGGAGTACACAGCGCTGAGCAGGAAACCCTGTCTCAAATGAGCTGGAAAGGTAAAGACTGACACCTCAAGGGTGTCCTTGACCTGTGCACACCCAAACCCCCACTTGAGAACATGCACACACACACACACACACACACACACACACACACACATATTCATGTACTCACACAGCAAACGTACACACACAAATAGAATTAAATAAATTTTAAGAAAGGGACTAACCTGAGGGAATCATGTTAGTCTAATAACCTACTGACAAATTACACATATGATATCGCTACATGAGTCCATGTGCATGGCTGAAGGCTACATAACAAAGAACAGTGCCAGACAGGAGAAACCTTCCTTTGAGTTGTTGGCCAGGGTAGTCCAACAGACTCTTCAAATGACACAGGCTACTGGCACTGCCCTTGATTGCCTTCCAGAACCTGAAGGTAAGACCTTATTGCCGAAGACAGGACATACTTCAGAGACCAGATATGGAGCAAAGGAGCTGGACCTGACTTGGGAGCCTCCCCCCCACCCCCGAAGGCTTAGCTCTCACAGCTTTGGAGAACAGTACACAAGCTGCTAAGGAAGAACAGCAATCAATGGTCCAACCCCAGCTTTAAGAAGAAATATCCGGGGCTGGAGAGATAGCCTAGCGGTTAAGAGCATCGACTGCTCTTGCAGAGGACCCGGGTTCGATCCCCAGCACCCACATGGCGGCTAAGAACCGTCTGTAACTCCAATTCCAGGAGAACTCCAGTTCCAGGGGAATCCAAGACCCTCTTCTGACCTCCGCGGCATTGCACGACACGGGTGCACAGACCTACATGCAGACAGTACACTCATACACATACAGAAATAAATGAAAATTAAAAAAAAAAAAAAAGAGTTAAAAGAAGAAATATCCACACCGCATACGACACAGGTGCAGTAGTGGCACTTTTATCTTGGGGGAATCAGTGGTTGCCTAATTGGACTCAAAGCCCACTCAATGGGAAGAAAGTCATGTGTGGCACTATATGCATAGCCAAGTACACATGGATGGAGGTAGGTCACAGATCTTAGAGAAATCCCCAAGGCTGTCACATCCCTAGACTAATGTAACTTCTTACTACGTGCAAAACATGCATCCTTATACTTACAGACAATATCTCAGACACCACTCATCAAAGAAGCTTCTTTTGCACCAGATGAAGACTATTATGGAATATCACAAGTAGTCACAAACAGACATTGTCTGTGAATTGCCCAAGCCTAAGCAGGACATGAATGAAGATAGAAGATAAATAAGGCTGTATTTCCAGAATGTGCACACATCAATATTTATAAAATAACCAGCAAATCTGCAGAGGTCTCAAAATGGAAAGTTGTAATGTTCCGTTCAACATCAGTATCAATGTGGCAAAAAACTTCTCCTTGGAAAAATATGATTACAATTTAAAATTTTTTACATTTAAAATTGGATGTGGTAGTGTGTGCCTGTAATCCCACCGTTTGGGAGGCAGAGACAGGAGGATCAAGAGTTTGAAACTAAAGGTATTTCTTAAAATTCATTAAGTAAAAAATTAAATTAAAAAAAAGTTTGAGACTAACCTAAGCCACATAGTAGATCCCACCTGGAAAAAATATTTAACTTTTCCCCCTTTTCTGGTAATATACTATTTATTTATCTGCCAGTATTATACGTATGTGTGAAGTTTAATAAAAGAAAATTTTCATTGTCTTTCTCTGTCATATTTTTGTTGAATTTTGCAATTATTACTAAAACTGATTTTGTCATATAGTAGGGGAGTTGTCAACACTCAATCCATCCTGGATGTCAAATATCCCAAGCCTGAGCAGACGGCATGCTGGAGGTGGTTCTGCAAGTCAAAGGTGATATTCACTCCTATCAAGAGAAGAATAACAATATGTAATTTTGCATTAAAAATACTATCAATAGAGAGCTGAAGAGATGGCGCAGAAGTTAAGAACATTTACTGCTCTTGTAGAGGACCAGAGTTCAATTTCCAGCACCCATATTTGGCAGTCGACAACCACCTGTAACTCTAGATCCAGGGAATCTGGGGTCCTCTTCTAGACTCCACAGGTACCTGCACTCATGTGGCAGATGTACTCTCATACACATAAAAATGAATCTTTAGAAAAAAATAGCATCAACACTGATAGTTGTATCTCCATGGTTACCGTTGCCACACAGTAGATATTTTCCGTCTACTTCTCTTCTTGGCTGTCAAGGGACTTTTCTAAATTGCACTGGGCACAGTCACCTGGATTCTTCGTGAATGTCAGCTTCCACTTTTAGGTTCTCTGGTTTCAACTCAAGAGCAGCCCCAGGTTGGACTGGGAAATTTGGTGATTTACTTTACAGTCTTCCTCCTGGTCTCTTCTCTCTGCTCCAAGAATTAAAGTCTCTCTCTCTCTCTCTCTCTCCAGCTTTCCTTTTTACCCTGGCTCTTATCAAGTCTTCATCCCTTGAAAGCTGTGTGATACACTAGAAAAATCAAGGGTCTTGGGGGTAAAATAGGCTTAGATTTTTTTTTTTAATCTAACTTTGTCTCTTACTCTGTGTATGTCTTTTTATTTTATTTTATTTTTGTCTTTTTGAGACAGGGTCTCCCTGTAGCCCCAGTTGGCCTGGAACTCACTCTGTAGACCAGGCTGGCCTTGAACTCACAGAGATCTGCTTGCCTCTGCTGGGATTAAAAGCATGCACCACCACGCCTGGCACTCTATGTATATCTTAAGGAACTCTTGTTTTACATCTCAATATTTTCATTGATAAATGGGGAGAAATTTTGCCAGGTGTGGTGGCGCACGCCTTTAATCCTAGCACTTGGGAGGCAGAGGCAGGTGGATCTTTGTGAGTTCAAGGCCAGCCTGGTATACAGAGTGAGTTCCAGGCCAGCTGGGGCTACAGGGAGACCCTGTCTCAAAAAGACCAAAAAAAAAAAAAAAAAGATTGGGGTCTGGAAAGATGGCCTAGCAGTTAAGAGCACCGACTGCTCTTGCAGAGGACAGGGGTTCGATCTCCAGCACCCACATGCCGGCTGAGAACAGTCTTTGACTCCAGTCCCAGGGGAATCTGAAACCCTCTTCTGACCTCCTCGGCATTACATGACACGGGTGCACAGACCTACATGCAGACAGTACATTCATACACATACAAAAATAAAATAAAATACATTAAAAAAAAAGAATTAAGTCTTGGATTGATTAGCAATGCCTGCTTTGGAACCGAGCAATTCAAGGATGTCAGCCAACTGGCTTCCTTTTGTCATCCTTGTTTTGGGCTCTCAACTGTCAAACAAGAGCCGTATTAACTTTCCATTTCCTTATGACTGTGACACAGGCTTGGGATAAAATCTGGTTATTTATGCAAATGCAAATGTAACAATTGACTGCTTTGAATCCAGATAATATTTTCCTTGAACCAAGATCCTAATTTGAGAGATGGGACCTGACCAAATCATCAAATACCGTTTGGCAGACTTGATAGTTGGCAGACTAGAAAGATGGTGGTAACTGATGTTTTAGAAACACATGAAAGCCAAACATTGTGTATCTAGCTTCTAATATTTATTTATGGGTGTTTGCTGTCATTTTTTCTAGGCATTCCAGTAGCAAATAACTATTTCAAATGTCTACCGTGAGGCCTCTAAAACAGGATTATGCTCCCAACAGTCTTCTAGAGAAGATCGGCAAACCAGGGTAGAAGTGACCCAGGAGTTCCCATTAAAAAGATGGAATAGCACCAACGACGAGATTCTTCCAATGACCCAGGCTTCTTTCTGGGCTCAGAGCCCTCCACCCACCCACTTCTCTGGCCTGATTCTACCCGTGAAGACAGTATCTCTATTTGTTTATTGCTTTTAACTTATCAACTCTTTATCCTTAGAACCAAGGTCATTATCAATGCCAACATCCCTTTGAGATATCTTAAGTATCAAAACTTATACTGAACAATGAGCTCTGGCTTCCAAAGATAATTTATTTTTGCATCTGTCTTTTATGTGTTTTGTGTTTTTAAATATGTCTCTTGTTTCGTTTTTGGTCTTTTTGAGACAGGATCTTCCTGTAGCCCCAGCTGTCCTGGAACTTACTATGTAGACCAGGCTGGCCTTGAATCCACAGAGATTGGCCTGCCTCTGGTACTGGGATTAAAGGCCTGTGCCACCATGCTGGGTTAAGTATGTCTTATATGCTGGCTTAATGACCAGCTAAAGTCTCTTTTCTGAAAATCACAGTCTAAACTTTCTTATGAAGAAACATGTTGGCTGGCCTTCTTTGTTCAGAAGAGAGATTGTTTTGCCCTCTGAGTCAGAGAAGCTGCAGGGACTACATTGGAATAGTTTAAAAATATATTTTTCTTTTTTTTGTGCATTTCACATAATAGATCTTAATTAAATTGAGACTTGCTCCCCCACCTGTGCTCCCCTAGTACCTTCCCCCACAGAGTTTCATGAATTCTATCATATATGTTAAGTACTTTCCAGTCAAGCATTTGTACCCATATGTCCTCTGGTGCAAGCTCATCCACTGGAATCTAGTGAGCCTAGAGTCACTCCCTTAAAGAAGATCTACTCTCCCTCACCCAGCAATAATCAGTTACCAATAGTTCTTAGGCTAGGGTTGAAGCTTGCTGCCCATTTCCTTCATTCTATGCTGGGTTTTTGTCTGGCTTTGCATGGGTCTTGTTATGCTGTCAGTATTGTCGCAAGTTCATATGAGCAAATTCCTAATGGCCTGAAAACCTCTGTTTCCTTATGTTCATGAACCAACCCTGGCTCTAACAATCTTTCCACACCCTCTTCCACAGTGGTCAATGAGCCCATATTGGAAGATTTTGATGAGAATACTCATTTCTATGGATTGAGATGTCCTGTGAACTTTTCTGAAAGCATCCAAAAGAATGAAGAGGAGAGCTCTGGCTCCTTGGGCAACTATGGAAGGTGCTGGTGGCCTGGATTGGAAGAAGCAAGCTCGGGTTGATCTTCAGAGTCAGCAGAGGAGACTTTAAACCCCAAGGATAAAGGATAAAGATCAAAGTCAGGAACAACTTATTGCCGTAGCTGTACTAACTGCCTTTCTACTGGTCAGGAGCCACATGTAGCTAATAGCTGTCAAGTTGGGCATTGCAGAATGTTTCCACTGCTGCAGAAAGTTCTACTGACAGTGTTAGGCCTGGGGGTTTAGCTCAGTTGGTAGAGTGCCTGCTTAGCATGTGCAAAGACCCTGGGTTTGATTTTCAGTGCCCGTAAAATTGGGAGTAGTGGTACATATCTGTAATCTTAGTACTTGTGAACTAGAGGCAGGAGGATCAGAGGTTCAAGGTCATCCTTGGTTATGTATGAATTAGAGCTATCCTGGGGTAAATGAGAGTCTCTGAAAAAAATGGGGGCCAAGAAGGAGGAAGAGAAAGAAGTAGAGAGAGATAGGTAGATGACAGATGATAGACAGATAGATACGTACATACATAGATACACATAGATAGGTAGATAGAGAGTTATCTGTGCCTATATTATCTTGAACACACTTGATCTTGGTCTTGTCTGGTCTTGGAAGGTAAACAGTGTTGTGCTTAGTTAGTACTTGCATTGAAGACAGTGTTAGATTTTATCAGGAAGGACAGTTTGTACCTTTGGCTTCTAAAGCTCATCTTAAATGGATACATTTACCACTGCTCCTAAATATGTTCTTCATATGTCCACATGTTCATCGTTCCTTCCTTTATAACTCTGCTTTTGTCTAAGGTCATTTTTATTTTATCCAAAGAGTATCTGTAGTATTTATTTTAGCATAGCTATGCAGTTGAAGGATTCAATTGTGCTTTCTGAAAATGTTTTTCTTTTCCTTCTGTTTTAAATTCTCTCTCCCAGATATGGAATTATAGATTGACAATTTTTTCTGTTAAACATTTCCAGTACCCTCTTCTGTTATCTCACTTCTATGTGTGAGGTTAACTGTTAGTTTTATTGTTTCTCCTTTGGAGGTTATGAATCTTCTCTGCTAGGCTGCTTCCAAGATTTTCTTTTTTTTTTTTTTTGGTCTTTTCAAGACAGGGTCTCCCTGTAGCCCCAGCTGTCCTGGAACTCGCTCTGTAGACCAGGCTGGCCTTGAACTCACAAAGATCCACCTGCCTCTGCCTCCCAAGTGCCAGGATTAAAGGTGTGCACCACCACGCTCGGCTCCAAGATTTTCTTTCTAGTCTATTTGACTCTGATGTGGCTAGCTATGGCTTTTGTGTTTCAATTACTTGGAGGTTGTTTGTTTGTATGTGTGTGTGTGTGTGTGTGTGTGTGTGTGTGTGTGTGTGTCTTTTTGTCTTTTTGAGACAGGGTCCCCCTGTAGCCCCAGCTGTCCTGGAACTCACTATGTAGATCAGGCTGGCCTTGAACTCACAGAGATCCACCTGCCTCTGCCTCCCAAGTGCTAGGATTATAGGCATGTGCTGCCATGCCAAGCTTACTTGGAGGTTTTAGAGATTCTTAAACTGGGACTAAAATCTTGACTTTTTGAAAAATTCCATCTAGTACTTAATTATTTTGTATGCTCCATTTTCTCTCTTTTTCCTTTCTGGGACTTCAATTACACACATTCAACATGATCACCATGTCTCAAACGTGTGTTGTTTTTCATATGTATGCATATATGTGCCTATCACCTTATCTCTGGGCTTCAAAACTGACGTTTTTATTTAATTTTTTATTTTTGAGCTTTATTGAGACAGGATCTTCCTGAGGCCCCAGTTGGCCTTGAATTCAACCAGCATGGCCTCTATCTCACAGAGATCCACCTGCCTCTGGCTTCTGAATTCTAGTGTTAAAGGTGGGCCTCACCAGAACTGATAGTCTTTTAAAATATTTATTATTTTATAGAAGGAACAACAACAACAGCAAAAGACTGAGTCAGAGAACTGACTGAAACAGTGAACTTCTGCATTGAAAATTTTAAGAGACTGAGAAAAAGATGAAAAATATTTATGGCAGAAAGCATGAGCTCTGGTGGGGTGGGGTGAAGGAAGGGGGAATGGATCTAGATTTGATTGGGAAATATTGTACGAAATGCACAAAGCTTCAATAAAAAATTGGCTAAAAGATATATTTGTTGTTTTATGTTTATGAGTGTATTACCTGCATGTATGTGAGCATGCTGAAATGTCTAAGGAGGTCAAGAGGAGGGCTCGATTTCCTCTGGAACTGGAGTTATGGACAGTTGTCAGCCACCATGTACTGGGAATCAAACCCAGGTCCTCTGCAAGAATAGCCAGTGCCCTTAACTGCTGAGCCAGCTCTCCAGGCCCCAGAATGGATATTTTTACTCTGACCTGTTGTCCATTTCACAAACTCTATTCTTCTGTGTCTACTCTTCCATAAATATTTTCTATCAAGTTCTTAATCAGTGATGTCCTGTTTGCTGTCTGCTAGGTGTGTGTTGGAACACACAACATCCACAGTCCTGGGTCCCATTGCATCTCAGACCTGTCTCA
This sequence comes from Rhizomys pruinosus, assembly GCA_009823505.1. Lineage (NCBI taxonomy): Eukaryota > Metazoa > Chordata > Mammalia > Rodentia > Spalacidae > Rhizomys > Rhizomys pruinosus. Next base: position 1,226,049 of record VZQC01001442.1, on the reverse strand, counting down.
CTATGCCTAATTGACAGCTCAGAAAGGTTGACTCTTTAAGTTTTGCTGTTTTTCTATCTTTATTGTCACAAGTACATGTGCACATGATACGGTGTGGGTGGGGCATGCAGGCCACGAAGCAGGTGCCAGCGTCCTTATTTGAGGGTCAAGGGATAACTTTGTGGAACCAGTTCTCTCCTTCCACCTTCGAATGGGGTTCTGGGGATTGAAACTAGGTCCTCAGGCTTCAAGGCCAATGCCGTTACCTGCTGAGACATCTCACCCCTGAATTCTTGACTTCAGTTGCTTCATTCTTTAGTTCTAATATTCTACTTGATGCTTTTAAAAACATAAATTCTAGTTCTCTGGTGAAGATTCCCATTTAAAAATACATCTTCTTGCTGGGAGTGGTGGTACGCATCTTTAATTCTAGTACTTGGGAGGCAGAAGCAGGTGGATCTCTGTGAGTTTAAGGCCAGCCTGGTCTACATAGTGAGTTTCAGGCAACCTGGGACTAAAGGAAAACCTTGTCTCAAAAAGACCAAAAACAAAACAAAAAATACATCTTCTTAAGTATATTAATCATGTCTATTTTAAAGTTCACATCTTTGGCATCTGGGTCAGCTGCGCATCTGTTACTTTTATCTGCTTTTTCTCTTGATTTTAGCTATGGTTCTGTCCTTTGGCAGGTCTAGTAATTTTGGATTGAGAACATCATAGTGTATACATTGATTAGGTGTGGGATAGTTTCGTTACCTTCCAGACAGTTTTGAACTTTCTTCTTGCAGGAATCTGAGCACATACAGATTACCATGATCCCACTAGGGGCTGAGAGAGATTATTGACAGGAAAATCAGGTCACAGGAGTCCCAGTCTGTCACAAGTGAGCACTGTTTATCTGTCATGCAATGTATAATGCTGACTCTATACACAAACTTGTTTCTCAACTTGTACTGCTGGTCATTACCATAATTCTAGAGAGTCGCTCTCTGCTGTGACTCTCATAGCTGTCATGAGGAAAGAACAAGCAGAATGCCTTTATCCTAAAATCTGAGCTTCAAGAGACATATAGCTGAAAACAGTGGTTCTCTAGCCCTTCCTACCCACGGCTCTCTCCTGGAGCAGAAATTTTGGAAGTCTCACTGGTTACTCTCTCCTCACCAGAGTGGTGTTTGAGAATTGACTGGATCACAACCAGGACTTCTCTGATGTTGTGCCTAAGGGGTTGGAGCATTTCCTGGGTGGGATGCATGGTTCTGAATATTTTAGTTTTGGTATAGCAGAAAAGGCAGAGGTTTCTTGGGGGTTTTTTTGTGTGTGAGTTCAGCATGTCAGCCAAGGGGGCATTGTCTTTGTAGACCCCTTCCTTGGGGCCCAGAGGAGGTCCCCCAAACGTCTTTGAATGTTAACAAAAAGAGGGAGACTTACTGATTGTAGATGTATTATGTGCCAGTCCCTTTGCTAAGACAGTCCGTATTTTATTTGCAAGCTTCATCTCTGCATCATGAGAAAGGATGCCCACCAAGCTGATGTCCAACAGAAAATTTGTCACTTTGAAAAAGCACACGTTTTCAAAGATAATATAATGGGAAGTCTCTTCTAAGGTACACAGAGCCAGAAGCCAGATGGCCACCTCGGTTTAGTTTTTATTCAGCCCCCAGTGTGAGACTGAGCTGGCTGGCCTGCTTATCTGTGCTTCCACGTTGAAACGTTTACAGTGATTCTGACAGGCGTTGGCTCCGGCCCTTTCTTCTGTCTTGAGTATTTGAGGTCCAACTGGAATGACTTTGTCCTGTCATGGTGTCAAAACTGAGTTATCCTCCTTTTCTGGACTGGTCTGTCTCAGAATGTTCCAGAAGGGCGTTAACGAGCACAGTGTGTTCTCTCAGTCTGGCCCGCATCGGATGAGGCGCTGACGAAGTCTTCTTTGCTCCTGGCAATTGCCGTCCCTGCCAGGGCGCCAGGGTGCCAGGCTGACCCAAGTGACCGCCACCTCCTTTATTGGGCCCTTTGGCTCCCAGAGCCTTTAGATGACCATTTCTTTCACTCGTTGCCAGCAAAGTTTAGGACACATCTGATTCCCTGAGCTTGAGGGAGGGAGGTAGACAGAACTTGAGGCCGTGGGTGAGGAAAGCTGCAGAAGATTGTCTCATCTGAAGAGCAAATGTGAACGGCAAGCAACTAGTCTTCTAAGTCGGCCTCCAGGAACTTGGTACCTACTCTGGGATTTCGTTCTGGTAATTTTCAGATACTGAGGGAAGTTTAAGGACCCCCTGGACCAACCTTCAAGGGAGCGCCACCTAGTGGAGCTAGTTTTAAACGCAAGCACTTTACTTCTCAGGGAAGCCCTTTAGTAAGGGGCTGGGCTTCTGCTTCTGATCTTAGGCACTAGTTCAGCAAGATGAGTGTGCATTTCTTAAAGCCAAGTACACCGCGGAGGAAACCGCCCACCGACTTCAAGAAGGCATACATTAATTGAGCAAGGGTATTTCAAAGCCCAGGAACTTGACATTCACACTCTTTACTGGAGAAGAGAGAGGATACTGAGGTGGAGATCCTGGCTGCTGGAAAACATCAGGTAAGGCGGAAAGACAAGAAGGCAAACGTCTGGAAGTTTCCATAAAAGATGAGACACTGGCAGATTAAATGAATGTCCTCCTCGGGCAAGCAGAAGCAGACAGATGCCCTGGCAGCACCAGGCATCAGAAACTGGCTTTCAGCCACGGCGAGAGGAAAATCCCCACCCTCCCCCCAACACAGGTGGGGCCAGCATTGCAAAGATCCTGCGTGTTTTTCTCATCAACTGTTGCTCTCTGTGGCCTGAGCGCCAGTACATTCAGCCCCCAGCCCCTCTTGTTTACATGCAGCTTGGTGTAATTTCATAAGGTTAGAATTTCATGGACGTTCTAAAAGCTCCGCATAGTACGAGTGACTCAAGAAAGAGAGCGAGAATTTTGGTTCACAGCACCCACGTAAAATAGTGGGGGGGGGGGGAGGTGCCTGTAATTCCAGCACTTGTGCCTGTAATTCCAGAGCAAGCCGGCTAGCTAGTCAGTGGATTGTTGAACTCTGTGTGTGAGAGACCATGCCTTAATATAGAAAGTGAAGAAGGACAAAGGCACCTGGCATCAACCTCTGACCTCTACATGCATGTGCACACATATGCAGGCACGCATACATGTGCACACCCATATGTTTGCACCATCCACATGCATGTGAACAGGAATACATACATGGACCCACTCCCCAAACGGCTGATATCAGTATCCACCACCCAGCCATGCTATAACTTGACTTTGCTAGGAATAATGTATTCTTGCCTGTGGGTGGGTGGCTTGACACAGCCAAAACTGATCTTCCCCCAGCTCTGAAGGCCAGAGTCTGAGATGAATGTATCAGCAGGGCTGTGCTCTTTCCGGAGGAGTATTCCATGCCTTTCTCTTTGCTTCTTTGTTGTTGATGACCCCTTGTGTCCCTCATCCTGTGGGCACATCACTCCACCCTGCCCCCAACCATCCCACCCTGTTCTTTGTGTCTCCATGTCATCTCTTCTCTGTTCCTGTCTATCTTCTCGTGTTTTTTTTCTTCTTTGCTCTGTGTGTCCCTCCACTCTTCTTGTAGAACACCAGTCATAGTGGGTTGGGACCACCATGCTTCATCATGACTTCAGCTTAATATATATTGATTGTATCAGAAAAAATCCCATTTCCAAAGAAGCTCACGTTCAAAGCCACTGGAAGTTATGTCTTATATATCAACCCTCAAGAAATAGTAAGGGATAAATCACAACCCACAAGTTCAAAAGCAGCCACAATGTGGAGTTTCTAAATTCCCATGTGTTCAGAGGCCTGTAAACGGGGCTGCATGTGCAGCAGAGCACTCCGCAATATCTCACTCTGACTGTTGATTTTAGAACAATATGTCATCAAAATATTGAGTTTTATTTTTTAATTATGTATATATGCATTTGTCTGTGTGTGGGTGTGTGCGTGTGAGTGCACGTGCCCAAGGAATCCTAAAGAGAATGCCAGGTCCCCTGGAGCTGGAGATACAGACAGTTATAAACCTGACCTGGATGCTGGAAACCAAATCCTGGTCCTCTGCAATAGCAGTACATACTCTTAACTGCTGAGCCATTTTCTCCAGCCTCCAAGAAAATTACACTTTAAAGATGACACTTTCCTTAGAAAGGCCATTAAGAGCCCATTTTGTATTTGGAATACCTTTCTGTCACTAACTCATTGCCTGTCATTTTAGGTGACAGTGAAGAAACAAGTATAACCTGCTTTAACTCTGTGTTTCCACTGAAATGGAATATACTTGAAATGCACACACTTTCCTCTGAGTCCTTTATTTAATACATTATCTGTTCAATACATAGCTCAGTAGGATCTAAAGCCTATAGCATCCTGATTCCTTATGTATTTTGCAGTCCATGTTGCCTTGCTGCTGATAACTTATGAATAAAACACGTAGGTGCTAGCCTCAAGGGAATGCTGCACTCCTTGCAAACAGTGGTGAAAACTACCTGTGACTTGCTGATTGTTTTCTTATCTGCCAGCTACTGTGTGAATTGGCTTATGTGCATTATTTTGTTTAATTCTTAAAATAAACATGATACATCTATTATTCCCATTTTACAGAGAAAGAACCCGAGATTTGGGTAACTAAGCATCTTGCCTCAAATCATGGAACTGGAGTACCTTCTACAGTAATCCCTGCATGTGTGTGTGTGTGTGTCCATGTATGCACCTTATTTCCTTGAAACAAGGTCTCTCACTGAACTTATGCCTAGTTTGGGTCAGAAAAGCATAGGAGATAGTTGAGCTTGGGCCCCCTTCACTCTGGTTATTCACACCCCCTCTTGTAAAATGCTCTTGGAGGCCTAGTTCTTTGACCTACATGTACTATGTACACACACTTCTCTGCAAACAATGCACCTCAGAGCATCATGCTATATGTATTCTTATTTCTGAACTACAGTATAAGATTCCTCACCCCAGCAACAACCAGATAATTTTTATTCTTGCATATTATGGACATATCTAGGTATGAAAAATAGAAGTGCAGATCATTCTGAACCAGTTTGGGCTCCATGAACAGTAAGGCAAAATTTGGGCCTCTATGAACTTATAGGCAGAATTTCCTGTCTACCATCTTATGCTTATGTGTAATTTGGTATGCATATGATTAAACCAGATGCATTTTGGGAAGGGACATGTGCAGTAGAATAATAAATATATGACTTAATATATCGATCAAAATAAAGAACCACTCCTTAGTAACCAAACTCTTCCTTCTCCTAAATTCCATAAAAAGAAGTCCCAAATATTCTTCATGGCCCGTGATCATACCGACGCTCGTGGTCCTTAGTCTTGACAGTGTCTTCTTCTAGAGCCTGCACTATGGCTTTACTCCAAATAAAGTTACTTTGGTTCTTTTTTTTTTTTTAACCCTGCCACCGTTAAAATGATGGGCAATTGGCAAGGCCAAACTCTTTGTCTTGACCTTCCAATAGGGCTAGGGCTGCAACTGCAAATAGCTTTTTACTCGGGTGCTGTGGATTTAAACTCAGACTTTCATGCTTGTGCAACGAGCACCCTCACCCACTAAGCCATCTCCTCAGACTTCCCCAACTCTACTTTGAGTTCTGTCAACCCTTAAACCTCTGTCTTAGAAGAAAAGCACTAAGGGGAGTCTAAGGGGTCAAACCCATTTCAAAGGCTGCATGTTTTCCTACTGACCACTAGGTGGAGCTGTGTCAATTTTTCTCTTCGAAAGATCTTGGACCCCACAAAACTAATGACTTCTTCCCTATTTAGGTCTTCTAAAGTCCAAATGGACTATAGAAACAGAATCTGTGTGAGTCAAAACAAATAGAGATTGGTCTGTGCACTAACCTATTCACCATAGATGATGGTGGAATCAACAATCTGTAGATATTGTCTTATGACTACATGAATGTGTTTTTTTATTTTTTTAACTTAGTTATTATTTTTTATGTATATGAGCGTACTGTCTGCATGTAGGTTGGTGCACCCATGTCATGCAATGCCGCGGAGGTCAGAAGAGGGCGTCAGATTCTCCTGGAACTGGAGTCAAAGACGGTTCTTAGCCACCATGTGGGTGCTGGGAATCGAACCCCGATCCTCTGCAAGAGCAGTCAGTGCTCTTAACCGCTGAGCCATCTCTCCAGACCCATGAATGTGTTTGTTTGTTTTTTTTTATTTTCGTATGTGTATGAATGTACTGTCTGCATGTAGGTTTGTGCACCCGTGTCGTGCAATGCTGCGGAGGTCAGAAGAGGGTCTCAGATTCCCCTGGAACTGGAGTTCTCCTGGAATTGGAGTTACAGACGGTTCTTAGCCGCCATATGGGTGCTGGGGATCCTCTGCAAGAGCAGTCGCTCTTAACCACTAGGCTATCTCTCCAGCCCCATGAATGTATTTTTTTTTATTTTTTTTTATTTATTATTATTTCTGTATGTGTATCAATGTACTGTCTGCATGCAGGTCTGTGCACCCATGTCGTGCAATGCCGCGGAGGTCAGAAGAGGGTCTCGGATTCCCCTGGAGCTGGAGTTCTCCTGGAATTGGAGTTTCAGACGGCTCTCGGCCGCCATGTGGGTGCTGGGGATCGAACCCGGGTCCTCTGTAAGAGCGGTCGGCGCTCTTAACCGCTAGGCCATCTCTCCAGCCCCCTGAATGTATTTTTTTAACCCGTAAAGAACACACCAATATCAACATTATCATCATCACAGAAATTCTTTATTATTCATCTTTAACGAAGTGAAGATGTGGTGTGCATCTTTAAAACAGCCTTAGTAACTCTTTTTTTTTTAACTCATTACATTTATTTTTCTTATTTATACTGTGCTGTGGCCAGAAAGTATTTAAAGTAATTTTAATACATAAGAAAATAAATTAGATGTAGGGGAAAAGAACAGGAGAAAATAAGAAACAGGAATAAGGTTGATGCAAAACTGCTTCCCAGCACTTGGGAGGCAGAGGCAGGCGGATCTCTGTGAGTTCAAGGCCAGCCTGGTCTACAGAGTGAGTTCCAGGACAGCTGGAGCTACAGGGAGACCATGTCTCAAAAAGACCAAACAAACAAACAAACAAACAAACTGCTTCCCTGTGATTTTCTAGTTATGATAAACAGCCTGTGGAAGGGCAGCCTGTGGAATTTCTGTGCAGGTTCAAACTGGAAACTCAGGAGTGCTCATGACTGAGGGTAGGGACTCTTAATATGGAAAGACCCTCAAGATGTGGGACAGAGGGAGACGAGTGCTCATGGGAAGTTCCCCCATAATATTCCATAGGTTTCCTGTTCTTGCAACATGTTTGATTTCTTCTTAAAGATTTCTGAGTTCTCATTCTGAATATCAGGCTCTGAATACTATAACCCACTTGAAAACTCAGGCTACTAAGGCTATTACATTCCTGAGGGGTCATATCCCAGCTGGGATCCCTTACAAGTCAGAGATCATGTACATGTGCAGAGCGTGAGTCCAGGGTAAGGCTTGTCATCAATCCCACAAACTCCTGCTTTGAAAATTCCTCTGACTCACAGAATCTAAGTCCAAACTGTGAGATGCAGACTTGAATGTCCTTTCCCATGGCAGCTGGAAATCTTGGCGATGCGGAGGAAGGACGCAACAGGATCTGAAAACCAGCCACAGAAGTGGTGTCGTGCTGAAGGCTAAATGACCACACTCCTTCCACTATGGGAACTCTCCCTCTCCTGGAGTGACATCCAGAGAGCAGTAGCTGGGTGGCTTCTCCTCAGGCCAGTTTGGGGAATGCGAGCGGCGGCGGTGGCGATGCTGGGCCCTCCAGTTCCTGGGCAGCGGCTCCTTGTCCTCCTCCTCCGAGCTCCAGGAACTGCGGCCGGAAGGCAGCGGTGGGGAGTAGCTGCCTGCGGTACCTGCGTCTCCCACGCCTCGGAGCGCCCTCCCGGGCCTCGGGCCTGCCGGGCCTTTCCCCTCGGTGGTGGCTCATGATGGCTGGGCGGCTGTGGGGCCAAGGGGACTCGCTGGACGAGGGGCCTTCGCTCAGGCTGTCCCAGTCTGACCAGGGCGTGGAGGACCCGTTGGGCCTGGAGCCGTGGCGCCTTGCACCCCACTTTTAAATAACTTCCAATCGGTACGGACTGTGTACTATAGTAGCTGGGAGATGGAGTGTACTGTCTCTGAGTGCATAATTAATCACATTGGACTTTCAATGATTCTTTTACTTATCACACAAATGTTTACTGTTGGTTTCCAAAGTCATGCCCTGTGCAAGGTATGGTGTGTGTGCTAATGAACCAAAGGCCATGACCCCCTGTTGACACCTTGGCCTGTGCTGTTAGTACATTGATTATACATGATATGTGCTCTGAAATGTGTGTGTGTGTGTGTGTGTGTATGTACAATCTCAGTTTTCATTACTTACAAATTCCCTATTTGTCTATTTATGAAAAAGAACTTGTAAAATCAACACTTGTGATTCTTTTGTATTATTTGCAGCATGAGTGGCCCAAACTTTGGATCACTCAGTATTCACAGTACTCTGTCTTCTTATTTTAGCTCTGATGTCTGAAGTTGTTTTTCCCGGATCTATTTAGCATACTCTTGTGCTTTTTATAGGTGATTTTAATGTTAAGATGGCTACACATAGAGCTCCACAGAAGGTGCTAAAATCTCAGGTACAGGATGACTGTGGTGTGTGCCTGATAAGGTTTGTTGAGGCTTGAGTTATATAAGGCTATTGCCAGTAGGTCAACAATAAATATTAAATTTGAAACAGAGAATATTCATGAAACAAGGCTATATATTGCCACAGAAGAAAGAAAGCATGACCCAAAGCTCACAGGAACTAACTCTGAATTTCCCTTGGGAGCAATTTAACATTTGCCAATCCAATGTTCACAGTACCATTATAATTACTGTAAACAGCAAGATGTGACTCTGTGTGTATGTACACACACACACACACACACACACACTCGAGTGCTTGTATGATAGCATGAATAGAATCCTGTTTTTTTATTTTTTTATGTGTATGAGTGTACTGTCTGCATGTAGGTTGGTGCACCCATGTCATGCAATGCTGCGGCGGTCCGAAGAGGGTATTGGATTCCACTGGAACTGGAGTTAAAGACGGTTCTTAGACACCATGTGGGTGCTGGGAATCGAACCCGGGTCCTCTGCAAGAGCAGTTGGTGCTGTTAACCACTGAGCCATATCTCCAGCCCCATGAATAGAATTTTAAATGATCCCAAATAGGACTGACATGGACACAAATCCCTGTGGCTGCTTGGTGAGAGCCCAAAGGAGTCACATGCACACAGATGGGAGGAGGAGGAGAACTGTACTGGGAAGAAGCAGGTTACTGGATGTGGAGGGAACTTCTGATTTGTTCTCCCAAATGCCCTGATAGTGTCACCTTTGTACAATGCTGAAGGGCACAGATAAGAAAGAGAGGGAAGATAGGAAAACACATGGGTCTCCCTGCAGTACAAGCACAGAGGCGAGAGACGGGAAGGCTCCTGTGTCCATCTCTGGAGTGAAGAGAAAACCAGAGTTAATTGCGTAATAGAAGGTCTCAGCGTCAAACTCTTACAGACGTTAAACATTTTAAAATAACTTTCCCATTACCTTTAACCCCACTGTTTTCCCACCCTGACCAGGTGACTTCAAGAGTGGAGTGAGAGCTCTGTGTAGCTTTCCTTTATTTCTACAGATCGGGGGGGGGGGACGGCGGGGGGCGGGGGGGGGACGGGGCGGGGGGGGGGAAGGGGACGGCGGGGGGGGGGGGGACCGGGTGGGAACGGCGGGGAAGGGACGGGCGCGCGGAGGGGGGACGGCGGCGGACAGGGCGGGGGGGGACGGGAACGGGGAAAGGCGTCCGCGTATCGGGGGGAGCGCGGGTGGCGGGAGACGCCCGGGTAGTGCGGGGGGCGGGACGTTGTCGCGGAGGGACGGCGGGTGGGGTGACACACTAAAAAAACAGCGGGGGGGACGGACACGGGACTGGAGGGAAATAGGGGCAGCAGCTAAGAGAAACAGCAGTTAGATAGTCCCCAGAACTCCCAAAAGATAGACCAGGGACTCCTTCAGCATCTAGAAATTACTCTAAGATGCACAGTATATATCCAAGGTCAAGACAAGGTCAAGGGCCCTATTCATCTATGCAAAAACACACAGAAGAGGAGCCTGGACCTTTAAGAACCACTTCAGGAAACTTTCCTGATCAAGACTCGTGAAAAATGTTGAGACCAACTTAGAGGACTTTATTTATCCACCAGAGTCAGGAACCAGGAAGACAACTTGTAGGCTGGAGAAAGAGTGAAGTGTAAATACCTGTGGAAGGAACACGGAACTGCTCAGAACTATTCAATGATGCTTTGTTCTCTATCAGGAAGCTGCTTGTCTTACTGGGAAGGGTATAATAAAAAGAAGCTTAGCATGACCTGTAACCAGAGAGGAAGCCCTGCAGCTTGAAACATCCTGATAAATGCCTGAGATAGTAAAGGCAGACAGAGCTGGGAGGGAGTGCAGAACCCAACTCCAAAGAACCAGGGCAGCGAGAGCGAAGTAACACATCCCCAAAGGGGCTGCTGTAATTATGTAAGAAGGAGGAACGGTAGAATCTGGGGCAGTAGGCAAGTTAGTGTTTACTCCTGCCTAGATAATGGAACCTACCATTAAGCAATCGTACACACAAGCATTAACAGGCGGTGCCACACTAACCTCATTTTCTCTTTTTCATGCAGTTGCTACTACAGTAGCAATTTGGGAGTTCATAGAGATCATGGATGTGGATGGGGAAACTTGCATTGGATAATTTCATGTAATAGCCGTGTGTTGGAAGGTCACCTGACTTGGACAATTAGCCAACTGACAGCATAGGGCCTTCCCAGTTCCCAAACACAGGAAAATCATTGCTATGTGAATTTTGAACAAGAAGCTGACAACTTACTTTCTACTACAGCGCTTGATGGTGGGAATCCAACCATGCATGTGTCCCTGGGTGACTTCCAGAGGTTAAGCCAGAAATTCCCCTGGGAGTCTGCTCAAAACCTTGTACAGGAAGCATTACCATTAACAGCCCAACAAAGGGAGCAGAGGACCAAGGAGATGGCTCATGAGTAGTGTTTGTCATGCAGGCATGAAGACTTTACTTTGTGTCCCCAGAACTCTCATAAAATGTCAGGTGTGGCTGCACATGTCTAGGATCCCAGCACTGGGGGCAGGTGGAAGACAGACCCAGGTGATCCTTGGACTCAGTGAACCACTCAACTGGTGAGCTCCAGGTTGAGCGAAGACACTATCTCAAAAAATAAGGTGGAGAGTAATAGTGAAAGACACTTGTTGACTTCTAGCCTCCACATGCATGCACACACGTACATTTACCTGCATACACACATACACATATGTACACATGAATAAACTCCCACACACATATCCCACACAGGGAAGCAGTCCAAATTTTCAATGGATGAGTGGGTCAAAATAATTCCATTTTGAGATTTGTGCATTTTACTGGGTATAATGGCCACCTAATAAAAGAACATTGCATAAAAGGCAATGTCGTGTATTTTTATAGTGGCATATGGTTTGGAAAAAATGAAAGAATGAAATAATTTTATGCCCTAAAATGTTGATGATGTTTGAAAAGAAGAAAGTCACAGATGGATACATAGTGTATCATTTTTCATTTCTTTGTATAAAATACTTGGAACAGATAAGTTTATAGACACCAGCAAGACCAGTGATAGCCTGGGTAGGGTGGAGGGAAGCGGAGAGTGGCTGTTAGTGGATGCAGACCCTCTTAAGGTTGATGAAAACACAGTGATAGCCTGGGTAGGGACCCTCTTAGGGTTGATGAAAACTTCTAAAATGGAAGGCAATGACAGCTGTATAACAGTGAATATATGAATATATTACACTTTAAATAAGTGAGATATATTACACTTTAAATAAGTGAGATATCTGGTATGTGAATTTTATCTCAATAGAATGATTGTATTTAAAAAGCAAGCTCTATGAGTAGAAGCATGTAAACAATTATAACATACTCTGGCTGGTCCCATATGGGAGGCTCTAGTGATCTTTGAGTTTACTTGCCAGTCTACTACATATGATACATTCTTCAAAGAACAGAACCCTGAGTTGGTTATCTTTGTAATCCTGACTACTAGCTCAGTTCTTAGGGCAGAACTGTGGTTGGATCTTGATAAATTGGTAGCATGCTAGCTGGCCACCAATTTAAAAAGCAAGGAACAATCCTCAGTATCTGCATTTTTTTGTAAATGGTGTAACATAATCATATAAAAAGACACTTTCTGGGCTGATAAGATGGTTCAGTGGGTAAAGGTGCTTGCCACTAAGTCTGACAACCTGAGTTCAATTTCTGGGACTCACATGGTGGAAGGAAAGAAGAGAATCCCAGGAGTTGATCTCTGACCTCCACATTGTGACATAGTTCATGAATAAACACACACTCTCTCTTTTTCACTCTATATGTACATATATATTTGTAAATTTATTGTATTTATAAATTATATGTATACATGTACATATAAATTTAAAGACTCACTTTCTTTTTTAAATTTATTTATTTATATATATATTTTTTAATCAAATCTAGACCCGTGTCCCCCAGCCTATCCCCCATCCCACCAGAGCTCATGCATTCTGCCAAACATGCTTTTCATCTCTTTCTCAGTCTTTCTCAANCATATATATTTGTAAATTTATTGTATTTATAAATTATATGTATACATGTACATATAAATTTAAAGACTCACTTTCTTTTTTAAATTTATTTATTTATTTTTTAATTTTTAATCAAATCTAGACCCGTGTCCCCCAGCCTATCCCCCCACCCCACCAGAGCTCATGCATTCTGCCAAACATGCTTTTCATCTCTTTCTCAGTTAAAGACTCACTTTCTAGCACCAAAGTGCCAAATTTGATCAACATTAAGCAAAAGAAAAGGAATGAAAGATCTTTCTTTTTGTTTTATTTTGTTTTTGAAACAGAGCCTTCCTGTAGCTCCAGCTGGCCTGGAACTCACTATATAGACCAGACTGGCCTAGATCTCACAGAGATCTGCCTGCCTCTGCTTCCTGAATGGCAGTATTAAAGACATGTGCCACCATCATGCCTAGCTAAGCTCTTTATCTTTTCAAACATTTCTTCATAGTTAAAATGCAACAAGCTACACAAGTGACATGCAGATGCTCCTTCTGTGTGAACAGGGAGAGACGGGACCTTTCAAAGCAAGTCACACCGCTTTGACCATAGTTATGCCAGCCTTTTCTCAGTTCATCTTTTGCTATGAAGCATTGGATTTTTATGATTGCATCATAGGCCTCCAATTCCAGAGTTGGATTTAAATTCTCAAAAATGTTCACTGACTAGTTGATGGGTAAGAGTGCTTCTGTAGGTGCTCAATGGCATATGTTGCTTAAGAAGGCTCTTTGAAGTATCTTGTTCTATGAATGGTGACATCCATTTGCATAAACGCAAATGGATGACTTAACAATTCAAGTCCATCTGCAAGAAAAAGTTCTTTGCGTGTAGCGTAGCCAAGGATTCACTTTTCTTCTTTGTCAATCTAACGGTGTTGTCATCCAAAGCAGTCCTGTTTCTTTGGAATTATGTTCTTAGCATATGGATTGCAGGGGAAGTGGGGGGGGAGAAAACCAAATCTTCATTGAGACATCAATTCTCACTTCTCAGAGAGGCAGAGCCCCAAAGTGGAGCAACACACTTATGGCTAGGGGACGTGCTGGGTAGTGCAATCTTTCCCAAACAGAATTTGGAAATAAGACAGCAAAATTATACACTTCACTTTTGACTCAGCATCTCACTTCTAGGAGTCATTTCCAAAAATATGCTCCTAAAATTAAGGCATACACATTTGGCTTTTCCTTATAACTCTGGAAGTATTGAAGACAGGTAATACCCCGAAGACCCATCTGTAGGAAACTGGTTGAATGAACAGACTTTATGCCCACATAGTGGAGTACTAGGCATCTGAAAAAGAACAAAGAATGAGCCCAGCGTGGTAGTGCATGCCTTTGATCCCAACGCTTGGGAGGCAGAGGCAAGAGGATCTCTGAGATTTCAAGGCCAGCCTGGTCTACATAGTGAGTTCCAGGTCAGTTGAGGCTACAGGGAGACCCTGTCTTCAAAATAAAATAAAACAAGAATAAAAAAATGAATCTATGTACTGACATGGAGTAGAAATTATTTGTGAATGAAATCCTATCCTAGTACAGAAAGTGTATATAATAGACTATCCTTTCTCTGAGAAAGGAAGGAATGAATGTGTGCACACATTTATTTGCTTATATAAAAGCAATTGAAGAATAAATTTTTAAAAATTGCTATAAAGAAAAAGGCATAACAGAGAAGGTTATGGGATTGTGAACAGACTTTCCTGATGTGATCCTGTTTTGCAGTGATTTAAAAAACTGTGCTATAAATAAATAACAACTTTGAAGCACAGTTAAATTAACTCCCCCCACAATAACACTAAAACCTCCAACAATGAAAAAAACTCTTAAATGAACCTAACTAAATATTGATGTCATAATTTAATCTCATAGAAAGGGTATGAAAATATTAATTTGATGATGTACCCCAAATATATAGAGAGATGGGTAATAGATCAATAGATGATAACTAGAATATATTTATCTATCTCCTAAGTATCAAAGGCAAAGGAAAACTAATTCCTCCCCACATTCATCCAATAAAGAACTCTTAAAGAATACTCAATAGTCATATTATTGGAAATAATATGGTATTATTCTATATTAATGTTTTGTACACACTTTCAGGATAAAGTAGATTAATGCATTAGGAACCTGGATTTTTAACATAAAAGACATAAAAATATGAAAAATCAAAGAAGTAAAAATTGGGGCTCAGGACATGGCTGAGTCAGTAAAGTACTTGCTGTGAAATTTGAGTTACATCAATCAGCACACATGTGACAGAGCTGGGAGAGGTGGCCTGTGCCTGTAATCGGAGATGGAGAGGTGGAGATGGGAAGATCCTCGTATTTGCTGGCCAGACTTTCTAGCTGAATTGGTGAGTTCCAGGTTCAATGAATGATCCTGTCTCAAAAAACAATGTTAAAATCAACTGAGGAAGACAGTTTATATTGACCTCTAGCCTCTACATACATGAGTATATATACACACACACATAAATACAAAAGAATCAAAAAATCTACAGCCATAATTTGACATATAGTTTCTGTATGAACTTGTATATCACATTAAAAATTATTTATTGGGGCTGGAGATATGGTTCAGCAGTTAAGAGCATTGGCTGCTTCTGCAGAGAATTAGGTTTGGTTCCCAGCACTCACATGGTAGCTAGCAACTATCTATAACTCCAGTTCAGGGGAATCCGATGTCCTGGCCTCCATGGGCATAACATGCAGTAGATCACCTACATACACGTGGGCAATTATACACATAAAAAATTAAAAATTATTTTCTTCAGTAAGAAGTTATAAAGTGAATGATCATGATTGGCCAAGTAATGAAGAATATTCATAGGGCCCTGACTGTGATCTCTAAAATCTGTCTCATAATGAATAGAATCAGGGCTCCTAAGAGATGGCTGATGCTTATCAGAGACAGGAGATGTGGGAGGTGAGCCTGGACTATCTTCTCAGATAAGAAGAAAAAGACACTATTAAAAGCTATGCTTACAGCTGGGCTTAGTGGCGCACGCCTTTAATCCTAGCACTTGGGAGGCAGAGGCAGGCAGATCTTTGTGAGTTCAAAGCCAACCTGGTCTACAGAGTGAGTTCCAGGAGAGTTGGGGCTAAAGGGAGACCCTGTTTCAAAAAGACCAAAAAAAAAAAAAAAAGCTATGCTTAAAGAACACAGAATGGGATACACAACGTCCAATTGCCAAAGTTAGGATAATTTGAAAATCAAAAAAGAACAAAACTCAGAAATGTAATAAACGAAATCACATAATCTGTGTTAAAATCCACGTGTACATTAAAAAACTCTTAGCTATGTTAGGAGGTGCCTAGGGCACATACCGCTCATCATTCTAAAAACTGGTAAATAAGGGAAGGAGTCAAACGTTGTCCTTTTTTTTTTTTTTTTTTTTTTTGAGACAGGGTCTCCCTATAGCCCCAGCTGGCCTGGAACTCACCCTGTAGACCAGGCTGGCCTTGAACTCACAGAGATCTGCCTACCTCTGCCTCCTGAGTGCTAGGATTAAAGGCGCATGCCACCACGCCGGCTTAAAGATGGTTCTTAGACGCCAGGTAGGTGCTGGGAACCGAACCCAGGTCCTCTGCAAGAGCAGTCAGCGCTCTTAACCACTGAGCCATCTCTCCAGCCCCCTTATCCTTCCTTTTCTATGTAAACAATACCTCAACATAACCAAATGTTTAAGGAAAAGTTATTCTTTATAAAAGAATATCAGCTAACATTTACATAAGGAGTGATCTTCAAAGAAAACAGAGAATACATAAATACATTGGATGACACAGGTTACAGTCTCTTCCGGAGTGTGGGAAAATCAATAGGACAAATAACCCAGTATTGTTTTTCAAAGTTTACTTAATGTTTATTAATTGTACAAAGTAATGGTTCTATTACGACATTTCTAGTGCATGCGTGTAATGTACTCTGATCATGTTCACCCCCTTCTACCCTTTCCCACCCCCTTTCTCTCCGGTCTTTCCCTTTCCACCTCCCTAATACTTCCCTTTCTACTTTCCTGTCCTTTCTGTCCCCACCTCTCCATTTCTACACAGAAGAGAAAGCACATGATACTTGCCCTTGTGAGTCCACTTTATTTCACTGAACATGATGCTCTCCAGTTCCCAGCATCTTTCCGCAAACGGAATGATTTTATTCTTCATGGCAGAATAAGACTCCATTGTGTATCCAGATCATGTTTTCTTTATCATCTGTTGGTGGGCACTTAGTTTTATTTATTTAGTGGTGTATTGTGCATGGAGTATGCACATTTCTGTGCAAGGGTATGCCTGTGTACTAGTGCTCTTCTCTATATTCTCCACCTGTTCCTTCGAGGCAGGGTATTGCTCTGAACCTGGAGCTCCAGTTTTTTCCAGCTAGGCTGACAGCCAGATAACCCCGTTGATCCTCTTGTCTCTGTTCCACCAGCTCAATGGTTATAAGCACGTGTAAGATCATATCTGGCTGTTTACATGGATGCTGAGATCTGAACTCAGGTTCTTTTTTTTTTCTTTTTTTAAAAATTTTATTTATTTTGTATGTGTATGAATGTACTGTCTGCATGTCAGTTTGTGCACCCATGTCGTGCAATGCACACGGAGGTCAGAAGAGGGTGTCAGATTCCCCTGGAACTGGAGTTAAAGATGGTTCTCAGCCGCCATGTGGGTGCTGGGGATTGAACCCAGGTCCTCTGCAAGAGCAGTCAGCGCTCTTAACCACTAGGCCATCTCTCCAGCCCTGAACTCAGGTTCTTATGATTACATAGAAAATGCTCTTAACCATTGAGCCACCTCTCTGTCTCGTAGAACCAGTGTTAAGTTTTTATTCCTGTGAGGCAGGCTCAGGAAGGAATGTGCTGGTGAGCAGGTGCCTGCTGCACATGCAGGATGCAGCTTGAACCCAGGACTGCCGTCCCACAATGCACCACCATGCCTGGCCAAACCAGTATTCTTTTATTTATTTATTTATTTTTATGTGTATTAATGTACTGTCTGCATGTAGGTCTGTGCACCCGTGTTGTGCAATGCTTCGGAGGTCAGAAGATGGTGTCAGATTCTCCTGGAACTGGAGTTCTCCTAGAATTGGAGTTACAGACGGTTCTCAGCCGCCATGTGGGTGCTAGGGATCGAACCTGGGGCCTCTNTGTGCTGGATAGCTTTAGTGTCAACTTGACACACCTGGGTTGAGGGAGCCTCAATTGGGGAATTGGCTCCATTGGATTGGCCTGTGGCCACATCTGTGGAGTATTGTCTTGATGGTCGAGCAGTGTGGGAGGGCCCAGCCCACAATGAGTGGTGCCACCCTGGGCAGGTTGTTGTGTACCGTATAAGAAGGCAGGCTGGGCATGAGCCAGGGGAGCAAGCCAGTGAACAGCATTCCTCCATGGCCTGTGCTTCAGCTCCTGCCTCCAGGTTCCTGCCCTGAGTGCCTGCCTTGGGCTCCCTAAGTGATGAACTGTGACCCAGGAGATGTAAGCTGAATAAACCCTTTCCTCCCCAAGTTGGTGTCGGTCAGAGTGTTTTGTCACAGCAATGGAAGACAAACTAGAACACCATCCCTCCAGCCCCCACCAGTATTCTTAAATGAATAAAGGGCAAGATGGGCAGAAAGGGGAAGGTATAGAAGAAAACCCACGTAAGAGGCATGCCGACCCAGTACAAAATATAGAGCTTGTTTAGCTTCTGGGTTGTACACACTGTTCTGATAAGGAAATTAGGGACATCTCAACACTGATTATCTTTTAAAAAATATTTATTTATTGCATTTTGAAAATTTTAGATTATGTGTGTGTCTATATGTGAGTGTGTGCCTGAGTCCATGTGCTCGAAAGGAGACCAGAGGCATCCGGGCCCCCTGGAGCCAGGTGCTCAGAATTGAACTCAGGTTCTTTGCAAGATCAAAACACTCTTAACTGCTGAACCATCTCTCCAACACTGAACACTGAGTATCTAATGATAATAAAGTGTTAGTTATTATACCATGGAGCATAGAAGAACATGGAGCAGAGAGAATACTACTATTTCCCTCAACTCTCATCAGTGAAGCCTCTTCGTAGTGTGATGCACACAGAAGTCCATGACTGTCTGAGTTTCAGAGAGTCAGAGACTGCAGAGTGGTTTTCTGTGGATAGGACATGAACCTCACCCACCAATGGCTTAGGAACCATTGTGGAAGAGGCAGACAGAAAGATTGTTAGTGCATGAACATAGGGAAACAGGCTTTCCTCTGGGAACTTGCTCATATGAACATAGCAACAATGGTGACAGCATGCACAGGACCCATGCTGACACAATCAGACTAAAACTCATCATAGAACTGAAGAATGGTCTACAGGCTCCAACCCTAGCCGGGAACTATTGGCAACTGATTACTGCAGGATGAGGGAGGGTTGATCTTCTTCAAGGAAGTGACTCTCAATAGGCTAACTAGACTCCAGTGCATGAACTTGCACTGAGGGGTATCTGGGTACAAATGCTTGACTGAACAGGATTTAACATATGTGATAGGAAATCCAGAACCCAGGGGGGGATAGGGAGGTTTGGATGAGGGAGGGAGATCTGAATTTGATTAAGATCTATTATATGAAATGCATTAAAACAATAAAAATATAAAAATAATTATTAATATTTTGGTATGTTAAAAAGGGCCTTATCTTTAGAGATGCAAACCAAAACATTTTAGATGAAATTATATGTGGCATTGTCTGTAAAAATGATGCATTGGGGCTGGGGAGACGGCTCAGCAGAAGAGCACTTGTTGCTCTTGCAGAGGACCAGAGTTCAGTTCCCAGCACCTATGTCGGGCAGCTCTCAACCTCCTGTGAGTCCAGTTCCAGGGGACCCCATGCCCTGTTCTGATCTCCACAGGCTCCTGCACAGATACCCACACATATAAACAAATAAAAATAAAATCTTAAAATGATATGTTGCTAATGAAGGGAGACATAGTTAAAGCGCTGAACAAACTCTTGAACTTGGGCTGGCAGCTTTGTGTGAGCTCACGTTGTTTTACTCCTTTGGTAAGTTAAGATTTCTTGAGGACATTAACACTTGTTATGAACCCTGGCTTTTCTCTTTCATGATTTCCAATGATTTTCTTAGAATATGACTTATCCTTTCAAGATTATGCTTGTCCCCTGCAGTACTGTAACAGGAAATTAACCAAGGACCAAACCATCTTTCTTCCTTACTTCTTCTAAACTGTTCTACATACATTGAAAAAAACTGTTTCATTTACTAACCTAGAAGCAAAGCAATCAGTTTGTTGGGTTCCCATTGTTTTCTTTAGTGGTTAAAAATTGGCTGGACATGGTGGCCCACACCTTTAATGCCAGCATTCTAGAAGCAGAGGCAGGCAGATCTCTGTGAGATCAAGCCCAGCCTTGTCTATACAGTAAGTTCCAGGCTAGCTGTGGCTACAGTGAGACCCTGTCTCAAACAACAACAAAATTGAGCTCATATCTGGGTGGAACATTCTGAACTGGGAGCTTCTTCTTGCAAACCCGTGGGTGACTCCCATTGCCAGGAAGAGTTGCAAGTCTTTCTTGGCTGCCCAACAAACTTGTCAGTGTAACTTCTAAAGATAGTCAGCTGAACTTTCTCCAGTCTCTTGGCATTGAGTTCAGATGGTCCTTGGACCAGGCTGTAGAGCCTGGAGTCTGAGGGTGCTGAGTCATAGCATGTAACTGAATGAGGTGTATATTCCGCCCTGGGTCACTTTGTGATGAATGAGATGCCCCTTGTCCTGGTTTTATTCCTGTTGCTGGGATAAAATATCCTGACCCAAAAAGCAATTTGGGGGAGAAAAGTTTTATCTTAGCTCACAATTCCAGGTTACAGTCCATCACTGTGGGGAGGTCTCAGTTTCCAGAGCTTGACACAGCTGCTCACATCGCATCCATAGTCAACGGCAGAGAGAATGAGCATGTATGCAAGCTCACTTTCTTACGTGTGTTCAGCAACATTTCCTCGATCTTTTAAAGATTAATTTTATTTTTAACTTTGTGTATGCATGCACTTGAGTACAGGTGCCCCTGAAGGGAAGAGGAGAGCATCAGAGCTCCTGGCACTGGAGGGAGTCATGGTCAGGAGCTCCGCGACATGGGTGCTCTAATTGAACTCTTGTCCTATGTAAGAGCAGTATGTGTTCTTAACCAGTGAGCCATCTCTTCAGCCTCATGCCCCACTCTTATATAGCTCAGGACCCCCTGCCTAGAGAATGGTGCCATCTAAGGGTCCTCACATCGATTACCTTAAATCAGTTCCTCACAGACAAGCCCACAGGCCAACTTGAAGCAGACAATCCTTCATTGAGGCTTTTTCTTCAGGTATGTCAAGATGACAATTAAAACTAACCAGCACACACTTGGCACAGGGAAGGTGACCTTCAGCACACATGCAGATTAGATAATGTGCAGGCTACTCTAGTCAGGTGTTTCTAGAAGCTGCAATAGGATGCCCCCTCCCCAATTTCCCAGACCTTGTTTTGTCAGCTTTATATATATCGCTGTAGCAAATAACCTGAGAGCATCAATGTATAAAGAGACAGTTTACTTTGGCCTGCAGTTTTAGAGATCCCAGTTCATGATTGGCAGCTCCATTGCATTCAGCCTGTGGTGATACATCATGGAAGGACTGCATGGTGGAGCAAAACCACTCATGTCAAGGTGAGAAGGAAAGAAAGTCAAGATGGGCTGGGACCATATAACTACCTTCAAGACCATGACCCAGGTGACCTGAGAATCTCCTGCTAGACCTGCCTCTTAAAGCTTCCACTACCTCCCTTGGGCTAGGTACTAAGCCTCTGACGCACTGATTTTGGTGGGGTAGAGGGAACATTTGTTTAAATCATAGCAGATCTTAGCCTCCCCAAATGCATGTTCCTCTCTCCTGTGAGGATGTTGTGACCCAAATCTAGGTTGTAGCTTTCAAATTGTAAGTTAATTAAAATTAAAATGGAAATTCATTTGCCTAGTGGCCTGCACCTCACTTCAAGTGCTCAGTAGCCAGATGTGGCCAGTGGTGGTAGGAGGGACAGCAGAGACTCAGCGTTTCCGCCACCTCAGCATATTCTGCAGGAGAAGCTGTGACCTCCAGCCTTGATCCTTCCAGTCTCACATGGACCGTAGCTGAGCTGAATTCCTTTTCTGTACTTCAGAAACCAAGTCCAACCCAACACCACACAAGTGCCTCTGTGTCTGGTGTTTGAACCTATTGTTGACATTTGCCAACCATGATGGTTAATTTCAATTGTCCATTGGACGAGATCAAGAAACACCCAGGGCACTAATGAGGCACATCTTTGGGTGTGTCTCTGCGGGTATTTCCAGAGGTTTAACTGAGGAGGGAAAAGCCATGCTTAATATCGATTGTACCATTCCGGAGGCTGGAGCCCTGTACTAAACAGGAACAGTGTTTAGTATCAGTGTTTTTCGCTCTCTGCTTCTTGACTACAGGGCTGTCTGTATACCATGCCTCCCCCCATGATGGACTGTGCCCCTTCAGACCATGAAATACAATAACCTTTCCTTCTGTAAGTTGCCTTTTGTCAGGTATTTATTTGGTCACAGCAGTGAGAACAATAAACAAATGGGCCAGTGTAATGCAGAGCACCAGGATTCTTTCCTCAAGCTGCCTCTTCTGACTTCTTTGTGCAATTCGTATTTCATGGATCATATTTCCTTTTCTCAGTCACAGTGAGGAAAGAAAAATGTCAAAGTGAGAAGAAAAATGTAGAAACACAGAAGAAAGCTATAAGAGAGAGAGAGAGAGAGATCTGCTTGTGTTGTGGGTACTGACAGGGTTGAGTTCTGCTGGCTGGTCTTTAGGCAGACATACATAGCTACTTGGTTATTAATGAGGATATCATTTGTGATAAGAGTGTTGTAATTGCATGTGTTCAAGGTAACGTGACATACCTTAATCACTGCAGCCAATATCCATTTCATTGTCTTTATAGCTTGATAATGAAGTAAATTGGGAACTGAAGAGACTTTGCCCATTTAGGGTTTTGGTCCAGAGTAGCAAACCTTTGGTCCTAGTAAACTGTGAGCATGATGGGTCGTTGCTGGTTTGTCTCCTCATCCTTCTGTCTGAGCTGTGAGTGTCCCCCCAGGGAAGCATCTCAGACTATAGAAATTATAGCACAGTGTGGTAGTGTATGGGTGTGCTAGCCATGCCCTCCAATGATACTTCTTTGATTATTAAATTCTTTAAATGTATAATCCTTGCCAAGCATGATGGTATACACAAGCATTTTGGATAAAGAGGCAGGAGGACCACTGGAGATTCAGAACCGGTCTGTGAGTTCTAGGCCAGCTGGGGATACATAAGGAGACCGTGCTTCAAAACATCAAAAACTGGGGACTGGAGAGATGGCTCAGCAGTTAAGAGCATTGGCCAGGGGCTGGAGAAATGGCCTAGCGGTTAAGAGCATTGACCGCTCTTGCAGAGGATCCGGGTTTGATCCCCAGCACCCACATGGCGGCTGAAAACCATCTTTAACTCCAGTTCCAGGGGAATCCAAGACCCTCTTCTGACCTCAGCGGCATTGCACGACACGGGTGCACAAAACTACATGTAGACAGTACATTCATACACATACGAAAATAAATAAAAATTTAAAAAAAGATTCTGTCTCTTTAAAAAAAAAAAAAGAGCGTTGGCCGCTCTTGCAGAGGACCCAGGTTTGATTTCCAGCACCCACATGGCAGCTAACAACCATCTGTAACTCCAGTTCCAGAGGATCAGACACTGTCTTCTGATCTCTGAGGGCATTGCATGGGTGCACCTACCTACATGTAGGCAATATACTCATACATATAAAATAAAAATAATAAATAAAATATTTTGAAAATCAAAAATTTAATAAAATATAATTAAAGTAAAAGCATTTTTGAAATAGAGGTAGTTACATGCAGGCAATATACACATAAAATAAAAATGATAAATAAAATATTTTGAAAATCAAAAATTTAATAAAATATAATTAAAGTAAAAGCATTTTTGAAATGGAGGTAGTTATTGCCCAGGCAATTCACAGAAGAACCCTCCTGCTGATACTTCTGGGAGAGTTTTTTTTTTTTCTTCTTTTTTTGGTCTTTTCAAGACAGGGTCTCCTTGTAGCCCCAGCTGTCCTGGAACTTGCTCTGTAGACCAGGCTGGCCTTGAACTCACAAAGATCCGCCTGCCTCTGCTTCCCAAGTGCTAGGATTAAAGGCATGCGCCACCATGCCCGGCTCTTCAAAACACTTTTTTTTTTTTTTGTATGTGTATGAATGTACTGTCTGCATGTAGGTTTGTGCACCTGTGTCGTGCAATGCCGCGGAGGTCAGAAGAGGGTCTTGGATTCCCCTGGAACTGGAGTTCTCCTGGAATTGGAGTTACAGATGGTTCTTAGCCACCATGTGGATGCTGGGGATCGAACCCAGGTCCTCTGCAAGAGCAGTCGGTGCTCTTAACCACTAGGCTATCTCTCCAGCCCCAAAACACTTTTAAAGAAGTTTTGCTCAAAGAGCTAGAATTTCTCTGAAAGATCACAGAATATTCCTAGCACAGGTTTGACAGTACAGCACACGCCAGCCTCGATAACTAATAGTTATCTGTGTCAGCTTACACAGGTGGTATCAGTGTGTTTTATGACTTTATTTTTGTGTGTGTGTTTTATGAATTTTTTTTATTTATGTGTATGAATGTACTGTCTGCGTGTAGGTTTGTGCACCCATGTCTTGCAATGCCCTGGAGGTCAGAAGAGGGCGTCGGATTCCCCTGGGACTGGAGTTCTGGAATTGGAGTTACAGACGGTTCTCAGCCACCATGTGGGTGCTGGTGATCGAACCCGGGTCCTCTGCAAGAGCGGTCGGCGCTCTTAACTGCTAGGCCATCTCTCCAGCCCCACGACTTTAAATTAATATTCCAGAAATATGATTGGTGTGGAAATGAAAAGATTTGGACAGAAGCAGTTGTGCAGCCCTTGGTAACTACAGTTGGGAAAATATATGGAGAAGACTTGAATATGACTTATAAAATTTACTTCCACCCTAACATTTTGGAAGATATCATATTTTCCAACATTCCAAAAGAGGAGACAGACTGCTCTCCTAGGTAAGAGCATCTCCCAGGATATTGAAAGTCCCAAATCAGGGGAAAAATGTGGCCTGAGTAGAGCAAGAAAGAGATCCCAGCAGAATGGAGATTCTGGTTGGCCTTGACATTGAGAACAAGGTCTTTGGCCCTTTATGAAAACTGAGACAGCAGGAGCCCAGAGACGTTGGCTCAACCATCCATGCATGTATTCATTCTGTTTGTTTGTTTGTTTGTTTGTTTGTTTATTAGTTTTTTGAAAGACAGGGTCTCCCTGTAGCCCCAGCTGTCCTGGAGCTCACTCTGTAGACCAGGCTGGCCTTGAACTCACAAAGATCCACATTCATTCTTTCAACTGTTCTTATCTGCTGATTATGTCTATGGGAGGATGGAATTTTTTCCATCCCTCTTAACAGCCTTCTTTTCCTCCTCTATCCGAGTTGGGAGGAAGTCTTGGAAAGACAGGAAGCTAGGGAGACAGTTTCAGTATTGTAGTGAACATTAATGGCAGTATCTAGAAAGAATTAACCTGTGCTATTATTAACCTGTCCTTCTTCAAGGAACTTGAAAGTTTTATGACTGTGCTAAATAAACAGACCCATACAGCAGAGTTTATAAAGAACCTAAAATGCACTTCCTGGGAAAGGCAGGAAGAAGGTGCTTATGACCTGGTAGCTAATCCTGACAGAGCCAGGATTCTGAGGAAGGGTGGAGGAGGAAGGAGAAAGCAGCACAGGCACACAAACAGCAGAGGACCTCGGAGCAGAACCCTCTGAGGAGAGCCCTGCAAGAGGGGATCCTAAGGGGAAAGAAACCAAATTGTCAGGTCTCGCCTGATTTGCTGGAAAGAGTCACATCCATGGAGTCTCAGCCCCTCAGGGCCCTAGAATGGAAGCTCATCAAGGACTGACATGCTCATCCACAGGCCCTGGAGGCTCGTTGAGAGGACCTTTTGAAGCTTTCCAGGAAGGCAATTCTTGCTGCTTCTTCTAAGCACTGTCCTGGAAAGACTCAAAAGTGACCACATGGATGTAGCCGCAGAAACAGAGCCTGATGAGAGGATGAAACAAGACTTTCACTCATTATGTCATGCTAGGCACGGACTGGGTAACCTTGGACTCCCTTGAGATATTCTCGATGAACAGACGTTTTAGAGCTAGGTGTTTGTTTGTTTTTTTAATGGGGAGAAAAGCTTTTTTTCTGTTTTATTTTTTAAAAATTTTTTTATATATTTTTTTCTTTTTTATTATATTTTAAGGGATTCACAATTGTTTTCAGATCACATTGACGTTGCTCAGTTTGCCATACAATTAGGTAATTGGCACTAGCATCCACAGATGAGGGATACCATTCGTCGTTTTTTGGGGGGGGACTGTGCTACTTCCCTCAGCATGATATCTTCTATTATTTTTTTTGCACAAGATTATGTTACAAATCGAATCTAGACCCACGTCCCCCTCCCAACCCACAAAATTCACCATTTCATTCAGTTCTTTGATGCAGTCTTTTCTGTTGTTGGTGTTATTGGTGTTGTTTCCAACATGCATCACTCCCAACAAGAAATATTTACAACTAGGTTATTGGCGCTAGCATCCACAGATGAGGGATACCATTCGTCATTTGTTTTTCTGGGACTGTGTTACTTCACTTAACATAATATCCTCCACTTCCATCCATTTACATGCAAAGTTCATGATATTGTCTTTTTTTACTGCTGCATAGATCTCCATTGTGTAGATGTACCATATTTTCTCTATCCACTCGTTAGTTTAGGGGCATTTGGGTTGGTTCCAGCTTTTTGCTATTGTGAACAGAGCTGTGCTTTGGGTGGTCCTGGCAAGTCCCTGATCTAACCACTGTGCTCTAGAGCTAGGTTTTAAAATATCTTGATAAACTTACTGCAGCTGGGCATGGTGGTGCATGCCTTTAATCCTAGCACTTGGGAGGCAGAAGCAGGCAGATATCTGTGAGTTCAAGGCCAGCCTGGTCTACATACAGAGCTCCAGGCCAGCTGGGACTAAAGGGAGATCCTGTCTCAAAAGGACAAAAAATAAAAATAAACTTACTGTGGTAGGCAGCATCATGCTTCCTTGATGTGCAGAGTTGTGTCAGCATTGAGTTACTCTAACAAAATCCCCAAGATAATGAACTTATAAGACAAATGGATATTTCTGGCTCATAAGGTTGGAACTTTCAGCCCAAGATCTGGTGTACTCATTGTTCTTTTGGATGAGCAAAGTGGCCGTGGCAGGGAGCACGAGAAGGGTTTGGAGGCCCACGGTACCCTTTGAGGGCATGCCCTCAGAAGTCTAGGACATCCCACTAGGCCCCACTTCTTAAAGGTTCTGCCATCTGCTACTAATGCCATCTGCTACTAATGCCATCCTGAGTGTTGCTAAAATTCCTGGGAGGTGCGGACACAGCAGTGTCCAGTCCCCTCCCCTCTCTGTCCTTACAACAGAGGTCTAATTCCTCCAGACTACAATATGGATAATCAACAAGTCTCTTTGGGCTCACTAACAGAGCACTGGGTGAGGGGGTTACTTATAGAAATGTGGGTGTTCCCCCTCCTGGCCATAAAGGGAAGTCTCCATCCAGACTTCCGTGTGGCTGCCCAAGATGGCAAAGGTGAAAGCCTCTCTCGTGATTCCTCTGTTCATACCCCCGGCCCCGCAGCACTCCCCCTACCACACACAACTAAGTCCCACTGGTTGATTGAAAGGCATGACCAATAAAGGTTTTCTTTTTTCAATTTTTAAAAATTACATTTTAGTTTGTGTGTGTGTGTGTGTGTGTGTGTGTGTGTGTGTGTGCACGCGAGCGCGCACTACAGTGTATGCGTGGAGGTCAGAGGACAACTTCTGGGAGTTAGTCATCTCCTTCCAGCATGTGGGTTCTGGAGATGGAACTCAGGTCATCTGGCTTGGCAAGCAAGTGCCTTCACCCTCTGAACTGTCTCACTGGACCTGAACAAAGGATGTGGGTCCAAGACTCATGAGCTAAATTGTAAGCCATTCGACCTACAAATGTGCCAATCACGAATCCCTGGAACCTGTTAATACATTCTCTCACTTCCAAAGGTGACTGTAAGGAGGTGGTGACACTAAAGGATAGGCAGGTGCTCCTAGATGACCTAGGTGGCCTTGATATAGTTGCAAAAAGTCCTTTGAAGTAAAGGAGGGAGATGGAAGACTGAGAGGAAGAGATAGCATTAGCAGAGGTTGGAGCAATGTGAGCTGGCTTTGAAGATGGGGAAGTGCCCAGCCAAGTGCGGGGATGATGTCTAGCACCTTGATTTTAGTCTAGGGTGACACATTTTTAGATTTCTGACCTCTAGAACTATAAAATAACAGACTTGTGCTGTTTTAAGCCACTGAGTTTGTGGTCACTTTTTATAGGAGCCATGGGAAATAAACGGGCTGGCTGGTAGCCAGAGAACTACCTATAAAGACGATACACCTTGTTCATATTCCTTAGAAATATAAAATATTGAGACAGTGAGATGACTCATCAGGTAAAGGGATTTGCTGCCAAGCTTGATGACCTGAGTTCCATCCCTGGGACCTACATGGTGGAAGGAAACAGAAATAACTTCCAAAAGTTGACCTCTTACCTCTCCACACATGATGTGATATGTATGCATGCAAGTGTGCATGCACACACAATCCACAAACACATGAATAAATATAGTTTTAAAAGAAATACAAAATATTATCTTATGAGAGGAAAACAAAGCAAGATTAATTTCTAGTCTATCCAATATGGCTTCCCAGCCTCCCGAAATAAGTGGAATTCTTCCCTACTGCTATCCTGCCTTTTGCAGTCAGAGAATATGGAAATCCCCATTCTGTTCTTACACCAGCCAAAAGAGTGCCTCAAGAGGATGGACTGTATGACATACCTCCTCCCTGATGGGTGCCATTAGCTGCCACTAGTCCACGCTCCATCCCACTCTGCCCAGCCCCAGTCTTGAACTCATTCTCTTTCACAGAATGAGCCTCTGGCAACCCTGGCCTTAACATGGGAATTTTTCTTAGACGATAAATAGGTTTTTCAGATGGCAGTATGAGAGCCTAGATAACTAGAGTTCCAGTCCAGAAGGAATATTCCAACATCTGGTACAGATCCATGTGATGGCAAGCTCTAAGGACAGTGTGGCATTATTCTTTCAGTTCTAGGAGGTTTCCAGAAAAGCAGATGACCAACAATCCAGATGTTCCTGCGATTAAGGAACCAACTGCCTTACTTTGGGCTGCAAATTCATCATGAAAGAAATAAGGAAATAAGGTATTTTCCCTTTTCCTGTCTAATATAGAAACCCAGATATAGGTTGTAGAAGGTTGGGTTTCTCTCACATTATGAAAAATTACTTAACAGTCTAGGTTAGGCTGTGGAGAAATCTGCCCTGTGAGAAACCAGGCCCAGATGTTATTAATTTACGTGACGTGCATTTCGATAAGGTCACAATAATAACACTGAACATTTCTTAGGCTCTTGGACTGTGCCTGGCATGGGAGCTGGTTGGCTCCTTGGCTCCCCACAGTGTTCATGATGAAAGGCATTCTATCAATGTCCTCTGAGGGTGAGACATGGATGCACAGAAAAGTAATTTGCCCAAGACTACAAAGCCCTTAACGGATATGTGATGCAAATTCCAGGCCTCAAAAGCCTCTGAATATTATTGCAAGATACCAAAGAAATAACCATGTATGGACATCTTTTACTTATGAAATCCTCAGTGATGGCCAGCCAGGAGATGAGGGTCCATCCTGCAACCTACAAGCAGCAACAGCAGCATTTATACATAAGCAGGACAAAGAGATGCAAGGTCCTAGGGCTCAAGGCTTCATTAACTAACTTCCAGTGGGTGAGCTCGGCTTGTCTATCAGACCTTATCTTCTTTCTCCATTTCACTGTCTTCCAAAGAGGGGCATGGCCAGCAACCTACCACCTCGGACACTGACTGGAATGCTTCCTACAGGTAGGGCTGAGCAAAGTGAGATCATCCGGCTACCTTCTTGACTGTACAGGCCTGCAGCGGGCATGGCTATACACACTATGCCTGGGGGAGGTTTTCTAGGGGGCCTGAAGGGTAATGGAAGTGGAATGAGTGGCTCAATAGAGAGAGAATAACTCTGAGAGGAGTTCTAGCTGGGCACAACCGGGTAAGTAGGAAGTTAGCTGTGAAACAACCCTAAAGATCTCTGGACATGAGGGATTCTGGAAGTGGAAATAGGGAGAGGTCATGGACCTAACACACAGCTGACTCTATGTATTTCCTTGGTGGGCTCCAGGATTTTATGTCATGTTTGACTACATAAAATAATTGTTACATTGAACATTTACCAACCTCTTTCTTTTGCCATTTTGGGGTAGGGTCGACTATAGTCCAGGCTGGCCTTGAACCTGCTATGTAGTGGAAGATGACCATGAACTCCTGATTCTCCCGCCTCATCTTCCACGTGTTGGGATTAAAGATGCATGTTACCAAGCCAAGTTATATTTTCTACCCTTAAAAAAATTAATTTGGGATTATAGAGATGGCTCAGTGGTTAAGAGTACTGGCTGGTCGGAAAGCCAGGCTTGGTGGCGCACGCCTTTAATCCTAGCACTTGGGAGGCAGAGGCAGGCGGATCTTTGTGAGTTCAAGGCCAGCCTGGTCTACAGAGTGGGTTCCAGGACAGCTGGGACTACAGGGAGACCCTGTTTTGAAAAGACCAAAAAAAAAAAAAAAAGAGTACTGGCTGGTCTTGCAGAGGACCCAGGTTTGGTTCCCAGCACCCACATGGTGGCTAATAACCATCCATAACTCCAGTTCCAGGAGATCCCACATCTTCTTCTGACCTCTACGGGCACTGGATGACACAGGTGCACTTACACAAATGCAGGCAATACACTCATACACATAAAATAAAAATAATAAAATGTTTTCAAAAATTAACTTTAGATTGCCATGGTGGTACATGGTTTTAATCCTGGCACTTGAGAGGTAGAGGTAGGCAGATCTCTGTGAGTTCAAGGCTAACCTGGTCAACACAGTGAGTTAAGGGCCAACCAAAGCTATATAGAGAGTCAATGTTTCAAAATAAAAATTACTGGGCTGGAGAGATGGCCTAGCGGTTAAGAGTGCTGACCGCTCTTGCAGAGGACCCGGGTTCGATCCCCAGCACCCACATGGCGGCCGAGAACCATCTGAAACTCCAATTCCAGGAGAACTCCAGTTCCAGGGGAATCCGACACCCTCTTCTGACCTCCGCGGCATTGCACGACACGGGTGCACAAACTTGCATGCAGACAGTACATTCATACATATACAGAAATAAATAAAATTAATAAAAATTTTTAAAAAATGATATTTATTTATTTATTTTTATTGTGGGAGTGTGGGACATTCCTGGAGGTCAAAGGACAACTTTTGGAGTCAGTTCTCTCCTTCAGTTTTGTAGATTTTGGGGATAAAACTCAGATCATCAGACTTGGCAACAAGTGCATTTACCACCGAAGCATCTCTCTAGCCCTATTCCATTTCCAGAACCCAGGTCAAGCGGCTCACAACCGTGTATAACTCCAGCTGCAGAGGATCGAGCTAACATCCTCCTCTGGCTTCCTCAGGCATCTGCACACATGTGCACATGTCCACACACAGACATACATACATATTTGCAGAATTAAAAATAAAATAAATCTTTATAAATTTGAGGATAAGGTAATATCAGGAAAAATATACGAGGGTTACTTATATGGCAGGGTATGTTTATCTTGTGCAGGGCTTCAAAGTGTAGCACAGAGAAAGTAGAGTATGTACAACCCCAGGCCAGAATGTGAGGCATGAAGGACATTGGATCAGCTTTTCCCCATCACATCGCCTCTTTAGGAACTGGTCAGAATGTAGCAGAGGAGTTTGGGGGCAGAGGTTTCCAGCTGACTGTTTGTCATTATTGAGGACAAACCAAATGGAAACTATTCCCCTGTGTTGACAACTGCAGATCTTCCCTTGGATGGGAAAACAGCACTGGTGTATGACAGTAAGAGCTGCTGTAAAGTAATTATAGTTTAAGTCGGTTTGAGGTGTCCTGATATTTCTATGTTGTCAGAGTCTAGGCACATTTGTCCCGCAGTCCTTGACTCACTGTCTGTGGCCTGTCCTTGACTCTAGGATCAGGTGGAATGAAGAGCACCAGGGAAGTTCCCCTGCCTGCTGCTGAATGCCCTCACTGGGCAATGCTTTGCCTGTCTCTGTCCTAGGTTCCTCTGATGCCACAGAGACTCTGATGCAGTGTGAGTTCATGCTCACAGACATATGCACAACCACGGACCTTCTGGGGTTAACTCTCCCTAGGACAGTGCCTGTGGAAGGGACGTGAGAGTCCGTCGGAGAATCCCATCTTTATATTTCAGATGTACAGTCTCCATGGACCCTCCAAAGGTCTGCTGGGATCAAATGCTGGTTGTCCTGTCCTTGCATTGACTGACTTGCCCCCTGCTCCAACTTCACACTCACCAGTCCTCCATCCGTTTCCTGGGATTATTTCCCAAGGGAACTCTTGCCCTTAAGACCTGCCTCAGGCTCTAATCTGTGGGATGCATCAGCGAAGGGTAGGCAGAATATCATGAACTGAATTATGTAACCCTCCCTACAGATTATATGCTGTGTATTTGGAAATGAAGAATTAGGGGAGATAATTAAAGTTAAATGAGGTATATTTGTAGGACATTTAACCAACAAGACTGATGTGCTTATGAAGAGAGAGATACTAAGAAGTTATGCATGCAGGGACAAGGCCCTATCAGAGCACAGTGAGGAGGTAGCTGTTTGTAAGCCAGGAAGACTGCTTTCCCCAGATGCTAAACTTGACAGCATCTTGTACGTGGCCTCCTGGTGTCCAGAGCTGTGAGAGAATACATTTCTGCTATGCACGCTTTAGAGAATTCATGAGGAAGAATGTGACACAGTAGAGCTTGGACACTGGGGCTTTGGGAAATGCCCTTCCGTTGAAGAGGTCAGGTGGAAGGGGTGAGTGGAGTCCAGACACAGGTTAAGAACGGTGACCTTCAGTCAATGTTGACTCTTGCAGGGGAAAAGCTGGAGAAATCAGTGCCCCTGGTCTGTTGTCACCCCAATGATACCTACTGTGGCTCCCCACTGGCTGAACCCAACCAGAAGCCAGAGGCCAGAGACCCACTGACATGGTCAGCCTAAGGAAGAAGGACAGACAGAAGAATGGAATATAGATTCAGAGGGTAATCCAGAAACTTCTAGAACAAACACAAGGCCATATCAGGAACCCACTTTGTTAGTGGCATCCTCTTTTGTTAGAATATCTTTGAGTTCTAAAAGAATGGTAGATCTTTGTAGTGCTAGGTACCTAACTGTAATAGTTTCTTAGGACTGTTATAACAGGTTTTGAAAACTTGGTGAGTAAAAACACCCATAATTTATTCTTTCATATTTCAGAAGAGTCATCATTTAAAATCAAGACCCTCTGAAGGAGGGATAGGCCTTCCCAGCCTCTTCCAAGTTTCTGGTGGTGTTTGGTATTCTTTGGCTAGTAGCTGTCATTTTAATTTTAGGCCCCATCTAGATTTGGGGCCCAAGTTTATCCAGGTTTATCCAAGTTTATCCAAGGTCCTCATCCTAAGTTGATGACAGCTGCAAAGATCCTATTTCCAAACAAGCTCAAGCCCACAGGTGCCAGGGGTAAGCACTTCAATCTATTTTAAGTGGGTACACAGGTCCACACACAGTGCTCACTGAATGTCTGGGAAAAGCTTTTCTTCAGCCAAAAATTGAGAGAGGCACCTGCATGAGAGACCTGGATCTTGAAGTCCTTAAAAATCTTAGGGGGAGGAGCAATCTTAATCTCAGATTACAAAGCTTTTGTGGTTCTCCATTGAGCTGATTTTCTGATGGAGGCTAGAATTCACCTTTGTGGGCAGGATATTGTTTTGTTTTGGGAAAAAGAAAGAGGTTGCCTTTTTATTTATGCAAGGTAGAACATAGTTTCTGTTCTGAAGTAAAATGGTCTAAAAATGAGGAGCTTATGTAATAACGTAAAATCTCTCTCCATTAATGGCATACTGCAGATTGTCTGTGGGGAAGCAGGTGAGCCTAGATTCTGGATGGGGAAAAATGGTTTCAAATGCATCTTCATTGGATAGGGTGTGGACAGGATAAAGAGATGCATTTGTCTGTGGTAGCAGAGAGGTGGGAAAGAAGGATGCATCCTCATGTTGTAGCATGGGGTGGGAGACAGGGATGTGGGGTGGAAGCTAAAGATGCTGCAATTTGAAGCCAGGCCAAAGCTAAGGAAGACTCTTCCTGTTTCACAGTGGTGAACTGTGGGAACTGACTGGAAATTTTTAAGAATTTTGTCAGTTGATAGATACACACAGCTTTCATTTAAAATTAAACTGTATAAACTTGCAATTATACAAATTATATTTTGAAAAGATAATAAAGGGGCTGGAGAGATGGCCTAGCGGTTAAGAGCGCTGACCGCTCTTGCAGAGGACCCGGGTTCGATCCCCAGCACCCACATGGTGGCCGAGAACCGTCTGAAACTCCAATTCCAGGAGAACTCCAGTTCCAGGGGAATCTGAGACCATCTTCTGACCTCCGTGGCATTGCACGACACGGGTGCACAGACTTGCATGCAGACAGTACATTCATACACATACAGAAATAAATAAAATTAATAAAAAAAATTAAAAAAAAAAAGAAAAGATAATAAAAACCCCACACTCATTCCTTTGTAATTACCTTACTATATTTTCTATCTTAACTGGGCTTTAAACTTTTTTATATTTATTTATTCATTCATTACATATGTATTCACACTTGCAAATGGATGTATCACAGTGCACATATGACAGTTAGAAGATAACTTGTGGCCTGGAGAGATGGCCTAGCGGTTAAGAGCGCTGACCGCTCTTGCAGAGGACCCGGGTTCGATTCCCAGCACCCACATGGTGCCTGAGAACCATCTTTAACTCCAGTTCCAGGGGAATCCGATACCCTCTTCTGACCTCCATGGCATTGCATGACACGGGTGCACAAACCTACATGCAGACAGTACATTCATACACATATGAAAATAAATTTAAAAAAAATTTTTTTATAAAGATAACTTGCAGGAATAGGTTCTCTTTTTCCACCATGTGGGATCCAGGATATTCAACTGAGATTGTCAGGCTTGGCAGCAAGCACCCTACTCTGATGAGCCATCTTGTCTGCCCCCTCAGTGGTCTTGAGGTTTTGCATCAGTGTAGGTATCACTGGAATTTTTAGGGTAAACCCTGGCCTCTGGAAGCTCCATCAAGCTAGTCTTGGTCACCTGTCCCCAGTACACTAAAGCCACAAGTGATAGTGAAAAGCAGAGAAAAGAAATGTATTCATTATGATTGCATTAAGAAGAGGAACAAATAAAGAGATCCACTGATATCCCAGGTCTGTCTGTCAGGAACTGACCCAAGGTTTAGGTTTTACATGGAGAGCTGGAAGTATCCATTCTTCATCAATCCTGGTCAAGGTGTGGTCCTGCCCATCACTGCCCCTGTCATTGGCTCAGCTCCAGTCTGCCATGCAAGCTAATCTGACAAGCTGTCACCTGAGTGCAGTCTCCTTGTGGAAGGCAAGTTCCTGCTTAGGCTGTCATCAGAGCTGCGGCCTTCACTCAGGTCCATTGTTTTGGTAGTCTGATAACTGAAGAGAGGGGACCAAGTGTCTCTTTAGATCATCTCTCGGCAGGTGGGTTACTTGGGAAACTACTGTGCAGTGTTTCCCAGCTCCTTGCAATGACTTCCCAGTTGGGAACTTAAACCTTTCAAGGGAGGTGAGGACTGATATGGCATGGCATTGCAACCACTGCCCTCTAGTTGATGGCACAGCATTGAGTGGCATACACTGCTAAATGACACGTTGTCAAGTACCTGACCTACTGGCTCTAGGAGTTATCTGATTTCCAATGCTGTGCATCTTCTCTGAAAGTGACAAATAGGAATCAGGCTTGCATCTGTGTCTGGGGAAAATCAATATGAAAGAAACTGGAAACCAGCAGAAACAGGTTTCCAGGTGGCAAGAGCAGAGCCCGGCCCGGCTTAGAGAACTGACAGCTCTCTTGATTTACAAACCAAAGTCAGCAGCATGGGAGCAGCTGGATCCTAGTGACTCAACTCTACACCATGGGCCCCTCAAATAAGAAAAAAAAAATCAAACATGCCCTGAAGTGTCTCAAAAACATTCTCAGTGGGGACCTGAGGACTGATATCACCCCAGGAAGAAGGGCTCAACCTGTGTCTTCAGAGAGGTCAACAGTGTCTAATTTCCAGAAAGTTAATAGTAAGTAGTTTTTTTAAATGGTTTTTAGACCTTGGAAAATCTATCATGCCTCGGGACTCTTTAAGAAGGGATACATTTGTAGCTAGTCCCAAAATTATGGTGATGACTCCACAAAACAAATTCTGGCAAGTTCTTTTATTTCTATTTTTTGCTTTAATCTCTCTCTCTCTCTCTCTCTCTCTCTCTCTCTCTCTCTCTCTCTCTCTCTCTCTCTCCCCGTCTCTGCGTTATACGAGTCCACCCATGTGGAAGCCAGACATTGAATGTCTTCTTCCTTATTTTTGAGATGGAGTTTCTTCATTGAACCTGAAGTTTGCCATTTTCTCTACAACTGGCTGGACAGGGAGCCCTGGGGATCCACTTATCCCCCCTTCCCCCTCCCCAGTGCTGAGGTTATAGGTACCTATGGCGACGCTCAGTTCTTACATGGGTCTTGGGAATCTGAACTCAGGTCCTCATTCTTGTGCAACAAGCACTTTAGCTACTGAGCCATCTCTCCAGCTCCCTAGGAAGTTCTAAAGGAGGCACAAAGGTCACATGGAAATGTACCTGGCCAGCCTCCCTGACATTTTCCAGCTCTATTATATAGTTCAGTGAACCTTAAAGAAGGAAGTGCTTGTTATTTTCCTGCCTTGGATTGTACACAAATGGACCCCTCCCTTCCAATCCTTCCTCATTGCCACTGCCCAAGAAAATATCAAGGGAAATTGTTTTCAGATGACCTCATAAGGAAGGGCAGCTCAGAGTATGGGCATCTCCACCATGTGGCTAGAAATCATTGAAGGGTAAGTGGATTTAGCAAATGAAAATATGAGGTGAACCAGTTCAGCCTGAATATCAGATTAATGAGAAATTTCTTTTATTTTATAATATTTGGAACATAAAATAATTAAAAACTTAGCTGTTTTCTGAAAATTTAAAGGGGCATGCTGGATTTTCTTGGGAACTCCTGTGAAAGAAGACTTTTTAGGGGCTACTTTCAGGTGGTTGAAGAGGCAAGTATCAAGGGATGGGAAGAGAATAACAACCTTTGCAGTTAGGCAGAGCTGTAGGACTTTGTATCTGACCCCTTGACTAGCATCATAGCTTATTTTACCTGCATGGCTCTTGCTTTCCCCAGATACCAGTAATTGTGGAAGACAGTACTTCTTGGCAATCCCTAATATGATCACATCTGAAGATCCTGAAACACATTTCACGTGCATAGATCAGCACATAGCAGTTGCTTGAGATAATTTAGTTCCACCCCTCATTCTGTATTTCCTGTCTTATTTTTGTGTATATGTGTGATTGTGATGTGTGTGTGTGTGTTGTGTGTGTGTGTTTCTGTGTGAGGGTGTGTGCATCCCACAGCACACGCATGGAGGTCAGAGGACAACCTCCAGAGTCACTCTTTGTCTTCCACCTTGTTTTTGTGCTATTGTGCTGTGGGCTCCAGGCTAGCTGGACCTTGAGTTTCTGGAGAACTCTCCTGTCTCTGGCTTCCATCTCTCACTGTAGGAATGATGGGAATACAGATGTGCGCAGCCACCATGTGGCTTTTACATAGGTTCTAGGGACCCAAACTCCGGTCATCGGGTTTTGGGGCAGGTGCTTTTACCTACTGATCATCTCCGCGCACCCTGCTGGGTTTCACCATTTGGGGCAGACACTGAGGAAATAGGAAGCAGTCGTCTTGAGGGATATAGTGAATAGTATAGGCTTTTACATAGCCCTCCCTTTCTGCCTTTCACCCCTGAAGGGGCATCAGTGGCTTATAGCTGAGCTGACAGATTCCATTAGTCCCTACACAGCCCTTCAGCCCTGAAGACCTCAAGAAACACATCAGAAAGCTATTCTAGGGAGACTAAACCCATGGCCGCTGCTCGACCCAGTAATTCATGCATTCCACAGTTCTGCTTGGACAGTTAGTTGAAATCCTCCAGAGAGCTCTAGGCTTCCTTTGTAAAGTGCTGATTTGACAGTGTTTTGTTCACTTGGCTTGTGAACCTCTGCTGGAGAGCAGGCCAGCCACACGGAAGAGCCCTGCCCAGGGTGGCTGACCTCCTTCCAGTCGTTTAGTGTCACACTGTTGCTGAATATGTTTTCATTTTATTTTCAATTTCCCAGGCTAATGAAGAAGAACCACGGAATTGATGTTCCAAAGAGGCTGAGTGCTTCAAGCTGTATTAGTCTTTCTCCTGGCTTATAGAATTATTTTTATTGCCGAGCTAATTCTCTAATTATGTTCCGTTTGGGCCATTACTAATTATTTAAAATTAGTTTGTAACAGGGCTGGATTGACTGAGACACAAACTCTGTTTGGGCTGTGAGGGGAGCTGGAGGGACTCGTGAGGCAACTCGTATTAAATTGGCTGGACGTCATTTTGAAAGCAGATAAGTATCATAAAGACAGATAACTGCAAATAAAAACAAGCTATTTCCTAGAAGAGAAATGAGACCAATCCAAGGCTGTCATTGTTCTAATTATGGCTTTGGTTTTTCCCCAGAGCACAGAAATCTTCTTTTTTGTTCAAAGCAGTATTAAGGAAGTGGAACACTTCCTGTTAATGAACATGCAGCCTCATTTAAATGTTTAAAAATACTCCTTGAACATCAGCCAATTGCTGTCCTATCCATTGGTAGGGTAACAAGAATGTTGGTTGTAAAAGTAAGAAAGAAAAAGACATAACCAAAGAGTGAAATTCCCTGAATTACCCAAAAGAGTACTTATCTCACTACCGGTTTCTTTAGCTTGATCTGCCCTCTTCTAAGCTTTCTTGCTTCTAGGAAACAGCACAAGATAAGCATGACAAACTCCACACATCATTAGCAACTATGCTAAACAATTTTCAGGCATTTGTGGAAAATTCCAGTTGCTGGCAAGGACATGGAATAATCGGATCCCTCGTGCAAGGCTGTATTGAGAATGTTAGTGCTGAGAATGCTATCTGCATTCTCCTGAATTCAGGTAGAAACATCAGCCCACTGAGTTGATGGTATTAGCAAGTGGGGCCTAGGGCAGGTGACTGAATTATGAGGAGAACCTTCATGAGTGGGATTTGTTCCCTAATGAAGGAGGCCTGTCAGGACAGCCTAGCTTCTTATAGTGTGTGAGGACACAGAAATGGACAATCTGTGACCCATAAGAGTGTCCTCATCCACCCACCTACGTTGCATCATGGTCTTAGATTTCCCAGACTCCAGAACTGTGAGAAATAAATTTTTATTGCTTATAAACCACCCAATAAAGCTTTAATATGGAAAATTGAACTCTGGTAGTGATCAATATAAATTATAGCTTTCAGTAAATAGTTTTAAAATCTCAGCTGGGCGTGGTGGCACATGCCTTTAATCCTAGCACTCTGGAGGCAGAGGCAGGTGGATCTCTATGAGTTCAAGGCCAGCTTGGTCTATAGAGTGAGTTCCAGGACAGCTGGGGGCTACAGGGAGAACCTGTCTCGAAAAGACCCCCCCCAAAAAAATCTCTCTGTTGGAACTGGAGAGATAGCTCGGCAGTTAAGAGCACTGGCTGCTCCTGCAGAGGACACCAGTTCAGTTCCCAGAACCCACATGGTGGTTAACAGCCATCCTTAACTTTAGTTCCAAGGGCTCCAATTCCCTCTCCTGGTCTTCCTGAGCATTGCACACATGGGTGCACTTATATACATGCAGGCAAAACACCCATACACATAAAGAAAATAAAAATAAAATTAAAATCTCTCAGTTGTGTGAAAACAACACAAACACACACCCAGGTTATGGCTGGTTACATGTGTTGTTACAGCATCTCAAAGGAAAACAACACACTCAAGACATGATCCACCCTTCCCCCTCTCAGATATGTACCCAGGAAATACACACTTGTGTCCACACAAAAGCCTGTGGGAATGTTGAGAACAATCTTGCTCACGGAAACCATAAACTGAAAGTATACCTAATGTAGCTCAACTCATGGAAGGGCTAAACAGATTATGATACAAGAGCCTGGGGGCGGGGAGCAGTGGAAGCAAACACACCCCAAATACTACTACTAAACCATAAGAAGGGAACAAACAAGCGATACATGCAAAAACATGTATTAAATGAAAGCTGTGTTAAGTGAAAGGAGGCAGATCCAGAAGGTCACATTCTTTTTTTTATTTATTTATTTTTAAGGGATTCACAATATAAGAGCACAGTTGTTTTCAGATCACATTTCCATACAATTAGGTAATTGGTGCCAGCATCCACAGATGAGGGATACCATTTGTCATTTGTTTTTCTGGGACTGTGTTACTTTACTTAGCATGATATCGTCTAGCTCCATCCATTTACCTGCAAAGTTCATGATGTCAGAAGGTCACATTCTTAATGGTTCCATCTGTGTGACATGGACAAGGTGAAGCCATTGGGACAGAGAACAGATAACAGATCAGACAGAAGTAGGAGAGGCGGCTGACCAGGGAACAGGAGGGATTGTGGTAAGACTCCACACATTTGTCAGAATTCATCTAAGTACAGATTTTTTTTTTAAAAGGTGAATTTTCCTGCATGTAAATTACACTGACTTGATAAAACTGGTTTTTAAAAATGAGCCACTTTGAGCCCTCATAGATAATGTGCCCAAGTTTGAGTAGGCTTTCATTAAAACGCACAATATAGACAGGCTTGGGAAGGCAGGCCTATGGAGGGAAAGGTGCTCTTTCTTCTGCTCTGCAGGTTACCATCTGAGAGGCCACTCTGTGGCAGCTTTGCCTGTTTGAGCAGCAGACAATGCCCTTGGTTGACAGCAATCAGTGACTACTATATTCTTGGAGAACAGTGGCAACCATCCATCCTTCTTGGTAGATGTTCTACATCCCAGGGACACCTGCTCATTGTCTACACCACCCATGGATGTTTCAACACAAAGTAACCACTGGGTTTGTATTTATTTTCTTGACTTTAAAGATCTCTCATGCCTTGGTGATCTTTCATGGTGTGTAACAGATCTTGTAATGACTCTTCAGTCACCGATGCAGGTCTACAGCTCGCAGCACACGGCCAACAATGGATCAATCCCTTTCAGCTACTGTGACCCTTTGACATTACCCATAAACCTACACGTGACCTAGTGTAGGTGCTGAAAGAGGGGAAATCATCATATCCACAGAAATGAATCTCAGGACTAATCTTTAGGAGTCCTGTCTGAGACCCTA
This sequence comes from Rhizomys pruinosus, assembly GCA_009823505.1. NCBI lineage: Eukaryota > Metazoa > Chordata > Mammalia > Rodentia > Spalacidae > Rhizomys > Rhizomys pruinosus. The sequence continues at coordinate 1,184,758 of VZQC01001442.1, read as the reverse complement.
AGGTTTTTTTCCATTTCCTGATTTCTTAAGGCATCTCAGACTCTTATTTTTCTTCTTGGGCCTTTTGGAGATCTCTTGGTAAACAACTGTTTATAAGTTATATTTCTGGAATGATCAAACTCTTGGTGTTTTGAACCTAAAATGGCTCCACACGGGAGCTCAGATGTGAGCAGAAAGGGGAGGGGGAGGGGATTTTCTTCAGCTCTGTAAGCTCGGGTTTGGTTTTTCTTAAAGGAATTTCCCAATAATCATACACATCAATCTACTCTGTCCTTTTGGTTCTTCACAGGGTATTGTCTTGGGCTCACCCTCATGAAACCTGGTTAGTTTTGTTCTTATTAGCTTGCCTGATCATTCAGCTTTCAATATTTCCTTTGTGCATGGTGCTTTGACATTTGTCAGTGTGTGAAAACTCAGTGGGCAGTCACATGCTTCTATTAACCACTCACTGAGGTTGTTAGTATTTTATCACCATGGCAAAATACCCGAGGTAAACAAGTTGAATGAAGATTTATTTTGTCTCACTTTCCGGAGTTTCAAACCATAGTTGGCTGATTTTATTTGGGCCTGAAGCAAGGCAGATGAGGATGGTTGTGGGATAATATGGTAAAGGATGTTCCCTTCACAGAGGAAGGAATTGCAACAAGACAGACCCTTCCAGGGCATGCCCCCAGTGACCTACTTCCTCCAGTTAGGCTCCGTTCAGCTATGAACTTATCAGGATATTATAATTTATTGATGAAATTAGCACTATCATGATCAAATCACCCCAGGGCATTGGCATCTGAGTACCAAGCCTTCAATACATGAGCCTTTAGGGAAATACTTCATATCCAAACCATCACAGAGATTTAGAGTATTGCTGAAGCTTTTGGAGTAAAATTTGCATTCATTTATCCAATGTGTATTTACTGAGCATGCTCATGCACCAGGCATTGTGCTGACTGCTGACTATGGTGCTGTGAGTGGATGCATCGGGCTGGCACCAGGTGCTGAGAGGCAGCTCTTACCAAATTCTGGAAACAACTGACCATTATAGTATGGAGTACATTCTATGGAGGGAAAGTTTCAGCATCTCTGTGCTTCGAAAAGGGGACCTGAGCTGGTCTGTGGGAGAGAAGACTGTTAGGAAAGACTTCCCTGGGGAAGCAGTATATGATCTGAGGTGTGCTTTGACTGGTGAAGAAGGCTGTGGTTAGAGAAAATGGCACATGTACAGACGCCGAGGCAGGAGAGAGGCCAGCGTAGAAGAGGGAGATGTGGCTGCAGGTGAGAGCTTGGTCTGTGCTCCAAGGGCAATGAGAACAGTATCTGAGGTAGGGAATGGTGTGATTAGATCCACGTTCTGTGTTTCCAAGAGTACGTCCTCTTGGGGCTGGTGTCCATGGCCAAATGTATAATGTCCCGATTCTTCTTTTCCTGTCATCTGTCCATCCCTGGTGTGGTCTACTTCACCAGCTCAAGTATAAATAAAGTCTCACTTCTTTAGCTAGATAAGCTATTTTTCATACCCAAAACCTCTGTTCCAGTCATCTGGGAACCCCAAAAAGTCTCATTCAGTCCACAGGGCATAGTGTTCTCCTTCCAAATACCCAAGAAGAAGAAGAAAGATCAGGAACATCAGCAGTGCCGTCCCCCGCTGCTGGTGCAGGGTGTCTGCTAAGCACTGATCCCCCACACGTAGACAACTGTCTGCTGCCAAGGGAAGGTGTGGCCCCCACAGCTAAAATCAGACTGACCTTGTTCACTGCTCTGCCATAGCCTGCCAAGCGGAGTCAGATGCAGCCAAGCCTGACCTTTCACTTTCTGTTGTTATCCTGGGCACATTTAGTGTCTTCCCTGCCAAGGGGCCTCACTTAGAAGGGATTTGGTCCACTAGGGACCTCCACGGTGGGAGGATCCTGGCCTTGCATACAGTCTACCCTCCTTGCCGCACAATAGCTCTGAAGACCAAGAACAACTTTAGGGCCTTTTTGCCAGGCTACAAAAATCTCCCATTATGTCCCAAGCCAACAAGAACCAATTGGCCTGACATCCATATAACTAAGTAGGCTTTCTCATGATAAAATAAGGGCCAAGGGAACTCACTGTACCCACTTCCAGATGTACAGGATGGTGTCATTTGGATTTATTTTTAGTTTTCTCTGGCCTACCACATGGTTATATTACTCTTAATGATATAAAAGAGTGAAATCAGAAAATATTAACAGGACATGTCATGCTTCCTTAACCAATAAAGGTCCTTGTTACATGTTTATTACAAACTCACAGTTCCCACAGATGCATGAGCCCCAGGAAGGGCAATTGCTACTGCGTTCCTAAAATGATTACAGGCCGTGTCATCCCACAGAGCAAATGAGCGCTCTAGGGACTTGACACTGGGAGACCTACTGTAAAAAGAGGTTTGTAAAAAGAGTGCAGGAAGCTCAAAGACAGGACACATGCTTGCTGGACCTCATTTGGGGGACCATGTGGGGGAGGGACCCCAGTGTGGAGCACAGGGGCAGGATTGATGGCTGTTTGGGCTTGCCAAGGAGGAGCCTTCAAGCACTTCCTTGGGGAAAACATGACGTTTTTTTTTTTTTTTTTTTTTGGTCTTTTTTGAGACAGGTCTCTCCTTCAGCCGGCCAATTGTCTGCCTTGCTACTTTGGGACAGGCCGGACTTCTCACTGATCCACCTGCTCTGCCTCCCAAGTGCCTAGGATTAAAGGCGTGCGCCACCCACACTCCGAAAACTGACATCTTGTTGAGCAAAAAAGAAACAACAAAAAAGAAAATCCTCCACTCTCGGTGATATTGTATGTATATATTTATTGAATATATTTATTTTGTATATATATATATATATATATATAAGCAATACAAGTTGGAGAGAACAACAACAAAAGAATGGGGGGAAAAGACTGAAATAGTGAAGTTCTCCCCAAAACAATGAGCCCCTCCTTTGAAAAAAAAAGTTCTGGAAAGACTTGGAAAAAGATGCAAGACATGTATGGCAGAGTGCAGGAACTCAGGTGGGGTGGGGGGCATGGAAAGGGAAGTGACTCTAAATTCGATTGAGAAATGATGTATGATGTATGTAAAAAATTTAATAACAATAAAAAATTTTTTTAAAGAAAAAAAGAGGAAATATTTACTCTGAAAAACACTACTGGGGTGCATATCTTAGAACACAAATTGTTAAGAAGAGGTCTTAAATTTTTTTTCCTAATAGCAGTAAATACAAAACTCTCTAAAAACTTTGAATATGTGTTTTCCCCTGGTGGTTTCTCTGTCATCAAAATAGAAAAGTTTTACAAATCTATATATTCCCGTATCCAGTAAATATAAAGAAACATCAACAGTCAGTAAGAAGGGTTTGGGTGAGAGCCTGGATGGTAAGTACCTGCCATATAAGCATGACGGCCTGAGCCTGATCTCTAGACAGTAAAAATACCAGCATGCACTTGTAGTCCTGGTGCTGGAGAGGTGGAGAAAGGATCCCTAGGGCTCAATGGCTAGCCCGCCTAGCCTAGTCTTTGAGGTCCAAGCCAGTGAGAGAACCTGTCTCAAAAAACAAGGTGGGGCTGGAGAGATGGCTCCATCAGTAGTCTATTAAGCAAGCACAAGAGAACAATATAAAAAACCTGGGTGCATGTGCTTAAAATCCCAGCAATGGGGAGGTGGAGACAGGTGGATCCCTGGAATCACGGGCCAGCCAGCCCAGCCTAGTCAGAGAGCATCAGGTCCCAGAAAGAGACCCTATTTAGAAAACCAAGGTGTTTTAAGGTCAGACACCTGAATTTCATATCTAGCCACCACATGTACACACACACGCACATATATGTGTATACAAACATCCACATATACATGCACATATATACACATACACACACACACAATAAAAACCAAGATTGACAATATCTAAGGAATGACTCCTGATTTTTTTTGTCCTTTGGCCTATACACATGTGTATACATACACACACACACACACACACACACACACACACACATACACACAAAGTCAATAAGAAAACTTAAAATAGGCAAAAAATCTGAACCCACTCCACTCAATTAGATACGCAAACACATGAAAATATGCTCAGCCACAGACTTCAAGTTAGAGCACAGTGGGGTACTATATGCATCTACTAGGATGGCAAACATGAAAACAAGCAAGTGAAGGACTGATTAATACAAGGGCTAGGGGCTGGAGAGATGGCCTAGCGGTTAGGAGCGCCGACCGCTCTTACAGAGGACCCGGGTTCGATCCCCAGCACCCACATGGCGGCCGAGAACCATCTGAAACTCCAATTCCAGGAGAACTCCAGTTCCAGGGGAATCCGACACCCTCTTCTGACCTCCGCGGCATTGCACGACACGGGTGCACAGACCTGCATGCAGACAGCACATTCATACACATAAATAAATAAAAAATTTATTTAAAAAATTAAAAAAAAATACAAGGGCTAATGAGCATGTGAAGCAAATGCAGCTCTTTTTTTTTTTTTTTTGGTCTTTTTCAAGACGGGGTCTCCCTGTAGCCCCAGCTGTCCTGGAACTCACTCTGTAGACCAGGCTGGCCTTGAACTCACAAAGATCCGCCTGCCTCTGCCTCCCGAGTGCTGGGATTAAAGGCGTGCACCACCATGCCAGGTGCAAATGCAACTCTTATCATTGCTGATGGGAATGTAAAATGGTGTGGACAGTTGGAAAGTAATTTTGAGGTTTCTTATAAGCATAATTAACCATGTGTAGCTAAAACTCCTCCTGGAGGGGTGTAAACAATATCCGCCCCCTCCTTTCTTGATCCCTACAACAGACTGAGGTAGGACTTTGCCAAACTAAAGTCTGGGAAGCCTGTGAGTTTACTGGGCTTACTTACAGAGCAATTGGTGAGGGTTTACTAACGGGAGTGTGGCTACCCCCATCCCAAGGTCACACTGGAAAGCCTTCATCCAAGCATGGATGGTGACTTCGCCACAGCCTCACAAAATGATGAGAGCGGCTCTCCCTTCTTCCTACCTTAGGGCCAACTGATTGGTTAGAAGGTGTGGCCAACTCTTCCTGCCCCTCTTTGACGCGGAGTTTGACAGTCAACAAGCCTAGCTGTGATGATCTAAGCAAGCAGGTGCAACCAATCTTGGAAAGATGGCTTCTGTCCATGGTCGTATGTTGAGGACTATCCTATGCAACACCCTGTGACCCCACACTCTCAAGAGAAATGAAATCCTTACCCATGTTCACACAAGTGTTTAGAGTATCTTTATTAGTAATTGTCTCCAATGAGAGAGAACCCAAATGTCAGTGAATAAAACTACTCAGCAGTAAAGAGGAATGAACTACTTACAGACCCAACAAAACTGATGGATTGCATCAGTACTATCCTGAAAGAAGCCAGATTCAAATGGCTACCTATTGTACAACTCCAATTATAGGACACTCTAGAAATAGCAAAACTATAGGGGAAGAGAAGAGAGAGTTGCTGGGGGGGGGGTTGCAAAGGAAATGGGAGTAGTGGGGTGCTGAAAATATTCTATACCTTGATCATGGCGGTGGTGAATCACACAGTACGTATTTTGTCAAAACTCAAAAAACTCTAATTAAAAGGGGTGGATTTCACTTTATTGTAAGAAACCCAACAGAGACAATATTAAAAGATCATTTGCTTGTTCATAGATGCAGTGAATAAGAACCTTAAAATACGTGTTTTCACAGCTTCTTTGCCATTGAAATATATCACAAGATCAGTAAAAATGAATTTTCTTTTGTATTAGTATAAGATACGTCACTGCCTTTGCCCATGAAGACAGTCATCAGGAACCTTATCACAAGAGTGTGGGTTTTCCTGTGACTTTAAAGTCCCCCAAGCCTTTACATCCTGCCTCACCCCCCATGAGAGACCAAGAGCTTGAGCTACAGTGGCAGCTTTGTGTGTGCAGGTTGGGGGGTGGGGGGTTAATGTAGCTGGGAGAACAACCTTGGGTGTAGTTCTTCAGGCACCACCTACCTCTCTGAGGCAGGACTTTTATTGGCCTGGATCACCAAGTAGGCTCCTCTTCTGGCTAGCCAGTGACTCCCAGGAATCAGCCTGTCTCTGCCTGGTCAGCGCTGTGATGATAAGAGCCTGCCATCACTCTTGGCTTTATTTTACATGGGCTCTTGGGATAGAACCTGTCCTGGTTTGTCTTTCATTGCTGTGACAAAACACTCTGACCAACACCAACTTGGGGAGGAAAGGGTTTATTCAGCTTACATCTCCTGGGTCACAGTTGATCACTCAGGGAGCCCAAGGTAAGAACTCAGGGCAGGAACCTGGAGGCAGGAGCTGAAGCACAGGCCATGGAGGAATGCTGTCCACTGGCTTGCTCCTGGCTTGCTCTCTGGCTCATGCCCAGCCTGCCTTCTTATACTGTCACTGCTCAACAATCAAGACAATACACCACAGATGTGGCCACAGGCCAATCCAATGGAGCAAATTCCCCAATTGAGGCTCCCTCAACCCAGGTGTGTCAAGTTGACACTAAAGCTATCCAGCACAATTGACCCCTTGTCAACTTGACACACAAAACACATCACTATTAAACCACCACCTTTCCAGTTCTTATCCCCAAAATATGATGTTAACATGAATCACAACCTAAGACAGTACAACCTCAAAAGCCTCACAGTCCTTAAAATGTCCAAACACTTAAAAGTCCAGTCTATTAAAAGTCTCCTAACTGTGGGCTGCTGCAAAATCCAAAACAAGTACTGTCTTATTTCAAAGGGAAGAATCAGGCACTCTCAAACAAAACCTAAGTCCAGCAAGTAGCTCAAGGCTGGACACCTGGGATCCACTCACGATCTTCTGGGCTCCAAAGGGTCTCGGCAGCTCCCCCTCTCCGACTCTGCCGTCCGTGGCACACTCATCTCGCAGGCCCAGGCCGACTCCATTCTACACCTACCGCTGCTCTTGGTGGTCGTCCCAGGGTACCGGCATCTCCAAAAAGCTGGGGTCGCTACTGAAACTGAGGCAGCACCTTCACCAATGGTCTCTTCTGACCTCTCCTGGTGCAAAGCCTCAGCTTCTCTCCATGACCCCTGCAATCCTGGGGTCTTCACAGCAACCGAGGTGCACTTCCACCAATGGTCTTTCCTGACCTCTCACAGTGCCAAGCCTCGGCTGCTCTCTGTGACCCCCTCAAATTTCAACACCGGAACCATATAGGAGACTCTTACACGTTACCAAGTCCGGCTTCTGGCTCGAGATGGAGGCTCAGGCCCTTTCTGGGTCACAGCTTCTGTGTGCTGACCTTGAAGATATTCTCCCCAGAAGATTTCACCTCAGTGATGCTGGTCTCTTGTTACTTACAGCTGATTTTTCAGCCCCAGCTAACCAGCATCAATTGCCCCAGTACCACAAAAGTTTCACTTCAGGTTCTGGTCTCTTGTTACTTACAGCTGATTCTCCACAGCCCCAGCTGACCAGAACCCACAGATTACACAGTCCTGATGATCTCTGCTCTCCTTTGAAACTAGAAACTTCACAAGCCAGGCCTCCATCTTCTACAACTCCTTCAGCAAAACTGCTCCAAGCTCCACAGCAACAATCTTTAGGCATTCAATGATCTTCCCAGCCCAAAGTTCCAAACGCCTCCACAATCCTTCCCCAAAACACCAAGGTCAGGTCTGTCACAGCAATACCCCACTCTTCTGGTACCAATTTCTGTCCTAGTTTGTCTTCCATTGCTGTGACAAAACACTCTGACCGACACCAACTTGGGGAGGAAAGGGTTTATTCAGCTTACATCTCCTGGGTCACAGTTGATCACTCAGGGAGCCCAAGGTAAGAACTCAGGGCAGGAACCTGGAGGCAGGAGCTGAAGCACAGGCCATGGAGGAATGCTGTCCACTGGCTTGCTCCTGGCTTGCTCTCTGGCTCATGCCCAGCCTGCCTTCTTATACTGTCACTGCTCAACAATCAAGACAATACACCACAGATGTGGCCACAGGCCAATCCAATGGAGCAAATTCCCCAATTGAGGCTCCCTCAACCCAGGTGTGTCAAGTTGACACTAAAGCTATCCAGCACAGAACCCATTCATAGTTGCAAGGCAAGCACATATCAACTGACTTTCTCCCTAGCCAGTGAAAGATTTTATTGGGCTCCAATCTCCTCTGAAAGGGGTTTGCCAATTTGTTATTCTTCACAAACTTGGAGAAATGCCAGAGATAAAAACAACAGTTTTTCAACACACACGCATCTGGGTGTTCTTCATTTTCCCTGAAGGACTTGAACTGTGGGAGAAGCCCCAGCAGTTCCATTTCAACTATTGGGTCTCAGGACAGGATGATGTGAAGTTAAGCACGCAAGCTCTGTGTGTATGTTGACAATAGGGATGGTGTTTAGATCAGGTGCCATGGTCTTGCCAACTGGCTATGGAAAGGTTAATCCCTCAGATCCATTTTCCGGTGTAGGAAAAGGACTGAGGTAAGTAGCAGAGCTCAGTCACAGGTATGTATGCGGTCTGACTCAAGAACAAACTGTGATGTCTGACGTGGCTTCTGTGTCTGAGAGGGGACAGTCAAGAGGGACACCAGAGGGAAAGTGATGTTGAACTCTGGTGGCACTTCATCTTGGGCAATCCGCACACCAGCCCTACTGTTACCTTTGATGGTCCAGGTGTCAAGCAAGGCCAAGAAGTAAGACCATATAAGGTGAGTCCTAAACCAGGGATGATTGGAAATGACTGCCTGTTCATCACATAGAGGAAGGAGTAACTTTACCAGATCCTTGGCCAGAATCATTATGTTATAGGACCTATAATGTTACCTTTTTGTATGCTATTGATAATCTTACTGTGCTGAATGGCTTTGGTTGTCAACTTGACATACCTGGATAGAGGGAACCTCAATTAAGGAATTTCCTCCATTGGACTGGCCTGTGGCCAGGCCTATGGGGCATTCTCTTGATTGTTGAGTGATGTAGGAAGGCCCAGCCCACTGTGGGTGGTGCTACCCCTTGTCAAGTTGTCCTCTGTTGTTTAAGGAAGCAGGCTGAGGACAGACCAAAGAAAGCCAGTAACCAGTATGTCTCCATGGTCTGTGCTCCAGGTTCCTGCCCTGAATTTCTGCCTTGGCTTCCCTTGATGATGGACTGTGAGTTGTAGGCTAAATAAAGCCTTCCTTCCCCAAGTTAGTTTCAGTCAGTGTTTTTATCATAGCAACAGAAAGTAATTAGAACACTTACTGTTAAATTTTTTTTTCTTTTAATTTGGAAAGCATTCCTGTATGTTAATTTCACTAAGGGGAACTGAAAATATAGACATTGGCCAAGAGTGAGTTCCTCTCTCACCTGGGGCCCAGATAACTGTGGAGTAGGTAAGGAAGAAGAAAGAGAAAACTTGCATTCAGAAGAGCCACGGGAAACCGTGACAGAGGGGTCCAGGGACAGTCAAAAGTCATGTAGGTGACCCTGTCACCCTTGATGGAACCTTAGGAACATGGGAGGTGATTCCTTGGTACAGTTGCAACAAGCCCATTATCAGGGTCTCTGGGCTCCACATCACTGAGGGCAGCTGGACTCTGCTGGCCGGGTCTGCTCTGACCATCACCTAGTGTCAAGTCCTATCTCTTTTCTGGCAAGGCTTTAGCCTTGCTGAGACGTAATGGGTTCACCAGCACTGCTTTAGAGGCCAAGAAGTCACAGAAAACCACTTCTAAGCAGCCTCTTCTAGCACCTGGAGCAAGCACTGTCCCTTCTTCACGAGGTCCAGGCTCTCCTGGCCTCTTCAACACTATTCTCAGTAGGTCACTCGGGTCCCCAAGCATGGAAAGCACCCTAAATAAAAGCAGTGATTCATAAATACAGCAAATGCTTTATCCTATTCTGCAAAGCAGGTTATGCAGCGTGTGCTCACTGCTCCACCCAGTGCTCTGTAATCAGTGGACAAGGGGGTTGGGAGTCATTGCTATCAGACTCAGACTGCAAAGAGCAAACATTTCAACATCATGTTACTCCCACTAAACCAGGCCACTGTTCAAGTTCACCCTTTGTGCCCAGTGTGTGGCTATAGAGATCTGGTTTGGAACTGGGTTTGGAACTGCTTGCCATGTAGGCATGAGGACCTGAGTCTGAGCTCCAGGCTCTGCATGTAAAAGTCTGCTGTGTAGCTCACACCCTAATCCTAGAACTGTTGAGTGGAGACAGGTTGAATCCTGGGGCTGCTGGCCGCCAGCCTTGCTGAATCAGCAAGTTCCAAGTCCGTGACAGACCCTGTCTCAAAAAGCAAGGTGGTCAACAACTCCAAGATACGGAGCCCATCCCTGGCATTGGATTTTTTATTTGCTGGCCTGTGGTGTCTGTAGGGGCACTGTTGCTATTATGAGGTAATTCCATTAGCCTCTTTTTATATTCACATGTATATATTTTAGGAACTTCCATAGTAGGTTTCCATATGACTTTTTCAAACGGCCTTTAGTGGTAGTTAATCCTCCTGAACCCCCTCTTCCTTGCCCGAATTCTATACCCCATTTAACCCTTCATGTTCCATTGTTCCTCTTTCCTCGTTTGTCTCACTGCATGCTGTCTCCCCTCCTGTGCCTCCCTCCTCCCTCCATGGCCCCTTACTAGTTTCCTGATCTCTATGGATTTTCCAACTGAAACAAGAATATCTAAAGATTCAAAGCTAGCATCCCTGCATGAGAGAACTGGGTCACCCCACTCAGGATGATTGTTTTCAGTTCCATCCATTTACCTGCATAGTTCATATTTTCATAATTTTCTTAACAGCTGAATAATATTCCATTGTGTAAATGTACTATACTATACTTCATTATCCACTTGTGCTGGATGGCGTTAGTTGTCAATATGACACACCTGGGTTGAGGGAGCCTTAACTGGAGGCATTACCTCCATTGGACTGCCTTGTAGCCATGTCTGTGGAGTATTCTCTTGATTGTTGAGTGATGTGGGAGGGCCCAGCCCATTATGGGCAGTGACATTTCTTGTCAGGTGGTCCTGTGTTGTATAAGAAAGGAGGCTGAGCATGGGCCAGGGGAGCAAGGCAGTAAGCAGCATTCTTCCATGGCCTGTGCTTCAGCTCCTGCCTCCAGGCTCCTGCCCTGAGCTCCTACTTTGCGCTACCTCAGTGATGAACTGTGACCTGGGAGATGTGAGCCAAATAAACCTTTTCCTCACCAAGCTGGTTTGGTTCAGACTGTTTTATTATAGCAATTGAAAGCAAACTAGAACACCACTCATCAGTTGATGGACATCTAAGTTGTTTCTATTTCCTGGCTACTGTGAATAGACTAAGAAGGAGTTCATAGATCTTTAAACAATACTGACTATTGCTATTGCTCTTAGTTACTTCCAGAACTACTGCTGAAGACCCTACATACATGAGTCAGAACATGGAGAAATTAAGCTGACCTTGAAACTTCATCTCCACTGGCTGCCTTTCATAGTGCCGGAAGGTGCTATGCATGCTACTGGAAAAGAAAAATAATTGTCACTCTTGCTGTGAACTTTGTGTGCTATAAGGTTATGTACATATAACGTGACCAGCCTGGCAAGTTATGCCCACTGGTGCAACAGTGGCACAATGTTATGGGAGTAACCAACCACCTTCTGGTTGGACTTAAGGTCTGCTTCACAGGAAGGAGTTCATTCCCGGCACTGTTGTCAGGGCCAAGAATCTGTGGGTAGACAGGTCACAGGCCCTAGGCAAGAACTACTATTTTCTGTTAAATGGGCAGTATTAAACTGACCCCTAAGGACTTATTATACCCATAGATAGAGCATCCCTTAGCTACCATAAAAGAAGCTTCTTTGGGATGTAGATGAGAATCAAGACAGAGACTCCAAACTGGTCAATGTACAGAGAATAAAAGACTGCAGAGTGCTCGACCTTAAATGAGACATCTAGACCACACCCTGCTCCCAAAAGCTTAGGGAGGGTCATAAAGAGGAGGCAGAAAGGTTATAAGAGCCAGAGGTGGTGGTTTAATACAATAACAGCCCTTTTCTGACACAACAGGGTGGCTGCACATATGAACCTAGGGCAGTTGCACATACAAACATATGGCGATTGTGATAGCATGCACAAGACTCATGCAAGCCCACACGCCAGACAAAATCCCATCATGGACAGGAGAAGTAGACACAAAGCTGCAGACCCACCTGAGGAACTATTGGCAATTGATAGCTGCTGGGAAAGGGAGCTTCAGTTTATCCTAAGGGTGTGACACTAAGCAGACTGACCACTCTCCAGGGGATGGATGCACTCCCAAGAGTGTTTGGGGTATACAGATTGGACTTGATGTGTCATATATACATATATATATATATATGCATATATATATGTACATGGAGGCAGGGAGAGAGGGCACAAAGTGGGGGGTTTGGAGGTATGCTTGGATCTGAGAGGAGATGGGGGAAGGAGTTTGAATGTGATCAACATACAAATTCTCAAAGAATCAATAAAAAATTTTTTTTTGGTCTTTTCGAGACAGGGTCTCCCTGGAGCCCCAGCTGTCCTGGAACTCACTCTGTAGATCAGGCTGGCCTTGAACTCACAAAGATCCACCTGCCTCTGCCTCCAAAGTGCTAGGATTAAAGGCATAAAAATATTTTTAAAAACAAGGTGGACAGAAGATGGGGAGATGACTCAGTGGTTAAGTCACAGAGATGGTTTGCTGAATCAGCGGGACAGGTGAGCAGCAGGAAGTTTATCCACTGAGGTTAAAGGTTCCTTGATCCAGGGGCTGGAGAAATGGCTCAGCGGTTAAGGGCACCAACTGCTCTTACAGAGGACCCAGGTTCGATTCCCAGCACCCACATGGTGGCTAAGAACCATCTTTAACTCCAGTTCCAGGGGAATCCAACGCCCTCTTCTGACCTCTGCAGCATTGCATGACATGAATACATGCAGACAGTACACTCGTACACATAAAAAATAAATAAAAATTAAAAAAAATGTCTTAAATGTTCCTTGATCCAAAGTACCTCACCAGTTGTCTAGGCTTTACAAGTAGCCACGCTGCAATTTTCTGTGCCAGTGGAGTGGGGAGGAGCTGTAGGCCCAAATTGTCCGCATTCACTTTGGAAAGGATTTAGATGCCTAAATATGAATGTGGGCATCTCTCCCATTGGAGGAATTGATCCACAGCACTGGACATCAAAAGGATCCAATCACAGGATCCAATCATCGGAGAAGGAAGTCTTTGCTTATCAGGGGCCAGAAGTGTGCCAGTTTTTGTCACAGACTGTCACAAACATTCTTCTTTGCGCCATTTTACCCTGATGAGTGTCCCCATGGTAAACAGAAAACAGGGCCCCATCCTTCCCCTTCCTTGTATCCCCTTATGTCACTCAGAAACATTTTCCAAGGTTTGGGATTGGGGGGGGTCCACATCTCTTGAATCTGGCCTGGCCTTGTGACTTGTGGCCAGCAAAATGTGGCAGAAGTTGTATGCCAGGCAAAGCCTAGACCAAGAAACCTAGCAGGTGTTTATATAATATATTATATATATATATATATATATATATATATGATTTATTTACTTTCATTGTGTTTGTGTGAGTGCCTGCATGTATGGACGTATACCACATGTGTGCCTGGTGCTCTCAAAGGCCAGAAGAGGGCATCAGGCCCCCTGGAACTGGTGTTACAGGCAGTTGTTAGTTACCAAATTGTGGGTGTTAGGACCCAAACCCAGGTCCTCTACAAGAGCGGCAAGTGCTCTTGACTGCTGACTGATCTCTCCAGTCCAGCTTGGCAGGTTTTTACTTGCTCTTGTGGGACTCTGAATGACAAGGAAAACTTTGAGTTTAAAGACTGAAAGGATAGGGAGTCAGGTGAAGGAGCTCAGGTTAGACCCACCACTTCCACCAAGGATCCTTCCTACTGCAAATGAGCAAACCAGCTAAGCTAAACCCAAGCCTGAGAGCCACCCAAGTTGATCCAACCACCAAGTCCTGAGCTAAGTAAGTGGTGGCTATTTTAGGCCACTGAGTTTTGGAGTGGTTTGCTACAGAGCAGAATTCCTTTCCCTGCCATGAGAAAGTTCCACATATCACATTCAAACTATTTTACCCTCACAGGTGGAAAGAAATTCTTTTACTGAGTTACATGTGGGTAGAAAATATTACTCTTTATTTCCCTTTTAACTTGATAGGTAACCAGACTATTTTTTGCTTTTTAAAGGTTATTTTACTTTTATTTTATGTGTGTATTTTTATTTTATTTTTTCTTTTTAAAAAATTTATTGTTTTACATAAATATTTTTGTACAAGATTATGTTACAAATTGAATCTAGACCCGTGTCCCCTGTCCCAACCTCCCCACCCCACCAGATTCACCCTTTCAGTCAGTTCTTTGATGCAGTCTTTTCTGTGGTTGTTGTTGGTGGTGGTGTTCTTTCCAATATGCATCACTCCCAACAAGAAATGTTTACAATTAGGTCATTGGCGCTAGCATCCACAGATGAGGGATACCATTCGTCATTTGTTTTTCTGGGACTGTGTTACTTCGCTTAACATAATATCTTCCAGTTCCATCCATTTACCTGCAAAGCTCATGATGTCATCTTTCTTTTTTTTTTAATATTCTCTTTTTTTCTTTTATTTATTTTTTTGAGTATTTTAAATATGTGTAATCATACTTATGTTATGCAATGCCTGTAGAGGTCAGAAGAGGGTGTTGGAGCCCCTGGAACTTGAGTTGTGAATAGTCGCTAGGAGCCATATGTGTGCTGGGAACCCAAACTCAGGTCCTCTGCAATAACAGCCAGTGCTCTTAACCACTGAGCCATTTCTCTAGTTCTCTGTTATTTTCCAATTCCCTGATATTTATTTATTTTGGTCTTTTCAAGACAGGGTCTCCCTGTAGCCCCAGCTGTCCTGGAACTCACTCTGTCGACCAGGCTGGCCTTGAACTCACAAAGATCTGCCTGTCTCTGCCTCCCAAGTGCTGGGATTAAAGGCGTGCACCACCACACCCAGCAAGTTCCCTGTTATTTTAATTGTGAGCATGTGTATGTATGTCTTTGTGTGTATATGCATGTGAGTGCATGTGCCCATGGAGACCAGAGGCACCAGATCTTGGTGTTGGAGTGATAGCCAGAAGTGAGCTACCTGATATGAGTGCCCGGAAACCAAGGGCTGTTGCAGGAGCGATGCCTGACCTTAACCACTGAGCCATCTTTCCCACCAGGCAGATACACTGTCAAAGAACACTTTCTCTCCCAAGTCTGTAGTCATGGAATCACCAATAAGACACCATAAAACCAACATTTGACACCACAGCATGCCACAGAGATCATAAATAAATGAAACCACAATTTTTATAATAAGCTTTGTTTTAACAAGACATGAAAAAATAATTTTATAGGTAAATATAGGTCTAACAATCTCTTTACCATGTCATTGAATCAGCTTTTCATTATAGTCTTCATTCTATTAAGATTACAATTTTCACAGGCATCTCTACTTCACACAAGCACAGATCTATATTTTTCCTATTTATTTAATTGGCTTTGAACCCACACAAAATTAGTAAGGATTGGTATTAGGAAAGTTATTACCTTTTTTTATTGTCAGAAAAATAGATTTTTAATGTATTTAGCTCCTTTGACTTAAGGAATTCAACGTAAACTTTCACTGTAGCATCCTTCTGAGATCCCTGAGTAGGGAATCGATGTTAAAATTATCGTTGTTGCCTTTTTATGGAAAGAAAAACAGAAGCACAGAAAGGTTTAATAGGCTTGAGGAGATGATGGCAGTCATGTTAGAGATGTGGGTTCTTAGCACAGCATCCTGCTTTGTGAACAGTAACTTTGTCTGTTTAATACATTCTGTAGCAAAAGGTGTAATGGTTTCTTCCATTTTTCTAACATCTCTCTTTGGAAGGACGTTAACTAAAAGGGCAGAACAGACAGTAAATTTCCACCAGTGGGGTCATTCCAACCCTGCGGTTATTTCCTGCAGTTCTTTACATCTGTGAAACGGCCCCATAAATTACAGAGCCATCCTCTGCTTTTGCATTAAAAATCGCAGTTAACTGCTGTGACCCCAGCATTGCAAGGAGAACTGCAACCAGGAGACAGTAATCAGTGATGGATGGACCTTCTGTTAGGCTGAGAATTTACAGCCAATACTGTCCGCACAGTGATCATTATTAATACACTTATAACCTATCCGATGGCCAAAACTGCTTCTAATGTGCTTAGGTGTTTATAACGTGCTTAGCTTTTCTTGAGTATCTGAGGAGAACCTGCACTTATGAGCCACAGTAGACAAATCCACCCCAGTGACTGCTTTCAGTCTTACACTGCTTCCTTGAAGAGAGCCTGTGCCAAGAGAAAAGCACCTGTAGGATAGTAAGTTTTCTTATATCCAGCACATGGAGCTTTAGTTTGTAATTAATTTATTTTTTATTTGTGTATGTGCCAGAAGAGGGTATCAGATACCCTGAAGCTGAGTTACAGACACCCGTGAGCTGCCCACCGTGGGTTCTGGGAACCAAATGAAGGTCCTCCAGAAAAGTAGTAAGTGTTCTTAACTGCCGAGCCATCTCTCCAGCCCCGTCTTTTGTACTTTAAACACAAACACAAACACACACACACACACACACACACACACACACACACCACACACAGAGCACACAGAAATGTTTTCTACTTCCAAAATGCTAAATTACAGATGAACAATTTGGAAGAAAAGAGGGCCTACTGTCTAAACACATTTCCTGCATTCTTAGCTAGAAAAAGAGAAAAATGCAAATTAACATGTCAACTGTATTCATTCTTTCTTGAATTTCCCTGGCACCCCACTTTTACTTGGTGGGCAGGGCAGACCTGAGTCCTATTCAGTTTCTCCACCATTCTTAGACAGACATCACTTAAAAATAAGAATGCTAAGCATTCTTAGCATTTTAGAGATTCAGTGGCTGAGTAGCCATTACTATTGTCAATAAGGCTAAAAACCCAGGTAGGGGAGAAGGCTACACACTGAATTTAGTTCTCACGGATCTATAGAAACTTAAAAAATATTCAGACAACTAGATTTCTCTTTTTTCTTAAAAAAAAAAAAATTGAGACGCAGACTATTTTTCAGAAAACAAAAGCTCCTCTACCTGTTCCCTGCACGTCACTCCCCAGCTGCACACATCTAGCCTGTCCCTGACAGTGCTTAGACAACACTGGAGAAAGCTACTGCCAGAACAGTGTAGGAAGGAGTGCAAGAGGAAGCATGTAGAGAAGACCAGCACCTTCAGGGGAATTGTCCAGAAAACCCACAGTCAAAGGAAGAAAGAAAAGAGGGAGGGGCAGAGGAGAGGGAGGGAAGAAGGAAGAGCCAGGAACACTACAGAAGCAAGTGACATATAAATAGGGGGGAGGGGGAGTAGAGGCCTCAGCAGAGCAGGACAGTCACCAACACTTCACAAAGGCCAAATTTCCGACTACACTACAATGGTGATGGGAGAAGAGAAGAGCCACAGAAGGCTGAGTGAGGGGGCAGCCGAAGGCACGGGCAGTGTGCACTGTGTGGCACTGACAAGCGCCTAGTCACAGTACACGGACTCCCCGAAAGTCACTGGTTCTCTTCAGAGCCAGGCGGGTGGAGGCTGTGGGGTCATTTTGCACACTGTACCGCTCCTGCAGGGTGGGGTGTCAGGAGGAGATGCTCTACCTCCGCATCCCTTGAGGCCTGGATTCGGGGCACTGCCTCAGGCCTGGGCCCTGCCCCCGCTCCTGCCTGGGCCTCAGGTCAGGGCCTCCAGGCCTTCTGGGCCCGCCCGGCGCGCCCCTTTTCAGCCCGGGCCTCTGGGGTGGGCTTTGCTCTTGCCATGTTGCCACAGGGCCGGTCAGCCCAGTGGCCTCCCCACCTCTGCCCAGCCTCAGGCCTGAGCCAGCCCCTGTTCCTGCACCGGCCGCCGTGAAGCCTTGTCTGGCCCAGGGGTGCCCTGCTCCTGCAGTCCCTTGTTGCCCACGCAGGGGTCAAGGAAGCGTGGGCAGTTGCCAGCGAAGGAGTCTCGGCGGGCCAGCGTCTCCTCCTGCACAGGGCGGCCCACGGGCTCCGCCTCGGGCTCCGCCGCGCCTGCCGCACCCTCCTGAGAGGTCTGGCTGACATACACCACGATGATGTCGCCCTTGAAGTTCATCACCTGCCCACTGGAAATGAACGTGGAGTTGCTGTTTCCAGTCACGCTCCCTGCAGGGAGGAGAGAACAGGAGAGGCTGAGTCAGTGCGCCCTGGCAAGGCCTCAGTCTCGTGAGAGGCAGGCAGAACTTCCCCTAGGCTGGCCGTTCCAGCAGTGGTCTATCCCGCTGCAAAGCACATAGGTGACCAGGCCCATGGAGGCAGCAACGGAGGGAGGAAGAAGTAAGGAGAGAAGGGACCAACCTGGGCAAACCTAAAGACCGTCTTCATGCTTCATCACAGGGTATTCAAGGACCAGATTCCTTTGGAGTGAGGAGAGGGGAGGGAGAAGGAAAAAGTAGAGGAAGGGAATGGGGGAGAGACGGAAATAAGGGAGGGAAGGAGGAGGGGGAGGATGAGGGAATACAGGGGTGGGGGGTCGATATACAACTGGTACAGCCGGCAGCCGAGCCGTGGTCCCCAAGCAGAGCTCTGCTCTCACTAGCTTTGAGCTCCAGTGTCTGAGGCTCTACAGCCTTCCTATCACCTCGAAAGGAGGTCTCTAATGTCTAATGTCTAATGTCTAATGTCTCAGACCTGGAGATCAAGGAGTCGTGTGGGCTCAGGTGTTAGCAGAGGTTAATAAATTTTCATAGCATTAGCAAAATTTTATTGGTCTTAACAAAGAGATTAAGAATATAAAAAGGAAAGAAATCCAATAAATAAATCATCCTTTCCTTCTGAACCCGCCCTAGTTCCATAGTTTCTCAGAGAGGGCCAAGAAGTAGCTGTCTTTGATTAATTGACCTTTTGGAAAGCAGAAAATTCCACAGATGTTAGGAAACCTGTCTCCTTTTATTATTATTTCATTTTTAAATACTTAATGTTCCAGAAATTTCCCAGGTGAAAGATAACTGCCCCAAACCAAACAGATCTAGGAGGTTCCCAGTGCTCAACAAAGCAAACAGAACCTTGGGGTCTTGTGAAGGTGCCATGCTTACCTGTCCTCTACTGTGACTCAACTTAGTAGTAATTTGTACAAATAAAAGGAAGTCTGTGCACCTTCTCCACATGAGGAGAGTTTCCTCAAACTCGGAAGGGCCGTTTTGGACAGTCTGACTAAAGTACCATAGACATTCAGGACATTCTTCTGGGAGGCCTTCTGCCAGCTCCTGGGGACCTCCTGGGAACCGGCATGAAAGCACAGTGAAAAGCCCCAGGGAAAAGAGAGGGTTTTAAATGTGAGACTCACGCTGTTTCCCCACAGGCCTTTGTATGGAGCTAAGTCCAAGAAGTTATCCTAGAAATGTGTCTAATCCCCCCCCCCACACACACACGCACCAAAGACAGGCCAGCTAGTACCTCTCCTTCCCAAGTAGTCAGTGCTTTCCCTGTTCCCTCTAAAATGCACTTGCTCATAATCTGTACTACACTCTAACCTACTCTATCTGGGTCTTTCTCTTCTACCAGTTGTCAAGTTAGTCTGTTTTCACCAGATAAGCTCATTAGAGAAAAGTCAGTGTGAGAAAACAAACCTAACGTGTACCTGCCATGAAGTTATATTCTAGTTTAAAACATGGCCTATTTCGTTAAAAAAAATTAGTCATTTAAAATTGCTTAGAAGTATGGTTTTCTTCAGCAGAGTCCCACTATTTTGTTATGACATCAACTACTACTTTTGTTCTCCAATATATTAAAATACACAGAGGGCATCTCTAGGCAATGCATGATTGATTTATGATTCTGAATTTAATCTCATCTCTTCTTTCTCCTCTTCATATTTAGATTTATCCGGTGGTGTCATGGTACATAGGATTTATTCTCCATTTACATTTTTATTTTCCAACAAATCATCACCATGAATCCATTGCTATTTACTTCTTTCCTGTCAGAGCCTTTGATTAGTCTGAGCCTAGGTAAAGTATATATATATATATATATAAAATCACCTTGCACATAAAGATTCTGAGTAAAATCTTGCCTTTTGGGGATTTTACTCCAGCTGTTACCCCATAACAAATAATATCTTTGATTGTAGCATCCTAAAGAGTCCACAGAACTGACATTCATTCTTGTTTTCCACTTTTATTTCCAATGTGAAACACAACCCCTTTTGCTTACAGGACATATTTAAATATTCTCTAGTCCTATGGTTCACAGAATCAAGAATGACATTCTTAGAGGGCCAGAGATCTGGTAGAAAAGACGAAATCAAAGCCTTTTAAACTGCTGACAGGAAGTAAAGCAAAGTTACCCGAAAAGAGCATGAGATTCTCAAGATTATTCTTCAGGTATCTGGGGTTTGGGTTTTTTGTTTTTAAAAAAAAAAAAAATGCATAAGTAATGGGCCAGCCAGATGGTTCCATAGGTAAAAACACTTGTCCCACAAGCCGATAACTTAGTGCAATCTCCAGATTTTATGATGGAAGGAGAGTGTTATAGAGGCCTGAAAGTAGTCTTCTGACCTCTCCATATACACTGTGGACATGTGTGTGCCCCCATCACACACACACACACACACACACACACACACAATTTAAAAAATTTAATGGTGTGATTTGGTATGATTTTTGGCAAAAACCTTTGATCAAGTTCACCATGCTGACTTCTGTGCAAGAGATTAAACTGGTACAGAATAAACATTAAAAAAAATAGAATGAGGACACTTTAAATGGGGAAGGCATGGAGGGAGGGTTAGACAGGGGAGAGAGAGAGATAAATAATACCCAGCCAGTGTAAAAAGACCAGAGAGAATCATATTAATCTAACAACCTAATGACAAATTATACATGCTGAAGAAATATTGGCAGCTGATTACTGTTGGGTGAGGAAGAGCTGATCTTTTTTTTTTTTAATTTTATTTATTTTCGTATTTGTATGAATGTACTGTCTGCATGTAGGTTTGTGCACCCGTGTCGTGCAATGCCGCGGAGGTCAGAAGAGGGTCTCGGATTCCCCTGGAATTGGAGTTACAGACGGTTCTTAGCCGCCATGTGGGTGCTGGTTAAGAGCAGTCGGTGCTCTTAACCGCTAGGCTATCTCTCCAGCCCAGAGCTGATCTTTTTAAGTGGAAGACTCTGAATAGGCTGACTAGAGTTCAGTGGATGAACTTGCACTCAAGAATGGCTGGGGACACCAACTCAACACAATAGGTCTTAATACAAATGGTAGAGTGCATGAATTGCAGTGGAGGGGCTGTGGGAGGGGCCAGTGGGGAAGGGGGTACAAAGGCGATTAAGATTGATTGAGATGTTCTGTATGAAATACACAAAAATCCAATAAAAAATAAAAAATAAATAGTGAGCTAGGCATGATGATGCACTCCTTTGATCTCAGCACTCAGGAGGTAAAGGCAGGCAGATCTCTGTGAGATGGAGGGCAGCTTATAAATAGCGACATACAGGCTGACATACAGGAAGACACTATCACAAAAACCCAATAATGATGATCGTGATGATGATGATGATGATGATGATGATGATGATTTTTCAGTACATGAGAAGCCACAGAGTAGTCTTCATAGGTGTGTGACCTACACAGCTATAGAGAGTTGCATGCTCAGAAGACTGCTGTCATCAACTTGAAATGGCTATTAAGTTTAATACAAGGCACCTTGATTTTTGTTGTTTTTTTACTAGGCCTTGCAAATTGTGTCACTAGTCCTGAGGAGCAGGCATAGTGTAAGATACTAGCCTCAAACTCCTATGTAGACAACAATAATCCTGAATTGCTGATCCTTCTGCCTCTATCTCCTGTGTGCTAAGGTTATGGGCATGCTGGGTCAAAGGTGTCCATCACCATGCCCATCTATGCAGTGCTATGGATTGAACCTGGAGTTTCCTGCGTGCCAGGCAAGCACTCTGCCAACTGAGCTGCACCCTTAGCCCTGCTGGTCTTAAACCCTAGGATACAGTTTCTTGATGTTTAAGCCTCTTACCACTTGCTGGAAAACTCTTGACACCAACTTTCCGATGACATAAAAACTGAGGCCTGCCCCCGTGAGAACAGGTCTGCTGACTTATAGCTATTAAAAACATCTGTCAATGCTTTGACAGAAGTTTTGCTTTTGGTTTCTTTAAAGTACATGAGAATGAGAAGTTATCTGCTAAAGAGTCTGAGAGCAGAATCCTTCTAGAATTTGCTCTTTTTTCTTTCATAGCTTCTCATTCACTTCAACTTCAATGGCAAGGTATTTTTAGCAACTCATTCTTTGAATCATCCCAAAGCTTTCAATAGTTTTCATAGCAACAATCCTCTTGCCTATCAACCTCATTATTTTTTTGCAAGCCATTATAACAGTTAAATCTCAAAACATAGTAAGATCAGTTCACACTCATAGGTGTGGGAGCATCCACAGATTAGAATAAGTGCAACATTCATGGGTGGGAGGAGAGGACCTGAGTATTCTAGGGTTACCATTAGTTGAGAATAACCAGTGTGGTGAAGGCCTCAATGGGCTTCCTTCTTGGAGGGAAGGAGAATGTGAGTTAAACTGTGGGCTAAGTAGAGACCAAGTCAGAGAGCATCTGGTACAACAATAAGGATATAGGAACAACATGCTAAGCCCAGAATTTATGAAGTACTCACTGCAGGCCAGGCTGGCAGCTTTACAGACACCAGTGTGCAGCTGCTGTGCATGCGGGCATTCCAGGTTGACTGGTTTGTTTTCCTGCTCTACTAAGGGACGTTGTGTATGGGATGAAAACTTAAGTCTTCTTTTTCTTTGGCTTATCATGAGCCTGAATGTAATCAAAGGAAATCAGTGTAATTGGGTTCCAGACTCTGATAAGCAGAGGTAAGAAGGTGATTACAGGGATTATTTGTTAATGATACCTAGGTACAAGAGGGTAAGAAATTGGGTGAAACCAAGGAGATTACATCGGTCCAAAAATGTTCTGTTCTTGTACTGACTTGGCCCTTACTAGTGTTGAGAATGAGGGCTAAACTACCCTAGCCACTCCACATACCCGTTTGCTCAATCGCCAAGTCGTGCAGCAGCCCCACAGAGCAAGGCAGATCATTCCTATTTGTTGAGTAAATGAACCAATGAGCGTAAAAATCCTGCAAGGTGACATAAGGGTCAAACAGAATGATGGATTTGAAAACGTCTGGGAACATCTCTATCAAAGATTAGTCACTGCTGTGGTGATGGCATTACTACTCCCCCAAAAAAATGCTGGCACTCAGAAACACAAGGACACAGAGCTTTGTGAAACAGATTTTTTAGAAACATTGCTTTTTCCTCCCTGTCCTGTTGGAGGATCTTAATATGTCTTAAAAACTGAAAGGGCAGGGCTGAATAGATGGCTCAGTGGTTAAGAGCATCAACTGCTCTTGCAGAGGACCCAGGTTCCATTCTCAGCACCCGCATGGCTGCTAAGAACCATCTTTAAGCTGGGCGTGGTGGCACACGCTTTTAATCCTAGCACTCAGGAGCCAGAGGCAGGCGGATCTCTGAGAGTTCAAGGCCAGCCTGGGCTACAGAGTGAGTTCCAGGCCAGCTAGGGCTACAGGGAGACCCTGTCTCAAAAAGACTGAAAGGGCACTTTCCTCTGAAAATCCAACCAACTTTTGTTTGCTTTTCTAAAATCATCAATCATTATGATTGCCTCTGGTTAGAGATTCATCTATATAAATCTGCACTGAGCCCCACAGTCTCATTTCTTGTCACGCCACTCAGTTATGAGTTGAATGTTGTGCTAGATTAGATCAAGGCTCAAAATGAATTGGTAGTATCCTTATCTTTTAACATAGCTCAGCCTGAACTGTCCTTGCTAGAAGCAATAATTCCTTAAAATTTGCATTCTCCATTTCAGAAGTATTTACATGGTTACACAAGCTTGTTTGAGAAGGCAAAGCCCTGAAACTGATGCATCAATAGATAGTTCACCTGACTGACAAGCTGTGATCTCTCCTTTGCAGTATGGTTGCCATGTTTTTTGCAGTAGATGCGTGCCTGAAAATTCTTTCCACTGAGAATCAAGGAATCCCAGGATGTTCCGCTGGAAGGGCAGACCTCTCCCTTGTTTGGGGCTGACTGCAGAACTTCTAAAAGGGGATGATTTGTATGGGGCTTACCCAAGATCATATAAAAATGCCAGAGGCTTAAGAAAATGAAAAGACGAGCCACAGACTGGGAGAAAATATTTGCAAAAGCCAGACCTCATAGGACTGTTACTCCAACTATTCAGTGAACTTTTACAACTTCATAAGAAAACTACACCTGATTTTTTAAATAAGCCTTAACAGATACCCCACCAAAAAGATACCTGGATGACAAACAGGCATGTGAAGAGATGTTCTCCAGCATATGTCACCAGCAAAGTGAAAATGAAAAAGCAACGGTCACCACTACAAACCTACTAGAATGGTTACAATTCAGAACATCTAAGAAGACGCTCACATGACAAATGGATAGGTTGTGGGCAGAATGTGAAATCCCCCTCCTTAGGCTCATGTGCTTGAACACTTGGTCCTGGCTGGTAACACCAGCTAGGAAGGATTGTGGGACCTCTAGGAGGTGGAACCTCACTGGAGTGGATCACTGTGGGTGGTCCTTGAGGCTTTATAGCCTGGCACCACTTCCTGTTCATTCTCTGCTTTCTGACTACAGGTTTAATGAGACCAGCAGCCTCCTGCTCCTGCCACAACTTCCTTGTCTGCTGCCCTCTCTTCCCCTCCTTGATGGACTGTACTCCCCTGAAACTGTAAGCCAAAATAAACCCTTTATCTCTCCAGTTGTTTTGGCCAGGTATTTTGTTGCAGCAACGATGAAAGTAACTATGGCGAGGCATAGAAAAAGAAGTTTTCCACTATATGCCACTAGCAAAATGAAAATGAAAATCAATAATTAGACCCTTACTAGAATCCAGAGCACAGAAAACATCAAATGCCAGTGAGGACTGAAACAACTAGAACTTTCCTTCACTGCTGATAGGAATGCAGAACTATACAGCTACTTTGGAAGACAGTTTGGCAGATTTTGACAAAACTAAAATAAGCTCACTATACAATCCAGCCATCATATATCTAGATGTATACCCAAAGGCGTTATTAAAAATTATAGCCACATAAAAATCTGCACCTGGATGTTGATAGCAGCTTTATTTATAATTGTCAAAATTTAGAAGCAGCCAAGAAGTCTTCGGTAAGTGAACAGAGAAACTCTATGATACATCCAGACAGTGTTAAAAAGGAATGAATTAGCCGGGTGTGGTGGCACATGCCTTTAATCCTAGCACTCGGGAGGCAGAGGCAGGTGGAAGGTGTATCTCTGTGAGTTCAAGACCAGCCTGGTTTAGAGAGTGAGTTCCAGGCTAGCTGGGGCTATAGGCAGACCCTATCTCTAAAAAGAAAAAAAAAAAAAAGAAAGAAAGAAAGAAGAAAAGGGAATGAATTATCGAGCCATGACAAGACAGGGGAATCCAACTGCATACTCTGTAACTTTAACTATGACATTTTGGGCAAGGCAAACTATGGAGACAGTGCAAAGATCAGAGGTTAGAGGAAAGAGAGATGAAGAGGCAGAGCACAGACCATGAGGGGGCATGTTCCCTATGATACTGCAGTGGTAGTCTCATGCACTTCCATGCTAAAGCCCATGAGAGGGACCTTAATGCAAACTCTGGACCTTGGGTAACAATGTCCTGTTAATTTAACATAGGTTCATCAACTGTAGCAGAAGTTCCTGCTCTGGCAGGAATGTTGATGATGGAGGACACCATATTTGTATGCGGACAGAGGATAAATAGGGAAGTGAGTGCTGTACCTTCCATTCAATGCTGTGAGGCTTAAACTGCCCTGAAAAATAAATTCTATATTTATATGTGTGCATGTGTGTTCTCTTTATACATGTTCATGTGAAGGTATGCATATATATATGGTTTTGCATGTGTATGTGTATGTGTATGTAGAGGCCAGGGGTCAGCATCGAGTGTCCTCTTCACTTGCTTCTCCATCTCATTTTTTTTTTTTAATTTTATGTGTCTGAGTGTACTGCTTACATGTACACAAGTGCACCCAGGTTGTGCAGTGCCCATGGAGGTCAGAAGAGAGGGAATTGGATCCCGTGGAACTGGAGTTATAGATGGTTGTTAGCCACCAGGTGCATGCTGGGAACTGAATCTGGGTCTCTGTGACAATGGCCTGTGCTCGTAACCTCTGAGCCATCTCTCCAGCTCTTCCACCTTATCTGTTGAGACAGAGCTTTCCCTGAACTTGGAGCTCATCGGTTTGGCTAGGCTGACTGGCCACCTGCCTGTGCGTCCCATTGCTGGGGTTACAGACATATGCTACTACAGCCGGGCTTTTACATCAATTGAGGAGGATCTGAACTCATGTCCTCATGCTTGTGAAGCAAGCACTTCACTCAGTGGGCCATCTCTCCTGCCCCTAAGGTCTAGCTTTCCACTGAGGCATTCGTAAGCATTGTCAACTCATGACGCCTCCAGGAATCCAAGCCAAGCCTGTCCTTCCCCCTCGCTCGCTCTCCTCTGCTGCTTCTCTCGTAGCTTTCTCATAACTTTGGGCCTCTCTCCTCACATTTATTTTAAGCTTATTTTATTTGTCATAGAAGATGAGCTTGGAGGCATGTGGGAGAAAGGGCTTTATTCACTAAAGAATCAACTCAGTAAAAACAGAAACTTCCCAAGACAAGGGACAGACAAGGAGTGTTGCAGGCCAGGTAACCCTCATTACTGCACATCCTCTTCTATCCTGCCTCACCTGGCCACTTCTCTTCCCTCATCCAGAATAGTCAATAGCCCCAGACCTGTGTTTGCCTTTTCTCTGTGGAATAGTGCACACTCTCCAAGGCACAACAAGCAAATGAAATCCTTGTCATTGGCACTGATTTCAGAGGAGATGGCGTGATGGTTTAAGGCATAAATTTCACCATCAGATTTTTTTATTGTTGTTTTTTAGAGACAGGGTCTCCCTGTAGCCCTAGCGGGACTGGAACTCCCTGTGCAGACCAGGCTAGCCTAGATCTCACAGAAATCCTCCTGCTTCTGCCTTCCTGAGTGCTGGGACCAAAGAAAGGTATGCATGACCATGCCTAGCTCACCATCAGATATTTGAATTATGGCTGCATTGCCTGCTAACTGTGTGATCCAGGCAAGGAACTCACTCCATAGGATTTCTGTGAGTGGCTAATACAAAGTATGCAGTGCATGGTAATAAAAGTGTGTGCATACACACGTGTGGTATGTGTGGGCACATGTGTGTGAAAGTCCACATACGGAGGCCAGAAGTTGAGACTGGGCGTCTCCACTCTTCACCATCTTTTCTGAGCTAGCGCCTCTCAAATGAGCCTGGAGTTCACTGTTCGGGTAGGCTAGCTGGCCATGAGCCTCCAGGATCTCCTGTCTCCACATTCAGCACTAGGATCACAGGCATGCACCAGCACATCAGGCTTTTTAAGGTGCTAGGAATCTGAACTTAGGTCCTCATGCTTGCTCAGTAAGCACTTTGCCCAGTGAATCATCTCCTAGTCCCCCAGTAATGAATACATCAATGAGAGAACCTTCAGACCATCAGTGCAATCTTAGGTCTCTGAATGCAGTGAACTGATACAAAGGTACCTGAAGGCTACCCACAATTAGGATTTGGAAGTCAAAATAACATGGAGATTTTTATAAAATTAGGATTTTTAACATTTAAAACTGGTTAGTTGATTTAACATTAATATTTAATGTGACTTAACTAGACAAACATTCAGATAACATGAGAGTGTTAAAAAAAAGCATTCAAGTCAATAGAAAAATGAACAAATGATGTGTCTCATTATGATCAGAAAGATGTTTATGCTTTACTAAATCCATTCTTTATATGGAAGGTGTCCATGGAATCTGTTTTTCTTGGGCAGAAAGAACAAGCTTAGTTCTCAGAACACACTTCCTGACAGAATTTACATTCTTTAGCAAGCTAATGCACACTTTTTTTCTCCAAAGCTTATTATGTTGTTTAAAATGAATACCATATGAATATTAAATCACAAGAACTATGCCAGATAATGCCATCAAATTGTCATGCAGATTTTCTTCCAAGGAATAGAACTAAAAATACACACAAATACACTCAAACAACCCAGGCCTCACTGGGTTCTTTTGGAATTTTTTAAAAACTCATTTTATATTTAACCCATGTGCTTCTCATGTGGCTTTCTTTCCTTTTTATGGCAATGCAAACTCTGTTTTAGCATTTGGAAGAAATTACACATGATAAGGAAGGAAGCGATATTTAATAGTTCCATTCTGAATCATGCTTAAAATGATTTACAGGGCCTTACAGATCAAACCCTACCAAAATGAGGCCTATTGCTTCAGAAAATGCAGAACTAAAACAAAGTATTTTATGAACTTTTCAAATATTTCTTTCTTTTTCCATTTTCCGTATGTGTGGTGTGTGTGTGTGTGTGTGTGTGTGTGTGTGTGTGTGATATGAATGTGTGAAGTGAATGTGTTTGCATGTGGGCATGTATGTATGAATGCACATGAATGTATTTTGGGATTGATGTTGAGAATTAATCTTGATCTCTCTTCCACCTTACTGACTGAGGCAGGGTCTTGAGCAAACTCAGAGTTCATAGCTGTAGCCAGCCTTGCTCACTCTGGAGATCGATCCCTTTTCTGCCTTGCAGGACAGGCATTACAAGTGGGCCTGTTTTCCAACTCAGCGTTTATGTGGGTTTCTGGGTATGAAGTCCAATCCTCATGCTTGTGCTGCACCAAGCCAACTTTCCAGCCCAAATTTTTCATGTATTTTGAAATAATGTATTGACTTCTAGTACTAGCAAATGCTGAGTATCATTAGCAAATAAGTTATAAAATGTCAATTTCTAACTTAAAGATTCAGGACCAATGAACTAATTAGCATTCACTTTACAACCCTAAAGTGGAACACAAGTGGGATGGCATGCAGTCCAACAGTGAGGTAGAAATAGAAGACTGTCCACCACTGAGGGAGGAAAGGACAGGGGGCAGTGTTTGCATAGAAAAACCTTTCCCTGTTACTTCAGGATAGAGATGGATGGTGGAAAACAGTCATTCCCAAAGCGGGGGACCCAGGGATGGGAGCTTAGGCTAACTAACACAGAAATGGACGGTCAGGCAGTGTCTTCTTCCTCTTGTGCTCTTGGCACCCAGGAGTCTGCTTGGGAGAGTCTGCCACTTCAGTAAACCAGCTCGACTTTGCTCTGTGGTTTCTGCCTCCTCTACCTGTGGCAGGTGGGTTTGTCTGGGACAGCTAATGCCATTCCTGCCCCCTGCTTCTTCGCTAGCTCTCAAGAACTGGCTGTAGAAGAGACAGGCTAAGAACACATCAGGGGACAAATAGGGAATGACAATGTCATGTTCATTTACTGATTCTGACTACTTGAATGAATGAGCATATAAATATGTATTCATAAACTATACTGTGACCAAGCTACCTTCAGTGGTACCCATAAAAGGAGGATGAGAAAGTTAGGAATTATTCCTAGTGATCAGTTGGAGCTGTCTGTAATGATTAATCTTCATTGTCAACTTGACCTGATTTAGAATCAGGTAGGAGACTGAGGTATATCTCTGGGTATGTCTATGTTTCCAGAGAGGATTAGCTGAGAGTGCAAGACCTTTAATGTGGGCAGCAGTGTCTCACCGGCTAGGGGCCCTGATGAAGTGGAAAGGGGGAAGGAAGAAAGCCAGCTGGAACCCCCTTCTCTCTGCTTCCCAGTCACGTGATGTGAACTGAGATGTGCTGCCATGCCCTCTCCACCATGGTGGACTAAAGCACCTGAAACCGTGAGCCATGGTTTCTTCCTTTAAGTTGCTTCTATTAGGTATTTTGCATAGCTACATGAAAAATAACTCTTATATTGCCTGAATATGGGTTATTGATAAAGGCATGATAGAGTTTAAGCTTGGGGAGAAAAGCCCAAGATACACATGAGCAACAAGCTACAGGTTAGTCAGGGCCAAGCTGTGGAAAGACATCACTTCTGAAACTACTGGATCTCCTTATGTTTTCTAACATTTTTTTTTCTAAGGCTCCGCAATTCATTAGACCTTCCATAAGGGTTTGATAGAACAGCAAATGTAGCTAGGGCTCATCAAGAGTTATTGGCATCTTATAAATAAACAACTCATTCTAGTTCAGAGAAAGCTGAACCAAACAGATGACTCCAGGAGTTGATGCCAAGTCACTGACTAGCAACAGGCACACGAACACAAGAGTCATTATTTCTGTCCTGTGAAATAACAGGTCTGTAGTGAAACAGTGAGAATTTTCCTTACTTCCTATAAGAGGGTTTGTAACCAAGGTAACCATCAGAACCCCAGAATTAGGTATTACATAAGAAATTAAGGGCCAGTTGTTTAAGTCATAACCCAAAGTATGTCTTTCCCCTTCAGTGATCTCTCCTGGTAATTCTCAATGTTGACTAAGAGTTGTAACATCATGAAATAGAGCTGGCAACTTTTGTTGAGTGTGACTTTTTAATTGCCTACACTTGTGGAGTCGTTTGAAGAGCTATTATACTCTTTAAAAAGATAATGGCATGGGCTGGCAAGGTGGCACATCAGGTAAAGGCACTTGCTGTCACGCCATAGATGAATTGAGTTCCACCTCCAGGCCCCACATGGTGGAAGGAAAGAGCTGACTCCCATAAGTTGTCATCTGACCACTACACAAAAGCCACAGCATATACATGGTGCACCCCCAATGATAAAATATAGTTTAAAAAATGGTGGGGTGTGGTGGCACTCGCCTTTAATCCCTGTACTTGGGAGGCAGAAACAGGCAGATCTCTGTAAGATCCAGGCCAGCCTGGTCTAATATCAAGTTCCAGGCCAGCTGGAACTACAAGAAGACCCTGTCAAAAAGAAAAAAAAAGATGGTGGAAGTGACTCTTTTCTTCAGAAGTCCCCAGTCCCTTTTTCTCTACAAACTCCTTTAAACAAATAAAATCATACACAGTATAAAATCCAAAACCCAGCAAAAGAAACCACCTCCCTCAAGTCCTGAGAGCATGCTGTCCTTTAAGAGGTTGGTTGGGATCAGGCCTCTCTTCTTCCCCAAGCATTATGTCTCCTTTTAAAAACTTACTCATTTCTTTTTTTTAAAAAAATTTATTTGTTTTTGTATGTATATGAATGTACTGTCTGCATGTAGGTTTGTGCACCTGTGTCGTGTGAAGCCGAGGAGGTCAGAAGAGGGTCTCAGATTCCCCTGGAACTGGAGTTCTCCTGGAATTGGAGTTACAGACAGTTCTCAGCCGCCATGTGGGTGCTGGGGATCGAACCCGGGTCCTCTGCAAGAGCAGTCTGTGCTCTTAACCGCTAGGCTATCTCTCCAGCCCCCAAACTTGCTCATTTCTATGTAATGCATACGGTTGCTTTGCTGCTCGTATCTAAGTATACCTATGTCAGGCAACACCTGTGCAGGCCAGAGGAGGGCCCTGGATTCCTCGGGATGGTTGTTAGTTGCCATGTAAGTGGTGGGAACTAAATCTGGGTCCTCTGGATTAGCAACCAGTGCTTTTAATCAATGAGCCATCTCTCCAGCCCCAAGCATCACCTCTTTTACACACAATATAGAGCATGAATTATGACACTTTTTAAAAGTGTAAGAAAGTGCTATTTTGGCCAGAAACCATAGGCCTGTTCATGTGGAAATAAATAGTTACAGACAGAAAAGCACAGTTCCAAAACTCAGTCTGGCTGCTGCTTCTCCTCAGGTGAAAATTAATTTGGCCCTGTGGCCGGCAGTGAGCTGCTGACTCTGAGAGGGTGTTCCACATGGCTAAGCACCAGATTACACAGTGCAAACTTTTTGCAAATTA
Source organism: Rhizomys pruinosus (assembly GCA_009823505.1). Classification (NCBI taxonomy): domain Eukaryota; kingdom Metazoa; phylum Chordata; class Mammalia; order Rodentia; family Spalacidae; genus Rhizomys; species Rhizomys pruinosus. Next base: position 1,152,830 of record VZQC01001442.1, on the reverse strand, counting down.
ACACTACTCCATTGATGACACACTGTTTAAGCTTTTCCTCTATGCCTAGCTGTTCAGTGTCTGAGAAATAAAGGCTAATGACAAACAGACAAGGCTACTGGTTGAACTCTGACAGGAGAACAAAGGGTTGGCTTTTGGTTTCGTGTGTGTGTGTGTGTGTGTGTGTGTGTGTGTGTGTGTGTGTGTGTGAATATGGGCAACTTGATCTTCCAAGAACCGCTTCTAATTTCCTGTCAGTGGCCAACTTCATCTTCCTGGTCACTAGCTGGAACACTCGTCTGCCTGTTCTAGCTGGCAAGCCCCAGCTGCTGCTGAACACAACATGGAGCTGCAGTCCTCTCCTTCCCTACCGCCCAAAGAACCAAAGGCACAAAAACAAACTTCCGGGAAAGATTTTTTTAAATGCAAATGAACAGCAGACTGAATTTTAGTCATGAAAATTCCTTAAAATCTTAAAAACAGGGCTGGGGAGATGCCACCATGGATAAAGCCTTGCAAGCGTGAGAAGCCAAGTGCGTACAGAACTGCATCTGTAATTCCCATGCTCCTAAGCCAGATGGGAGACAGACAGGACAATCCCAGAGCTAGTGAGTCAGCTAGGTTAGAGTAGGCGGCAGTGAATGACAGAGACTGCCTCAAAACTAAGTCAAGGGAGGACCGTCTTGGCGCTTGTCCTCTGATCTCTACATGCCCATACTCATACACACACATGAAATAAATACATGAAAAAATGTTCTAGGGTCTTGAAGGGAGAAATCAGATCAGTTCTTCCATTATTGCAGAACACCTCAACTCCCTCCACCTGACAACTGATGCAGACACACACCTGTGGGTGTGCGCATTTGCAGTAGAGCACACAACCAGAAGACAGAACAGCATGCTGTTCACCAGGCAAGCCAGGAGCCGGGATTACCTTAAAGCCAAAACACTTTGTGCTCTTGGCTTAGATCTGGCTGCCTCAGCTGATAAAATATGGCTGCTAGCGCCACTTGCAGTCCAAACCAAGAGATCGGAAAGGGAAAAACTTGTCTGGAGAGGGGTGTCCTTACACCTGCTTTCATTCTTTCCTTTTGAGAGTTGGAGGATTCTGGGAAGCCTTTGAAGTAATTCATATCCATTTATTCTTTTTTTTTCTAGACAGAATGTTTATAGCTTCCAGAATATTCTTAATGAACTCCCTGTCTCCAGCAGGGCTAATAATAATACCTAGAGCCAGAGGATGCCCTCCTTGTCAGATGGTAAGTCCTTTGTTAACTAAATTTAAAAAAACAAAAAAAAAAACAGATGGTGTTCCACCTTCAGGCAAAAAAAGTCAAAATATTATCATTGGTGGGTTGTTTGTGTTCAAGCAATGTTGCAGTAATAAATCTCTATAATGATGCTAAATTGTACATTATTTTCTAGGTTCTATAAACATATTATGTGTAGTGGTTATAAAAGGGGTTTTATGTTTGTTTTTTTACAAAGCATCAGAGGACACTTTTACTGCATCATTAATTTGATGCTACAATAAATAATTAAAGATCAACTAAACAATTTTGTTTGGACTCCTAGAATTTATAAGAGCTTTCTTGGGAAAGATTTAAGAGGGCTAAATTTCTGTTCAAACACTCCTCCTGTTCCCCCAGAAAAAACAAACGTGAGGGAACCTCGTGATTCAGCCAGTCCTGAAGTGACTTCTCACTTTGTTTTTCTGGGATCTATACTGGGGTTGAGGTCTAAGACAACCGTGATAAACCTGAACGCAAAAGGGGTCGGGCATGCCTAAGTGCAGTAGCGCCTCAGTAGCAGATGAACAGCAGTTGGCACAGTCACAACTCAACAGATGGAAAGAACCTCCTGCAAAGATACTCAGTAGGGGCTGGGGACTCAGTAGGAAGAATGCTTGGCCAACATACTTAAAGCCCTGGGTTTGATCCCCAGCTTCCTATAAAGCAGTTGTAGTGCCTTATATCAGCACTAGAAAGCCAGAAGGATCAGAGTTCAGAGTTATCTTGGCCACACATGGTGAGTTTAAGTCCAGCCTGCCTACATAAAACCCTATCTCAAAAGACTCTTAGCAGAGAAAAGAGTTGGACTGTTATTTTTCCCGTATTGGTTTTCTTTTCTCTGAAAGGTCTATGCTATCTGCCTCCAAACCCCATCCCAGAAAAGGCCTTCATGCTTGTGGGAACCCAGGAGAATTACTTACCAGATGCCGGTGGCTGGTCACTGGGGGCGCTTCCAGACCCTGTGGCTCCCCTTGCTGAGCTCGGAAGTCTTACATCAGCCTCCTCCTGAGGCTGCTCCCTCTTCTCTGCCCTACTGGCTGCTGCTTCAGCTGGGAGGCCCATGCTGTAGGCACATTGGGGCAATGGTCCACATTTCAAGGAACCCATAAGGGGTTCATGGTCCTCCCTGGGAGGGTTCCCACAGCCTGTGTGGCCATCTGTTGAGTTAGAGCTGGCTGCCCAGACCAGGCAACCAGCACCCTCCACTTCTTTTTGGAAGTACTTTTCAGGGGACTCGGGAATACAATCAGTCCCGCATGGGGGCTCAGAGAAGTTGCAGCTTTCAGACTCTGCCGTGCTCTCAGTCCCGGTGAAGCACTGACTTAAACTGTCATTCTCCCCCACCTCCAGGGGCTCTGGGAAAGGGGGTGTGGATTTGCTTCCAGGCTGGGTCAGGAACAAGGAACCATCAGGGGGTTGCAAGGGCCGGTCCATATACTCATCTTCTGTGGGGATCTGCCTTGAAAGGTCCCCCGAAGTCTCAACCTCACTGACCAATGAGAATATCCCAGCATCTTCGCCCTCCAGAGAGGTCCCACCTGCTGCACGCACAGGCCCACAGACACCTGCACCATCTGGATAGCACATGTCTTCTGGAACCATCTTCTCCTCCAGAGTCATCAGTAAGCTACCTTCACATGTTTCTCTCTGACTAGAGGCTGTTGAGTGGGCACTGACGCAGCTGTCCCCTGAGGACTCCTGGGGGTGTGAATTCAGAAGGCAGAGACCTTAATACCCAGAGTTATTAGAACGTGTTTGCCTAACTGCTGCTGAAAACAATGTTTACATGAATTTTTTCCACCCTAACGAGTACAGGTGGCATGTTCTCTGTGGCACATCATGTGTATTCATGTGTGGTGCTGTAACATAGCCACGTACACCTGGCTGGAGAGGTCAGAGATCCTCGAGAGGAACCCACTTCTCTCACTTCCCTTGACCATCATAATTTCCTACTATATTCTAAATCTACATCCTTATATTTACAGACAAGTGTGCCACTCACCACTCATCAAGAAGCTTCTTTTTGCAACTATTCCAATATTTCACAGTTGATCAACCGAATGAAGAGAATAATGACTGTGAAGTGCCCAGCCCTAACTGACACGTCTACAGTGCAGCCTCTACACCTAAGTCTTAGGGACTATCTTAGAAAAGGGAGTAGAAAGAATGCATGAGCCAAAGAGACAAGACACCTGCCACTAGTTAACCCATTCTAGACAGGATTGGGAAGCTGCACCAATGGCATCTCTACAGTACAGTAGCCTGATGAGATCTGAATAATGACAAAACCAGTTTATATGCCAAAGTACATTAGGGGAATTTTCATAGGGTCCCAGTTCAAGATGAAGAGCTACAGGCAATCAATGGATGCTGAGGGAGGGACAATCAGTGTTCTCCTGGGACTAGCCCCCTCATAAATTATCTAATCCCAAGTGGGCAGCCCTAAACACAGGTCCACATGAGTACCACTAAATGATTCAGTGCATTACATTTATAAATATGCATATATTTAAAAGACATATGTATATGTAACAAGACTCAAAGAAGAGGACGAGTTATTGTTAAGGAGGCACATGGGAAGGGTTGATGGGGGACTGAGAGGGATGAAAATAATGCAAATACAATACTCATGTGTGACATTCTCAAAAAACAAAAAGTAAAAGAAATACAAAAAAAACCGATAGAGTGTAGGAGAAGCCTACAAAGGAACACAGATGGATGAATGACTCTTGCTGTGTTCCAAGGAACAGCAACTCCACACCCAAGAGTAAGGCAAGCAACACCTGAACACATATCCAACACTGGATTTCAGTTTGTGTTTGGCTGTGGCATGGTTTACTAACTCCTAAACAGTCTCTGGGTGTTCTAGAATTGGGCAAGTAAGTATATTGGGAGTAAAAGGGGGTGTAATAACCAAGAAGGGAAGATGGGGAAGGGAAAGGGGAAGGTGAGAAGGAGCCTGTGCTGGGGCTGGAACGGGAAAAGTCAGTAGAATGTTCACAGCTGATACCTGCCTACACTCAAGGAAACAGAGGAAAAGAACAAACCAGAAGAATTTAAAGAATTTTAATATAAAATGTGGATTGGAAAATAGTTATATCATGGTTAAGCTTTTTGCTTGTTTTGAGACAGGCTCGTGTAACTCAGGCTTGCCTTCTGACACATGGGGGAGGATGAACTTGACCTCTGATCCTCCTGCCTTTAGTTCCAGGTGGATTTTTATTTTAAATTATGTGTATGTGTGTACAGGGAAATATGCACATGGTTGCAGTTGCCCTCAGAGGTTAGAAGTTCGATCCCCTAGAGCTGGACTGATGGGTGGTTGTGAGCTGCCTGCTGTAAGTGCTGGGTACTGAACTCAGGTCCTTTGGAAGAGCAGTACTTGATCTAAAACTGCTGAGCCATCATTCTAGCTCCCAGAAGTTTTTGATGAATTTATTATGTTTATATATGAATCAATCTCTCTCTCTCTCTCTCTCTCTCTCTCTCTCTCTCTCTCTCTCTCTCAGAGTCTTCCTGTAGCTCTAGCTGGCCTGTAACTTGCCTCTAATCTCACAGATATCCACCTGCCTCTGCCTCCCATGTGTTGAGATTAAAGGCATGTGCCACCACACCCTGTTGAAACTGTCTATTGTTAAGAAATATACATTTAGGTATTTAAAGCTAGAGGAATATACCACTTCCATTCACTCTAAAGTGATTCCAAAAAGATATACATATTCATTTACACCAAGAGAGAATGTCTGTGCCTGTTAAGCACAGTATCAAATGGGGCTCAGTGGTTGGCTAACTATAGCTGTATCAGTCTGCTGGCGGCCCTTAAAGATGGCATTAAAGATATTTACCTTATTTCCAGTTAGGTGACTGCAAACATCATTGACCCAGTTCCACAAATTAGCTGGAAAAAGAAAACAAGGATAAGGACTCCATGTTATATGTTCCTGTTTCAATATAAATTTAATTTGGATATTTAATGTAATACAACATGATATTATAGTGTCCAGGTATGCAACAACATGGTTATCATAAGAAAATGGATTAATTTCCCCATCGTATCACATGGTCACCCATTTAGGTATCAAGAGGAGCAGAAACCAACATACTCAGCAAAAGCTCTCCTGTAGTACAATACTTTTTTTTTTTTTTTTTTTTTTTTTTTTTTTTTTGGTCTTTTTGAGACAGGCTGCAATCCCAGCTGGCCTGGAACTCACTATGTAGACCAGGCCGGCCTTGAACTCACAGATCCACCTGCCTCTGCCTCCTGAGTTCTGGGACTAAAGGTGTGCACCATCATGCCTGGCCATTGCTCTTACTGTACTACAAGCTTATCCTATACACGGCTCCTTAGCCTTTGACCTACAGCTCCCCCTTCCCTCCGTCTTGCTCCTGCTCCCCACTGCTGGATTCTCTACCACTGTGTGTTTGACTTTTCCCCCTTTTTGGTGATTCCACATAAACATATCTCATGGCAAGTATCACTGTGAGCAGTGAGCATTCCTAGGAGAGAAAGAATTTGAATAGAGATGCAGCTCAGGGGCGGAAAGCTTGCTTGGCATGCACGATGCTCTGAGTTCCATCTTTAGCACTGGAAGTACAGAAAGGACTCAGTAATAGAGTGCTTGCCTAGGGTGTATGAAGACCTGGTTTCAATCTCCAGCGTAGGGTGGGAATCAACCAACCGACTAACTGATCTAAAGATTCTGAAGGCACCTCACTCACTCCTTATCAAAAACAGAACTCGCTGCACTATGTAAAGCAGATATTAATGCTCCATCAAATTCTTATTGTCACACTGGGGTTTGGCACAGATGCTGTTGGACTATAGACTTTTCATTCCCTTAGCAATTTTAAATATGAGGAACCAGGCTAACCATGTAGGGGGACAAGGAAGATGCATTTGGGCTATACTATGCCAGGATACAGTTTTATCCCACCCCCAATAAAAATTCAATGTGTTGTTCACTATTAAGATTAGATCAGGAGCTATAAACTCTTTTTTGGTCTTGTTCTGTGTGCTGTGCATACATGCTTGCATGTGTGTGTGTGTGTGTGTGTGTGTGTGTGTGTCTTCCTTGATTTCTCTTCACCTTATGTATCAAGGTGGAGTCTCTCAGTTGAACCCAGAGCTCGCCCTCTCAGCTAGTCTAGCCAGCCAGCTTGCTCAGTGCCCTGTCATGTCTCTTCAGCCTCAAGGACTGGGATTACAGGTGCAAAGGAAAAACCATAGCTCTTATCAGGAGCCTTGGGAAGATCCTGGCTACTTCGCCTTCAACACCATGTGGACTCAGCCATGTTCTTCAGACCTCCTCCATCACTTCACTGCCAGAATCTTTAGATTTTAAACCCTTAGCTTCCTTGGACTTCATTATTTCTTCCCCTCCCCTATCCTCCCTACTCTTTCCTTTTACTTACCTGTCCCCTCCACCCCTTCTCCCCCTCCTCTCCCCCCCCCCCCAGTATAAGGATTGAACCCAGGGCTCTCCTTATGCTAGACATGCACTCTACCACTGAACTATTCCCCAGGCCTTGGTTTGGGGTTTTCAGAAAGGATAGCTCTAAGTTTTCCAAGCTGGCCTTAAACTCCTCCTGACTCAGCCTTCTGAGTACCAGGATTATAGGTGTGTGGCTCAGCAGGTAAAGTGTTTGCTTTAGCTGTTGAACATGAACTTGATCCCCAAAACTCACTTAAATTCCTTTAAACAGAGAACAGAATCTGAAAAGCTGTCCTCTCACCTCCACATGTGCATGGTGGACTATCCACCCACATCTTGAACACAGACAATAATAAAGAAAAGTAAAAAGAAATAAAAGATTAAGAAACATTTCAAGCAAATATAAAGAAGCCTGGCATCCCTTTATTAAAAATCACACTCCTTTTAGCTATGTAGTATAAAAGTCAAGCATGTGATTCTTAAAGATACTATCAGATATTTTATGGGGAAAAAATATTCCCCAAAAGCCAAGGTACACTGGTTTGTCCATTTGAACAATAAGCTCCTAAATTCCATTGATTATAAGGTCGTTTACTTTCAAAATTTTAGATTCACATTTCAAAATAGTATCCCAATCAAAACTCCCCCAATCACACCATTTTCCTGAACATTCTACCTGTGTTTTATTTATTTTAAAAGTTTTTTTTTCTTTTGGAGACAGGGTCTCCCTGTAGCCCCAGCTGTCCTGGAACTCACTCTGTAGACCAGGCTGGCCTTGAACTCACTGCCTGCCTCTGCCTCCCGAGTGCTTTAAGGCATCCTGCTATTTTTAAGATTTTTGTTTCTATGTGTGTGTTTTTGCCTGCTTGTAAGTGCACTGAGTCTGCAGTTCTCATAGAGACCAGAAGAGGGCATCGGATCAACTGGAACTCAAGTTATGGACAGTTGTTCGCTGCTACCCAGATGCTGGGAACTGAACCCTGGTCCTCTGCAACAGCAGCAATGACCTTAAACGCTGAGCTATCTATCCAGTCTCGTATCCATAGTCTTTAGCTTTACTTGTCAGACATTACTGCAGACACAATACCTGTCAGTGCTTTCCCTTTCTTCCTATAGTAAACTCCGAAGGCGATGGCAGCCGATAACGCCACAGAGGTGAAGAGCAGCAGAATGATGAGACTGGGCAAGTAAATCTGGGCTTCTGTGTTGGAGGCAAAGAAGAGGTTAAAAACGTAACAAAGGTCATTGCGTTTTACTAAACTCAAAGATAAAACTGTAAATTGAACCCAAGAATCAAGAATGTGGATGTGTGGATGAAGAGCAGTAGACATCTCCTGGGTCCCTGACTGCACAAGTCTCACATTCTAAAGCAAGAGTTCCACACACAGCCTAGCACGGTCCCCATCAGGCAGGCTTCCCATCATGAGAGGGCAGCCCAGGACCAATGCCCTGTCTCCTCTTCAGAATGACTTGAATCCAGTTCACCATGCTGTCCTGTGTCATCTCTGCTCCTGTGTCGCCTCTACAACCCTAACCATCTCCAGGCGTGTGGACTCTGAGAACAGAAGGAAGCCCTTATCACACTCCTGTAAATGTCAGCATGGCACCAAGTATTCACTGGCCAATAGAACAGACCCATAGTCACCCTGAAAATGCTTTTGCTATTTTGTCTAGGGCACAATGCAGGCTCCACTTTCCCCATCCCTCACCCAACTCTTCAGTGCTAAACCTTTCTTACAAGCCTAAGCTTCTTGACTCCTACCTTTCTTCTCTTCTCTAAAGATAACCTTTAATTCCCTCACTTTCTTTCATTCTATCTTCACAATAGTCCTTTTAAAAAAATCTGACCATGTGCCGGGCATGGTGACACATGCCTTTGATCTCAGACTCAGGAGGCAGTGGCAGGCAGACCTCTGTGAATCCAAGGCCAGCCTGGTTTACAAACTGAGTTCCAGGATAGCTGGGACTACAGGGAGACCCCGTCTCAAAAACAAAAAACAAAACAAAACAAAAACTCTAACCATGTAATTAAAAAAAAAAAAACCTTGCAATTCAAATCTTAAAACTAACTACGGGAAAAGATTTCTATGTTCCAACAGGTCAAAATGTCACCAACTTAATGGCTGAGAAAGAAAAGATACAGCTTTGCATCGAGTGGGATGTACCAGAAAGTGCCAACAGAAAAAAAAAAAAGGTTGGCCCGTCTGAACGTTGAAAGGAAGAAAAGCCTCAGATTGCTACAAACATCAAACTGCTCTGTGGATCCTACTTGTAACAACTATTTATAATGAGTCCTAATGAAACTTATCTTCTAGGTGCCGCAAAGGTTTTAATACAAGAGTCTTTCTTACCTGCCCCCCCATAGAACAAGGAGAAATATGATGATGATGTCATTCTCCAACTGTAAATTGGAGACAACTATTATACAGGTAATCTCTTATAAAACCGGTAAAATTGCCTTCTTGAATTGACTAATAGACATAGGAACTGTGAAAAGGATTATTCTCTATTCAGAACCAAATATAATACTAAAGTCTCCTTAAGCTATGCACTTAAACAAAATATATTAATACAGGAGCTCTGACATCAGCAATGGATTATTCTACCAAGGAGATATTGGCCAGGGGATTCAAGCCCCCACAAAAGGTAAAGGCTCCTTGCCTCTAAACTGGGATATCTGCAAGAAGAGAGGTGATAAGGCTCTGCTGTCAAAGACCTGATGTTAACATGGGAAAGATCTATTGAGACCACACATGCAAGTGTACAGATGGTCTCTGGAATGCCAGAGAGTGTTACCAAAGGCCACTAAACCAATAAAGCAAATATGGGTCTCCTTGAGTCAAGCAAGACTCCTCTGTCAGCACCAGCTACACCTCACCTTCCTGAAAATACTGTGCAGCAGAGGCAGCCATATGCCTGTATATCCCAAATCTAATTGGCTATTGGCTCTCTCCTTGGAGGAATAACCCACGGCTGATGCCACAAGCTTACATCCTCTAATGGTCAGGAGATGTTATAAGCCACAGTAAGATCCTGTCATATTTAAGAACAAAAAAAAAATGTAATTCATGGGATGAATAACCATTCAAAACACTCTGTCGCTATACCAAAAGTAACCTACCATAACAATTAGTACTGTTTAAATACCTATGATAGTCTAATTGCTTGTGTTTCATGTAGTAGGATCAAAGGGTTATCCTGGACAAACTGTCAGCCCATGAAAGGAAACAGCCAGAATTGGACGCAGAGTCCAATACAACAGCTCCAGAGTAAAGGTAGACTGTGTTTGGCTTCTCATCCACCTGTGCCCCTTTTCTAAGCCTAGGGACCATCTGCGAAGAGGGGGCGTGGTAGAATGTAAGGGCTGCAACTGGGGTGAACTGGATGAACTACAGCAATGTATGCCTGGACACTTACTTTGATCACTGATTGTTACATACAAGCCTCCCCCCCCTGCTGGATAGTGGGACCCAGGGAGCTGTGTGGATTTGGGCAAAACTCTTGGCCAATATGGGTTTTTACATGAAGGATGCGGTCGTCGCATAAATAGTCACTTATGCCTGAAAAATGAAAAAAAAAAAAAAGACTGAGAGATAGATGCAGGACAGTTATGGCAGATGATCTGGGATGGAGTGGGGTGGGGGGAAGGGAAAGGAAGGGGAAATATGCCTGAACTGAATTGGAAAATGATGTATGAAATACACAAAGCATCAATATAAAAATTCATTTATTTATATTTTATCTGTATGAGTGTTATGCCTGCATATATGTAAGTGCACCCATGTCAGGCAATGCCCATGGAGGCCAGAAGAGGGAGTCGGGTCCCCTAGAACTGGAGTTAGCTGCCACATGGTTGCTGAGATTCAAACCTGGGTCTTCTTTAAGAGCAGGCAGTGTTTGTAACTGCTGAGTCATCCCTCCAAGCCCTAACCCCCAATTTTCTTGTTCACAGCCTGAGATCACTGTTGGTCTGTGGCCTGCATTCTCTGGCCCCATTAGGAGAACTTCTTGCGTTTCCTGCACTCTTCTGAGATGCACACCCACCTCCGCACTGACCCATTCATCTGAAGCAACCAGGACCCCTGGTAAACCAACAACTGTCAGTTTTCCAAACTGTGCTTAGATTAGCTAGATCTACAAATGTTCGTGCAGATTCTAACAAGTGGCACGTTTTTGTTGAAGACCAAAATTTGTGCATAGAAACCCTCACTGTGACTATAAACCCTACCATGTCTGGGTGTTCACATTTATGTTTATGACTTTTATTTTCTTTTTTTAAACTATTATTATTTATTTATATATACATTTTTGATCAAATCTAGACCCGTGTCCCCCACCCCTCCAGAGCTCATGCATTCTGCCAAACATGCTATTCATCTCTTTCTCAGTCTTTCTCAATATTCTCCATGGGGAAGTTGACTGTTTTTAGCAGAAGTTCACTGTTTCAGTCAGTTTATTTTCACTTTATATAAATACATAGTTATATCCAGTTCAGTGTAAAGAAATTATTATGTAGTGTAGCATGTAGAAGGTCCTGGGTTTGATCTCCAGCAGATAGAAAAAAAAACCCTGGAACTAAAATATTGATAAAAAATGAAACACCAAGATGACCCTGAACGGAATGAAATGAAAGGCACAGACGAAGGCCGCAGAGCAGTAAGTCTAGAGAGACCACCCTCCCCAGGGCCCAGCCGCCACCGCACAGGCTCCGTTCACCATACCCTTCGGTGGTTTTCTGGAGGGCCGAGAAGAGCTGCAGACCGCGTCTGATATATCTGTCCCTGGATGTGCTTCTGTCTCTCCAAGGAGGGTGCAGCTATGGAGGGGAAAGCACATAGGGCTTTGGGTTTGTATTTTAAAAATCAAACAAAGGAGCCGGACATGGTGGCGCACGCCTTTAATCCTAGCACTTGTGAGTTCAAGGCCAGCCTGGTCTACAGAGTGAGTTCCAGGACAGCTGGGGCTACAGGGAGACCCTGTCTCGAAAAGACCAAAAAAAAAAAAAATCAGACAAAGGAAATGCTGTGCTCTGTGCTCTGTGCTCTGTGCTCTGTGCTCTGTGCTCTGCTAGAGTCCTAGCTCCATTATGATGTTTGAATCTCCAAGGCCTTTCCACCGGGAGCAGAACCCCACGAGATGAATGAGGTTCCTGGAGAAGATTCTGGGAACTATTGAAAGCTTGGTGGGCCAGACGGCAGAAGGGACTTCAGAAAAGAGGATTCCACATGCTGAGCGAGAAGGCTTTGAAGAGCATATATTTGAAGGTGAAAAATACAGACAATATTCTCAACATAAAACTTGAGTAAAGTGCATCAGAAAATAACATTTAATAAGAACCTACTGAGCCAAGTGTGATGGTTCATACCTATATCCTGACACCCAGGAGGCTAGGCACCTTCCTCGCACCCTGTCTTAAAAAATATGGAGTGAGGGGGTAAGGCAAAACAAGGAGAGGAAGAGAGGAGAAAGGAGAAGGAAGAGGAAGGAGAGGAGGCAAAAGATGATGGCGAGAAGGAGAAAAGGAAGAGGAGGAGGTGAAGGAAGAGAAGGAGGAAGGGGAGGAGGAGGAGGAGGAGGAAAGACAGAAGCAGTAGCTGCTGTTGCTCATAGACTGGGAACTGTAAGAATTTCAAAAAATGAAGAATATATCTGGAGGTGAAGAATCATCATACTTATTAGTAGGATTCAATAGCAAGCTGGACTAGAAGAATCTGAGAGTTTCACTGTCTGGAGACTCATGCAAGTATGCCAGAGTGTAGACTAGCTCAGCATCCCCAGTTAAAACGTAATAGTCAAAACGTGAAACTTTTAAAAATTAAATTTTATTTATTTCTTATGTATAAATTGGTTTGCCTACATGTATGTAAGGGCACCATGTTATGCAATACCCATAGAGGCCAGAAGAGTGCATCAGATCCACTGGAACTGGAGTTATGGATAGTTGTTAGCCTCCATGTGGGCACTGGGAACTGAACCTGCCTGGGTCCTCTGTCTGTAAGAGCAGCCAGTGCTCTTAACTGCTGAGCTCTTTTTGAGCATGGACATGACACCACATTAGGAAATCTGACACCATCAAACCTTATTGTACCCACAAAAGCAACTAAAATACTGTGTAGAATTATCTCCAGTCTGTGTGTATAAGGTGTACATGAAGTAGAAAATAATTCTGTGTTTAGACTTGGCTTCCTTTCTCATTATGTATCCAAAAATGTTTCAAAGTCTGAAAAAGGTCTGAAATTGGAAACATTTCTGGTCCCAAGAACTTCGGATAAGATATACTTAACCTCAGTATAATACTATTCATTAGAAAACATCACCAAAAAAATTTTGAATAGCTTAATTGACTGTCAGTAAGAATTTAGTAAATAAAATATGGTACATTTCTACAGTGAAATACTAGGTAAAAACCTGCAAAGACCCTCAATTCGATAAAGAAAAAAAATCAAGTAACCTAGTATTGAATAACCAGCAGCACAAATAAATCTGGAATTAAAATTTTGATAAAATGAAATATCAAAATGATTACTAATGGGGTAAAATGAAAGGCACAGATGACCCCTTATAGATATAGCATGGCAAAAGCTTCAAGAAATATTAGAAAAACTCAAGGTATGTACAGTGTGCACATATCTATACAGACAGGGGACTTCTATATGTGTCTGTGTGCATGTACACACAGACACAGACAAAAACATACATCACACAGAGACAGACATACATACACAGACAGACACAGACAGACAGACAGACACACACACACACCACACACACACACACACACACACACACACACACACACACACACACCTCCAGTTGAATAAACCAGTGAGGATGGGGAGTTGCAAAAAGTAGAAGTGGTGACAGTATGTGGCTTAAATCACACTGGGGTTATGGCTCAGCAGCAGAGGGTGTGCCTAGCATATCTGGAGGTCCCATGTTCCATCCCCAGCCCTAAGAAGAAAGAAAAGAAAAGAAAAGAAAAGAAAAGAAAAGAAAAGGAAAGGAAAGGAAAGGAAAGGAAAGGAAAGGAAAGGAAAGGAAAGGAAAGGAAAGGAAAGGAAAGGAAAGGAAAGGGAATTGCCGATTACGTACATTCCCCTAACGGCGCCTTAAGGCCACTCACCCTCCCCTACCCGCAACTCCCCTCCCCTCCACTCCCCTCCATATGGTTCTTTCTTGCTTGCTTTGCCTTCCCTTTCACGCTGCCATCCGCCATTCCTCCACCTCATCTCTGCGATCTCGCTCTCGTCTCTCTCGTCTCGCTCTCTCGCTCGCGGCATCTCCCTCCTCCCTCCTTTTTTTATTCTCCCTTTATCATCCCTTTCTCCCCCTCTTGTTTTTTGTCCCTCCCTCTTTCTTACCCTGCTTTCTTGCTCTCCCTCTCCCCCTCCATTCCTCTGCGCAGTCTGAGTCTAGTTTTAAAAGGGGAAGCACCAACCAACATCTTGGCTTTAAAGATGGCTTCTTGGGCTGGAGAGAATGGCCCTAAAGCGGTTAAGCAAGCCCACCGCTCTTGCAGAGGACCCAGGTCGATCCCCAGCAGCACGCCACATGGCGGCTGAGAACCGTCTGAAACTCCAATTCTAGGAGAACTCTCCGTTCCAGCGGGCATCCTAGGTAGATCTCAAGACCCAGTTCCTCCCTTGGCATTGCAGCGACAACGGAGCCAAACCTACAATGAGCAAGACGTACATTGGATACACATTCAGAAATAATAAAACAGGAAAAAAAAAAAAAAAAAAAAGAGATGGTTCTTAGCCACCATATGGGTGCCGGGAATCGAGCCCGGGTCCTCTGCAAGAGCAGTTGGCACTCTTAACTGCTGAGCCACCTCTCCAGCCCCCATAAATAATTTTCAAACCAAGTATGGTGAGGGAAAGGAAAAAGAAGCTGCGACAGAAGGTCAGACTGACTCTAGAAAGGAACGCAGAGTGCTGGCCTATGTGAGGCTGAACGCAGAGCGCTGTCCATCATACGTGAGGCTGAAGAACGAGCGTGACTGCTGTTTCCCCCATGTTGTACTGACAAACTTTCCAAGAGGAAGCTAACGAAACCCACTCAGCCTGCTTTCCACCCAGAGCCACTGGGGGCTGATCTGTCTACAAGTGAAGAGGCTTCTGGGGCTACTTCACTGTCACTTACTTGGTCCAGGGTTTGCACTGCTCCGTGGAAGAAAAGACATCGGAAAAGTAGCCCACAAGGCAAGGCATGCACACTGTGTCCGTGTTGAGCTGCACTGTCAAAAAAACCAACAGACACAAAGCAAGTGTGGACACTTAGAGATCTGCCAGGATGGAGTCCCCAAGGCGCTGCCCCTCTGCCCCATGCTTGCCTGGCCACCTGCATCTCATACATTCAACTCCCCTAGGCTTAGATGGAGGAGATGGTGACAGAATTTGCTCAGGAACTAGCTTCCTGTTGGCTACCAGTGCCAGTGTCTGCGGCCCAGGCAAAGCCAGCTCTGGTCCAAGGCCTTTTCTAGTAGAATCACTGTCTTGTTACTACTTCCGTCCCTAGTCAGGAAACCTGTCTGGCTCTTCTCAGCCAGGCATCTCCTCTCTCTATCTGCCTTTATGGCTACATCAGCCTTCATCTGCAGGGAATAGCAGTACCATTCTTGGTTTTAGGGGAAATGTACTGTCCTGACCCCAAGATACCACATTATGATCCAAAATATTCTAAAATCTGGGAAAAATTGATATCTGAAACATTTCTGGTCCCAAATATTTTGGACAAGGGTCACTTGGCCTGTATGTAACACAATGCACTATAGAATGTATTATTACAAAACAACAACATCAACGACACCAACAACAGCAAAACAAGAATTGAAATACTGTTGATATGGAGCTTATTAAATAAACGATGGCATTTCCACCATGGAATGATCAGTCTAATTTCACCAGGCCAAGGAATGGAGCGGCAACCAAGTTTTCGTGAAGGAACCCTGTGGTCTCTTTCTTCAGTTCTAGGGGCTGACATCAAGATTTTGTGTAAACAGGTGGACAGTAGCTGTCTTATGCCTTGCAGGCCCGTGGTCTCTGTTGCAACTGTTCATAGCACAGAGACAGTTCTAGACAATGTGTAGGGCACATGGCTGGGGCTGTGTGCTAAGAAAACTATAAATGGAAGCTATGAGACAGGCTTTGGATCTTGTCTTCATCTACAGTGCTCAAAGAAAGAGATGCCCCTACCTGGTAAGCTTAGTTTAGCTTTATCTCCCCCCCCGCCCCCCCCCCCGCCAAGCTAAATTATCAACATAAGAGATGTTTCTTATGTTTTCCTCTGTCTCTTATCTTTACTCCAGTTGGTCCGTGGCCCTTTGGTAGACATAATGAGGAATACTGCGTACCGCGTGAAACCCAAATCAGGCCATTGGTTGGTGCCCAAATTACTCTTGAATTAATAGCATTGAATATAGCCCTGAAATAAGGAGTTAAATTTCTTGGCCTAGGCCAGATAGAGAGTATCTGCTTGATTTCTGTAATTTGGCTCAATAAATGAGGTACATTACCACATTGATCTGTCATGTGATTTGCTTCAAAATAAAAGTAACGATGCCAGGACCATCTACTAACTCACCTTAATTCAAAAAGCATTTTAACAGATGAACACAGGGCCTGGGGAGATGGCTCAGGAGTGAAGAGCACACTCTTAATTGTTCCCCAGGACCCATGTGTGGAAGGATAGAACCTAATTCCACAAGTTGTTCTCTGACCCTCCTCACTATGCTCTCAAGCGCACATGTGCATACAAACACACACACAAAACACAAGAAAGTAATAATGTAATAAATTAAAAATAAAAGATGAATGCAGTCTAGAAGACTCTGAGAAGTCCTCCAAAGCAAGCTTTCCAAGCATATGCCAGGAGCGTTCAGGGTATAACTTTCCATAGGTTGATTTCCACATGACGCTCTGGTGAGTCGGACCCACTAGAAACATCCAGCAGGAGCATTTCCCTTCTCCCTTTTACAATCCTGTTTCTCACACTTACAAAAGAAGTTATGCTTATTTTTTTAATTACTTTATTATTTTATATGCGTGAGTTATTGCCTGCATGAATGTAAATTCACCCATGTCATGCAATGCCCACAGAGGTCAGAAGAGGGCATCAGATCTCCTGGAACTGAAGTTAACTGACAGTTGTTAGCCACCATATGGGTACTGGGAACCAAACTTAGGTTCTCGGCAAGAGCATTCAATGCTCTTAACCACTGAGCCATCTCTCCAGCCCAAAGTTATACTTCTTGTCTGCCCCGAGCCTGCTGTGGGGCCAACCTCATCAATGCCAAACAACCAGGACTTGGAACACTGGCAAAAGCTGCATTCATAGCACCTGGGTCCCACCTCTCTCTACAGGCTTAGCTGAGGATGACACTGGGCTTCTATGTGCTGCACACCTCTAATCTCTGCTGAGATCTATCTGCCTCTATCTCTGCTGAGATCTATCTGCCTCTATCTCTGCTGAGATCTATCTGCCTCTATCTCTGCTGAGGTCTATCTGCCTCCATCTCTGCTGAGATCTATCTGCCTCCGTCTCTGCTGAGATCTATCTGCTTCTGTCTCTGCTGAGGTCTATCTGCCTCTATCTCTGCTGAGATCTATCTGCTTCTGTCTCTGCTGAGATCTATCTGCCTCTGTCTCTGCTGAGATCTATCTGCCTCTGTCTCTGCTGAGATCTATCTGCCTCTGTCTCTGCTGAGATCTATCTGCCTCTATCTCTGCTGAGATCTGTGTGCAGCACAATCTGGCTCTATGTGATGCTGGGGATTAATCCCAGGTGTGCTAGAGGAGCAGTCTAAGCTACAGCCCCACACAAGGAATGAATTTTTATTCATCTTCCTCATACCCCTGACTCCCACCTATTGTCAAAATGCATCACTCCTTCAAGTTGAAGGCAGATCGAACACCTTTCCAAAGCTGTAAAGGTAGCAGCTTCACAAAGGTGGTGAACCTGTGGAAGGGCCCCAGGCCTAGAATCAGAATTCCAGCCTGTGATAGGGAGGCTTATTTTTAATCATTAAAAGCCCAAGTAGACTGTTTCCAAGAGAAAGTATGTGCAGGTGAGTCAGTGCTGTGGTACCGAGGCCTGACATGCTAGCTAGACTTGAGTAAGATACTTTTCTTTCATGTGAATTTAAATGAATAATGTTTGAATTTCCCAGCCCTGCCCAAGTATTCTGGCTTTAAAGAGTGTCTCTAAGTGAAAGATGACAACCCTAAATCATCATGTGTTGAATCTTGAAAACACTGCTTTGTAATACTTCCTAGAAGTTGGGAAAACAAGTGACTCTAAGAAGTACTTTCATAAGCTGAAAGGATTTCTGTTTCTTTGCTTTCAACAAAGCTAAAGGACACAATGGGGTTCTCAGATGACAGAGCATTAAAAAAAAAAACCCTCCAGATCTCCAGTGCCACATCACTGTATGGATGGAGGATATATAACTCAGAGGGTGCAGGAGGAACCCAGAGCACCTTAACAGTCACATAAGCACCCACAGAATAGGGAAACAGTTCCATGTTGCATCTTATTTTGTTTTAGCAACAGTGATAACTCTGAATGTGAATATTGGAGTCAAGCCTATTCATGATGAAGTTCAGAAGCTTTTAAATTTTATAACTACAATATAGAAAAAATATATGCATTTACGACCAATTATGTAGTAACAAGCATGGTAACAACTCAACAAAAAAAAACAACTGGTTTTAGCTTGGAGAACCTGAGTCAACATAGACTTTCCAATCTAATGTTTCAAATTAGTGCCGACTTTTTAATGTGAAGAAATATAAAAAGGGGATTAGGAAAAGCCTTCTAAGAAAAACTCCCAAAATTCAGAAGGATGAAATTCTGTGGGAAAGGTGGATGACTTCCAACAGTCCGTGATTACATGGACGGTGGTAAGGACTAAACTGACTGGTTTCTAAGAGTGCACTGGGTTTGTTCAGACTTCCAGCCCCCTTCTGTGTGTGTAGACGGGCTCTCTCATTGGCCTGGAAGTTCACAGAGTAGGCCAGGCTAGCTGGGCAGCCTGTGTAGGCCCCCCAGATCTTGGCTCTCCCTTTGTATGTGGGATTTCTGAGAGCATGATGCTGCCTGCTTTTATGTGGGGTCTTGGGATCCCACTTAGGTCCTCTCCACTGTGAGGCAAGCACAGGACTGACAGAGCCACCTCCCTAGCCTGCTGTTGGCTATTTTTAAATGTGTTATTGTAGTTATAATTCCATCAGCTAAATCTTTTAACAACTATTAAAATTTGAAATAAAAATCTGTAGATATCAATTTACAAATGTGCCCAAGGGTGCAAGAGTTCTCAAAGTTCTCCTAAGAGAATGCACACTTTAAAAAAATGTTGAAGCTGGGTGTGATGGCGCACGCCTTTAAACCTAGCACTTGGGAGGCAGAGGCAGGCGGATCTTTGTGAGTTCAAGGCCAGCCTGGTCTACAGAGTGAGTTCCAGGACAGCTGGGGCTACAGGGAGACCCTGTCTGGAAAAGACCAAAAAAAAAAAAAAAAATGTTGGACGATCCTGAACTATACTGTTTGTCCCTAAGTGGAAGCCTCGGGTTTCACAGACTGAGACAGATTGCCACAAGAGGGTACAAGGACACATGACCTCCCTGCCTGAAGTCTGTTAGAAACTGGACTAGGCTAGGATCACACTTAGCCCCTCTGAAGTTCGTTGGTGCCACGTGGCTCCCTGGAGAATCTATGACACCGTTATGACAACTCATGGAAGCCCTTTGGGCTGGGGTTAACTGTAGGGCTCTGTAGGAGCTGATACACACACACACACACACACACACACACACACACACACACACACACAAAACGTGCAAGCGTACAGGGATGCTGGGTGCCGAAACCGGGTGGGCACTCGGCATTGCGGCGGCAACATTCGCAGTCCTGGTTCCAGTGGTAGCCAGAGGTGCAGGCACAACGCCGCGGGGCCGTGCGGTTGCCAGGGTCCACAGCCACCAGGGCCTTGCCTGCGGGAGACAAGAGACAGTGATCATCGAGGGGCAGGAGGCACAGATGTGCCATCTAGACTGTGCACTGTCCCACACCCAGCCCCAAACAGTCCACCTGGCTGCTTTACGCAGTGAGTCATTCAACTGTGGGCACAGCGTTTGAGGAACTCCTAAGTTCCTCCTTGTACTTCCTTGTTGGCAGGAAACCATCCAACAGGGTTTGTCTTCATAATCATTATATTTTGTGGGCTTTCTAAAAAGTCTGTTTTCATGGTAGTATTATGTTGAACGACCAAGGCACTTATGAGCATTTAAAATTTGGCAAATGGATGAGTGCACATATTTTTTATTACTTTCGTCAGTTCGAATCCTATAAGTATTATTATTGCCAAGGTTAGGTTGGACCAAAGAGAACCAGGATTCTAGGGATGAGTTCATCTTGGGGTGCTCAGCCGGGAGGGGCAAGCACAGAAGTGGGGAGCATCCACGCTTGGGCATCGCTCTGTCCCACCAGCCCAGGAGCGGGCACGCTTTACCCCTTTTTCCCAATAAGTAGAATAGTGCTTGTTTTCAGACTCCAATCTCCTGGGTTCTTCCAACGTCTCTGGAGCCTGGCACATGGGAATTTAACTACAGCGAGCTGGGTGTGCAGCACAGAAGAAGCACTATTGCTATTCCGATTCATGTTTGTGAGCCCTGCTCATCTCACAATTTCTGTCAACACTTGCAGTGTGTCTGCAGTCAGTATTTCTGGACACTGACAGAATTCCTGCAAGCGTGGAGTCACTCTACACCTCCTTTTTCTGTCTCATACAGAGAATGATGTTCTCCTTTCTCTTCCTTCCCTCCCTCCCTCCCTTCCTGTATAAGGGGGGGTTGAACCCACAGCCTCACACAGTCAAGCACCCTACCTCTGAGCTTTGACCTCATCCCAAACAAGTGTCCTTTTGTGCAGCCTATCCAATGCTGTGTTTTCTTATGTTTGTGCTTTTATTTGGTGACATTCCTATTTAAAATAAACTTGTACGTAGTGCTGTCTTGCAAGCACGCAATGGTGTGCCTTCTGCAGAAAGTGTGTGTGACACGGTTTGTGTAAGTGTGAGTTCGGGCTCCACATGTGACACAAAACCATACTGTTATTTAAAATCACCCCTGTCCCTCCCCAAAGGGCTCCATCTCACCTGTATTTTCTACATGGCCCTTGCACCTTATCTTCTAAGGGGAAAAGACACAGGCAAATCAAAACCTCTTTCTTCCTTCATTGTCTCAAGTTGATACTCTCTGAAAAGGGACATTTCCCATTTTCATGTTTTTCAGACCCAAGCACGAGCCTGGAGAAGTCTCCATTCACCCCTGTGCTCACCACCCAAGCCCTTGGCAGCACCAAAGCCAACATGCAGAAACATGTACATAGTACATGGGAACATACATGAACACATGCCACTTCTCTGCAAAAAACTACCAGTATCCCGAGCAAATATAGGTGAACGGGGAGGTGACATTCAGCACTGAGCTCTAATTAATTTTGGCAGCAGACGGAATGAATGCTTATTTCCACAGACAGAGATGAGTCAAGGCCATTACTAAGTACTGGGAAATAAAAAACTTGATCAGATGCTTGTGCTCAGTGGAGTTTCCACATTACTTTCTCCAGCCTAAGATCTACCAGCTGTCTCTAACACACTGAAAAAAGGATGGTGTTAAACACTTCTTAGCTGTATCCAAGAGGGGCATATTCTACAAAGATTAAGTTGGCAATCATGAGTCTCCCTAGCATTAGCATACTGTTTGAGGTGGCTAAATAAAGACATCCCAGCTGGGGGCTGGAGAGATGGCTTAGGGGTTAAGAGCACTTACTGCTATTGGAGAGTACCAGAGTTCAGTTCTTAGCACCCATATTGAGTACCCTCTCCGTCTCCAGGGGATCTAATACCCTCTTCTGACCTCCTTGGGCACCCATACAGACACACACACACACACACACACACACACACACACACACACACATACACACACACACACACACACACACACTTAAATAAAAATAAATCTTTAAAAATAAAATCACACAAAAAGCAATCAGGGATTCTTGGAAAAAGAGCAGATGACAGTTCAGGATGGAAAAGCTTGGGCATAAAGGAGGTAAAGGAGCTGGTAAGGTCGTCTAGGATGTGTCAGAAGACTTGGGGTCACCTGAGAGAGGTGGGGTCATCTGACTACCAGTAAAACTAATAGTGACTGCAACAGACTGAAGCACCTCAGACGCATCTAAATATATCAGTTCATCACATTAATCTAAACCCTTGAGAGGAAGCTGGAGATCAAGTCAGGATTTTGAATGTGGTAAGTGATGTTAGAAGCCCTATTGTGCCTTTTCTGTGTGTGCTGCACTTCAGGGAGACAAAGAACTTATGAGGGAAGTTCCTATGAGGCATTCCAGCGAGTAAATGAAGAGGGAAGACAGAACCGGAAGACATTTTCTGCATCCCCTAATGAAGGCGCATCTAGCACGGCTTGATGACCCAAACCTGTAGGGCTAGTCACAGGAGTGAGACCAGAGCTATATAAGATGTCCCATTAAAAATCCAGGGAGGCAGAGGTAGGCGGATCTTTGTGAGTTCAAGGCCAGCCTGGTCTACAGAGTGAGTTCCAGGACAGTTGGGGCTACAGGGAGACCCTGTCTCAAAAAGACCAAAAATAAATAAAATGAAATCCAGGAGTTGGCGCTCAGCAACAGAGAATTTGCCTGGCATGCACAGGGCTCTGAGGTTGACTTGCAGCACTGAGAATAAAAAAACTTGGGCCATGCTTATGAGTAGCTGCTAATACCACACACACAAAAATAAGCCGCCACTCTAGGTTCCAATATACATATGAAGTATATGGTGGATAATGGTGTTTTGCCAAAACAAAACAGAACCCAATCAGCCTTCTAGATGTAACATGAGAGATACAAGAAAAACCAGGGAAAGAATATGTTAAATGACAGCCATTAAAATCCATGCCAGACGGGTGTGATGGTGCTCACCTTTGGTCCCAGAACTCAGGAGGAGGAGGCAGAGGCAGGCAGATTTGTGTGAGTTCAAGGCCACTGTGGCCTACAGAGTGAGTTCAAGGCCAACTGGGGCTACAGGGAGACCCTGTTTCAAAAAAGACAAAAAAAGCCAGGTGTGGTGGCGCACGCCTTTAATCCTAGCACTTGGGAGGCAGAGGCAGGCGGATCTTTGTGAGTTCAAGGCCAGCCTGGTCTACAGAGTAAGTTCCAGGACACCTGGGACTAGCCAGAAAAAAAAAAAAAAAAAAAAAAAAACCAAACCCAAAAAAAAAAAAAAAAAAAAAAAAAAAAAATCCCACAGCAGAAGCTCTTACCGGATGAACACAAGGACTATTCAATGTTCAGAAGAGAAAAAGGGGGGAGGACGGAGGAAAGAACCTGTAGGTCAGGACATTTATGAGGCTTGTTTAACTCTGATCCCTAAAAATCAGCTATACTTTGAGAAACAATACAGCCAGGGAGGTTGGTGCATACCTGTAATTGCGCATAGGTTCAGGATAGAAGTGATCTGAGGGCCGGCAGCTGGGCTACTCTTGTGAGTACCAGGCCAAACCTGGACTACATAGCGCGAACTTTGTCCCACCAAATTTTTCTGATGCAAGCCCCATCCCTTTCCCCCAAAATTATGGCAGCCTAGTGAGACCACAAACTGTAGAGCTGAGCAAACACTATGCTTAGGAAAAAGGCTTATTATGAGTCAGAAGATCAGTCCTACTTCTCATCCATTAATCTTGAAGAAGTCATTCAATCTCCAAGTCTCAGTTTCTGTATCTATAAAATGGGATAAGTATAGGAGACACATGGGAATACTGTGGGAACATTCTGCCAGTGGTAAAAGGCATTCACTATTAAAATACAACATGCGCACATTCTGGAACAAAACATCTAGATGAAAATTTTAACTCAGGGTACCGGGGACCTAAAACCATGGACAGAACTTCTTCCTATATCCTTCAAAAGAAAGAGCACTGGGCACATAAAACCATGCTTCTATAGAACAGGCGAGGGATGAAAGCTGGACACGACATTGCCATCCCTCCCAGCAACTCAGGCCAGCATGAAGGACCCACCTGCATCGCAAACTTTATGCAGCAAGCATTTATCTTCTTCATTCCAGTTATCCAAGTACTCATCCAGGCCACAGGGCAGACACACGCTGTCGGAGGTAGTAGTGCATTTAGAAGACATGTATTTTCCTTACTNAAAAAAAAAAAAAAAAAAAAAAAAAAAAAAAAAATCCACAGCAGAAGCTCTACAGGATGAACACAAGGACTATTCAATGTTCAGAAGAGAAAAAGGGGGGAGGACGGAGGAAAGAACCTGTAGGTCAGGACATTTATGAGGCTTGTTTAACTCTGATCCCTAAAAATCAGCTATACTTTGAGAAACAATACAGCCAGGGAGGTTGGTGCATACCTGTAATTGTAGCATAGGTCAGGATGAGAAGTGATCTGAGGGCAGCCTGGGCTACCTAGTGAGTACCAGGCCAACCTGGACTACATAGCGAAACTTTGTCCCACCAAATTTTTCTGATGCAAGCCCCATCCCTTTCCCCCAAAATTATGGCAGCCTAGTGAGACCACAAACTGTAGAGCTGAGCAAACACTATGCTTAGGAAAAAGGCTTATTATGAGTCAGAAGATCAGTCCTACTTCTCATCCATTAATCTTGAAGAAGTCATTCAATCTCCAAGTCTCAGTTTCTGTATCTATAAAATGGGATAAGTATAGGAGACACATGGGAATACTGTGGGAACATTCTGCCAGTGGTAAAAGGCATTCACTATTAAAATACAACATGCGCACATTCTGGAACAAAACATCTAGATGAAAATTTTAACTCAGGGTACCGGGGACCTAAAACCATGGACAGAACTTCTTCCTATATCCTTCAAAAGAAAGAGCACTGGGCACATAAAACCATGCTTCTATAGAACAGGCGAGGGATGAAAGCTGGACACGACATTGCCATCCCTCCCAGCAACTCAGGCCAGCATGAAGGACCCACCTGCATCGCAAACTTTATGCAGCAAGCATTTATCTTCTTCATTCCAGTTATCCAAGTACTCATCCAGGCCACAGGGCAGACACACGCTGTCGGAGGTAGTAGTGCATTTAGAAGACATGTATTTTCCTTAAATCGAGAAAACAATGCACCAATCAAAAACAAAAACTACACAACAGAAAAAGTGCCAATCAGTCCAAAGAATTAAAAAATTAAACCTGATTCGGGTATATATTGGGGAAGAGCAGTAGATGCTGGGCTTGTGTGAGGCTCTGGGTGGGATTCCCAGTCCTCGTTAAATAAATAGACTCAAATC
The DNA here is from genome assembly GCA_009823505.1 of Rhizomys pruinosus. Taxonomy (NCBI): domain Eukaryota; kingdom Metazoa; phylum Chordata; class Mammalia; order Rodentia; family Spalacidae; genus Rhizomys; species Rhizomys pruinosus. The sequence continues at coordinate 1,127,781 of VZQC01001442.1, read as the reverse complement.
TGCTGGTCCAGTGTATGTGACGATTATTCCAAGAAGCCTTCTTAGACAACTTGATGCATGAGATCAGGTCCTGCAGGCAGTGAGCACAGCACCCCATAGATCCTCATGTCTCTCTGCTGGCTGAAATGTCCTATCTAGGGTTTGCTGTACCTGCCAAGGTTCCCTCTTGGGTTTGCTGTGTCAACAGCGATCCCTTAGTTTGTCTAAATAAACAACCAAGGATCTTTTTACACCCCCCAAAGTTCTGCTGACCAAGAAGTAGAAGTCTGGATTTAAACTGGGCCCTGGAGAACTTGAGGGGCTCCCTGGAATAGAACAAAGGTTAAATGGGGCTAGGTAGGAGAACACTTCCCCCCCCCTTCCTTCTTCTCCCACCTTCACACTCTCTGCTTTCACCATGGATGGTTAGCTTCCTCTGGTCCATATGCACTGTGAGTTCATGGGTAATTAACTCAGACCAGGAGCCATACTCACACATGTGTGCGCAAACATGCATGCACATGCTCTTGAAAAAAAAAATCACTGGATCTTGGTCCTGCACATTGAAGAGCTCTTTGCAGCTGAAGCAAAGGGCCTTAGTTATAAGGTAACCCAGCTTCAAACAATGATAGAGAACAAGGACCGAGTAGGCTGGGCCTTCACAGGGGCACAGAAACATTCAGGCCCACTCGGGAAGGTGAGAGCCATCCCCTCTGTGCACTTTGGCTGTCAATGGAAGGAAGTCTGACAAGGTCTAGCAATTGAATTGTGACAAGTCCAGGATGGTTATTCCAATTTCTGTGCAAACAATTTATAAAAGCTGCATTTCATATTTTGTGAGAGTTTGAACATAAAGTACTAAAATACAGTTTTAGAAAACCTTGCTTTCTCAAGAAATAGTGTTTGGGGAAAACTGTGTTGCAACACAAATTGAGAACCAGTTTCTGAAATTGCTTTTGACTTTTAGGTGATGTTATCTTATTGAGGGAAAGATTTCTGTATTCTGAGTGACAAACATTATTACCTGCCACTACCATGAAAGGTCTATGAATTTTTTTATCTTTTAGCGCACACACACACACACACACACAAGAAAACAAGAAAAACCAATGTAAGCGGACACTGGAAGCTACTGAGGGGCAGAAATACCTGGTTCACATTTGCTGCAACACCGCCCGAGGTGTTCATAATGGCTCTCCCCGATGCATGGAGGAGCAAGCTGGAAGGTCACCTGAAAAGAAAAATTGACATCGAGCAGACATTACACACAAGTTATTTCTGGATAACACAGTGAGTTGCTGGAGCTAGCCAGATAGCTCAGCAGGTAAGGGCACTTATTGCCAAGTCAGACAATCCGAGTTTGATTGCTGGAACCCACGTGGTAGAGAGAAAACCAACTCTGGGAAGTTGTCCTCTGACCGCCACACACCCTCCAGTGTCAAAAAATTGTCAAATTTTGCTTCTAAAAAGCATATGAAAATACCATAAGCTGCAATGCTATCACTTTATAAAATGTCACTTCCCTAGGCTAGCCCATTTCCCCTAACCTTTTAGTAAAAGGCTTTACACTTGTTTAGACATTTAAACACATTTCAGTGCCTCTTACGTGACAGGGTAGGTTAAAGAAAACTTGTGTACATATGAAGAAGATTGAAAACTGTTTTACAAAAGCTACTTGAAAGACTGACCCTGGGGCTGGATAGATGGCTCAGTGGTTAGGAGCACTGGCTGCTCTTACAGAGAACCCAGATTTGAATCCTAGCACCCATATGGCAGCTAACAACCATCCATACTCCAGTTCCAGGGGCTCTGATGTCTTCTTCTAATCTCTACAGGCACTGCATGACACAGGTGCACATATATACAAGCAGGTACTCATATCCATAAAATAAAAATAATAAAATATTTTTTGGTCTTCTCGAGACAGGGTCTCCCTGTAGCCCCAGGTGTCCTGGAACTCACTCTGTAGACCAGGCTGGCCTTGAACTCACAGAGATCCACCTGCCTCTGCCTCCCAAGTGCTAGGATTAAAGGTGTGCACAACCACACCCGGCTCAAAATAATAAAATATTTTAAGAACTTGATCCCACTTTTCTGGTGTCAATGGTAGAAATTCTTGGTGACCTTTAGTCATACAATTCCAGGAATGTAATGACCTCCACCACATGATTAACCAGGGGATATCCAATTTGGTTTTATAAGCTCTCTATGAAATTTAAAAGGTGTTTAATACTGATTAACTTCTAAAACATTAGACACGTCAGAAAATTTTAAAGGTAGGGACAGCAAAGAGTTGTAAAAGCATCATTGGTTAAATCCCAACTGTCTGCTGCCCGAGGCCCTCTGGACCGCATTCGGAGTTGCTGTCTCCTTGACAGTCTCTGTGGTTTGAGTCTGAAATGACCTCCCTCCCCAGGCTCCTACTTTGAACACTTGTCCCCCCAGTTGGTGAGACTGTAGAACCTTGAGGAGGTAGAGTAGCTGCAGGAATAGGTCACTGGAGTGGCCTCACCCTCACTGCCTGGTCTGCTGTGATGTGAGCATTCTCTGTTACACACTTCTGCCTTCGAGAACTGAGCTGCTCTGTCATACTTTCCCCGGCATTAGGGACTGGAGCCCTCTGCAACCAGGAGCCAATATAATGCTTTCCTTCCTTGCGTTGTTTCTGTCAGGACCTGAGATCACACAACATAAAAATAGCAGATACATGGCCGAAAACAGTATGGTTCTGAAATAAATACAAATGACCATGCCCCCTGCAATCATCAGACAGTCTTACAGGTGATGACCAGAAGACCATCTCTTTCATCAATGTTTTCAGTGTGAGAAGAAAACAACAATAAATACAGCTGTCAATAATCAATCAATCGTGTTAGAAGTAAAACAAGAAAATGGAATATCCTGGTTTAGCTGAACAGATATCCACACTGTATGCTCATCACACATCAGGTTTCCTGCCTGGTCCAGAGAACAAGCTACAGGCTTCCCCTCATGTGACTTAGAGGCTAATGGTAAGCACAAACTTTCATGGGTGCCACGGAGGCAGCTGAGCCAGACCTCAGCAGAGGAAGGCCAGGGAAGATCTTCTCGGGGGGCTGGTGAGTGAGCTTATCTGCAGGACACAGACATCAGCCAGATGAAGAGATTCCAACTGGCAACTGGAAGTAAAGGGGAAAGGGAGGAAGGACTTTATAAATAAGGCGATCAGTTCAAATAAACATAGTAAGGTCTAAAACAGGCATTTGGAGTTTATTTATTTTTATTTTATGTGTATGAAGATTTTGTCTGCATGTACATACATGCACCATGGGTGTGTGTAATATCTGCAGAGGCCAGAAGAAGGCAGTGGGTCCCATGGATCTGAAGTTATAGAAGGTTGTTAGCCACTATGTAGGTAGGTGCTGGGAACTGAACCTGAATTCTCTAAAAGAACAGTCAGTGCTCTTAACTGCTGAACCATCTCTCCAGACCCCAAAAGACATTTTGGAGAGGGTGGGGCAAATTGAGGATATCAATATGTTTGGAGTTCAGTGTCAGAAAAAAAATGGGAAACCAGTCTGGCAAGATGTGCCGACTTGTGCAATAGTGGCATGACAGTTAGGGGGTAACCAACTGTCTTTGGAGCCTATTCAAGGGCGGATATACAGGAAGGAATGCATCCCTGGCGCTGTAAACCCTGCCAAGAGTTAGTGGCTGGGCTGCTCATAGGCCCTATAGGAAAGCCTACTATTTTCGTTTTGCTAAATGGACATGTGGTCAAATTGCCTTCCAAATACTCATATCTGTATCAAATAAACTTTGTATTGCAGCAGGTGGAAGTTAATGCAGAGACTCATAACAGGTTGAAGTCTCAAGAATAAAAGATAGTGGGGTGCTCAACCCTAAATGGGGCATCTATATCACCCCTTCCAAACCTCAGGGAACATCTCAGATAATCAGGTGGAAAGAATGGCAAAGACAGAGAACGAAAGAAGGTATGTTGCAAAAAGATGTCTTCTGGACATGGCATGAACATTGCCCTCATGAATTCACACAAGACCTATACAAGGCTGACCTGGACATTTCATCATGGAAGATGGGAGGGTTCATGAAGCCCCCTCACCTCTCCAAGGGGTTACTGAAAGTTAACAGTGGCTAGGGGAAGGAGTGTTACTTTCTTCAGAGCTGTCACCACTGATAAATTGTCCATGTTTCTGTAAATAACTTCCCACTGAGGCCCACACATAAATCCCTTAAGCTCAGTGTGTAACAAACATGGAAGATATGAAAGTAGGAAGGGGCCCTGCTGGGAAGAAGAGAGCAGGTAACAGGGAATAAAAATGACTAAAATGATAGCCAGATGGATGGACGGATAGATGAAAGAAAAAAAAAGAAAGAAAGAAAGAAAGAAAGAAAGAAAGAAAGGTAGATATGAAACTGTCAAAGAATAAAAAAGAGAAGTGAGAGGTAAGAACTAAAGCAATTAGCCTCAGTCAAGGACGAAATCACAGAGCTCATCTGTATGTGAGCCAGCTTGAAGGAAAAGAACAGACATGTAGAAGAAGCCATGTGTCTTGAAAATGTCTCAATGATGGAAATAAGTTTTCTAGAGAAAGCATCAGCTCAGGAATCCCAGGGCTAGCTGAGTGGAGTTTTGGGGGATAGGGCCTGGTGGCAGGAAACAGTAACTGAGTTCTGTGTGGCTCCACTGGCCCCATCTGGTTACTGCAGTGACAGGTGCAGGGAGGGTTGTTCATGGACATGCTTCCTAGACACAGGGTTACACTCGAGTGTGACAGGGCCTTAGGGACATTACATCAAGCCCAGAGATCAGCAAGAACTCTACATTTCTGAGATCTCAGCATTTCTTCTGCAGGTCCTCTCATTCTCTCTGTTCTTACAGGACTTTTCCCTGCAGGGAGCTGGGGCTCTTTCTGGGCCTAAGTAGCCCTCAGAAGATGAATGAGCAGAGACAAATGGCCAGCCTGGATGTGGATGATGTAGACCTTATCTGAAAGTATTTGTCTGAGCCTAAGGATATGTGAACTCTCCTGCACGCTGAGGACAAGGAGAAATGTGTGGGCGGGCTGTTCTTCAGTCAACAAACTTATCAATTGCTTCTGATCCATTAAGAAAGCAGCAGCGGTGTCTGTCAGATAAGCACTCACTTGCTCACGTGACACACACAGGTACTTTTTAGGGGAATTTGACAGAAAAGCTGAAGCTACTGTGTAGAAGTATTGTTGATGCCCTGGCTGTGCTTTGGGCTCCAGCCCTGTGCCCATTGAGCATCATCTAACTGACCATGTGGACTATTTGCTTCCACCTCAGGATGTGGCTAAGATTCTCTCAGACCATCCAGGTCTAGTGCAAGCTCTACACATCTTCCCACACACAAGAAATCACAGCTTTCCAAAGCCAACGTGTGACGTAACTCTAAAACATATTTTCACAGATTAGTTCTTCAAACTCATTTCTCTCTCTTAAGCTTTTGCCTCTTTGTAGATTTATGCCCAGACATTCTACTGTTTTCTTCATCTCGAAAAAGAGATATAACTCACATGCCATAAATATAATCTTTTAAAGATCACAGCAGTGTTTTGAGAATATTCTCAAAGTTGTATACCTCCCACCTCTGTCTAATTTCACATTTTTTTCACCCTGAAACTGACCTGTGGATTTGAAAGAGCTTTAAGATTATAGGGGTTTTTTTTGTTCTTAAAATAAAATTACTTTATTCTAGTAACTCCCAACTAAAAACATCACACGGCTGGTTAATGGAAGCTACTCAAACACTTGCCCAGTCCAAACTCCATACATTTCAAGGCCATTCTGAAGCTGTGGAGCATAGCTTAGGGCTTGACACTTTCTCTATCAATTACGTACTTTATAAATTTAGTTTATAGTTCTTACTATTTCAATCTATTTCAGATTATTAATTATTATTATTATTATTGTGTATGAGTGAAGGAGTGCATATAGAGATCAGAGGACAAATTCAGCAATCAATTTTCTCCTTCCAGAGGGTTCTGGGAATCAAACTCAAGCCTGTGCAGTGCATACTTTACCCACTGAACCACCTTGTCAGCCTCAGAACTTTTAATGAAGGTGGAAATTTTGTTATTGGGAAAGTCTGCTATGGTGAGACAGAATATTGTGATTTTAATCTCATTTAAGGAATACCTTAAGCAAAAACTTACTTTGTTCTCTAATTCCACATTAGATTTTAAGCTTATCTTTGGATCTGCTATTTACAGGTAATATGCTTGCACCTTAGAAGGCAGCATTTATACAGACATGTATTTAAGGAAATGTGATCTCAGAAGTAAATTTCTTTTTTCCCCAATTTTTATTGAAGCTTTGTGCATTTCATACAAAATTTCCAATCAAGTCTACACCCATTCCCCATTCCTCCCCCCCACCCCACCAGAGCTCACGCATTCTGCCAAACATGTTTTTCATCTTTTCGTCAGTCTCTTTTAAAATTTTCAATGCAGAAGTTTACTGTTTTGAGCAGAAGTTCACCATTTCAGTTCTTTGACCCAGTCTTTTTGTTGTTTTGTTGTTCCTTCCAATCTGCATCACTCCAAAATACGCACATATGCACGCCACTTATATCTTTTAGTATCTTCTGCCTATGATTTCCTTTTTAAAAAAAAAATTAGGCTGAAAGATGACATGTTTGAAGGCTTCTCCTTGGCAAGCCCAAACAACCATCAGTTCTGTCCTTGTGCTCCACACTGGGGTTTTCCCTTCCCATGGTCACCAAATGAGGTCCAGTAAGCACCACGTCCTGTCTTGATCTTCCTGTACTGGCCTCCATGATACCACCTGGGTAGTCCAACAATGGCAGTCTGTACTCTGAAGAGGCTGAAACCCCAGTGGTAGGTCTGTCCGCAAGCTGGATGTCTCAGCAGTCCTCATCTAGCATTGAAGGTTTGGAGGAATCTTGGAGAGACACAAGTCTTCAGTCCATATTGGAAAGTTGAAAAGCTGTGTCTCATGTCTTTGAAGGATGGCAAAATCAGTGGCAGCCACAGGGTAGCTGCACTTGCCAGTAAGACAGGCAAAACAACTGTGCTCTTTTTTTTTTTTTTTACTTTTTGTCTTTTTACTAAGATCTCAAGTTTTATACCCGAAGAACCTTTAGCCCAGATTAACCAAGGTTTTTGTTTTCTCAAGGTCAGTTGAGGATCTGGTCCTCAGGGGTTTTTTGGGGGGCGGGGAGGGAGCCCCTGGCTCCTTTTGGCTTTTCATTTACCAGTTCCATCCACTTGAGGACAAAGGTTCTGCTAGACCAGGCTTCCCTTTTTGAAGCATGAGCAGACTTTCCTCTTTATAGACTGGACACTGACTGAAGTCCCATTAGTGTATCTCCAAGTCCTCCCTGCACAGGAAGACTGGTGACCCACATTTGCAGGACATTTCAAGAGATGCCCCCATGCATAGTCCCCTGGGACTTAGTTGACCTCTGAGGGCAAGGAACAAGGTTATCCCTTAAGACCCTTGGCCAAATTGGTGGAAATAAATTTCTTAAAACTCTGGAAATCTTTTGACTAGGCCCACACATCCAGAAGACAGACTGGGCCTTTCTGGTGTCTTTCCTTTTTCCTTCCTTAACTTTTGTGTGAGCTTGTGTATGTAAGATGAGAGTATGTGCTAGTGTGACTGTGCATGTGTGTTAATGTGTACGTATGTGTGAGTCTGTGTAAGACAGTATGTGACTGTGAGAGACTGTGAATATGCGTGCAACTGGAGTTCAGATAATTGTCAGCCACTATGTTGGTGCTGGGAATTGAACCCAGGTCCGCTGATAGAGCAGCCAGTACTCTTATCTGCTGAGCCATTTCTCCAGCCCCCTCTAGCTCAACTTTAAGATGGATTATTTCCTCCTGAAAACAGGAGAGCTTTAGTTTTTTAAGCAAACCAAGAAGAACCAGCTTTTAAATCTGGCCCTACGATACAAAATTCAAGAGAGCCCTAGGTAAACACCTCCCTCGCTTCTCCCTAGCGGTCACCTCTCCCCTCTTCACAGATAACTAGACTTACTTTTGTTTGTTACTTTGGTTTTGGTGCATTCTTTTTGAACCACAAGAAGAAATGATGTGTGATCCATTGGAGAGACTGAGATTTTTGTTACAGCTGCTGCCTGCAGACCAGTAGGGATCCAGTCTGCAGTGGGGTATTTGAGGATTTGGGGGAACACAAACTGACCTATCATTCTTAGGACTCTTTAAAAAACAAAACAAAACAACAACAAAAAAAATAAGAGCCAGGCATGGTGGCACATGTCTTTAATCCCAGCACTCAGAGGCAGAGGCAGGTGGCTCTCTGTGAGTTCAAGGCCAGCCTGTTCTACATAGTGAGCTCCAGAACAGCTGGGGTTACAGGGAGACCCTGTCTCAAAAAGACAGAAAACAACAACAACAGAAACAAAGCTGTGTATTCAGAGGGTACTACTACTACTAGTAGTACTACTACTACTACAATTTTTTAATTAATAAACTATTAAATTCTATTTCGTTTACACAATATCTACTAACTAACCTATTTTTTTAAAGGAGACCTCCCCTGAATTCATAAGGAATATTAGAGTCTGTGTATGGCAAACATCCTTTCTACATATGAATTTCCCCTAAAAACTCCATTATATATATATATATATATATATATATATATATATATGTGTGTGTGTGTGTGTGTGTGTGTGTGTGTGTTTTGTTTTTTT